>WAAF01013168.1:0-406201 GCA_013400475.1 Tricholaema leucomelas | reverse complement strand
GGCAGGCGGGGGCCGGAGTCGCGGGTGAGTGGGTGTGGTGGGGGCGTGTGAGCCCCGCGGGTGCGGTGGGATCTGTGCGGGGGTGGGGGGTACTGGAGGCAGGGGAAGCCGCCACTGGGGGGGACGGGCGGGGGGGTGCTCTGTAGTGAGAGTGCGGAGATCCTGGAAGAGGCGGGGGCGCCCTCCGGTCCTCACCCGGGGGGCAGTGGGGTGGGCCCTAGCGTGATCCCCAGGGTGGGGCGCGGGCCCGGTGCAGGTGGAGCCTGAGGGGCGAAGGCCTTGCGAGCTACGCCGAGCCGCCGCTCCCGCAGGGGAGCGACCCCTCAGGGTGTTGCTGTTTCCTGGTCTCCTTTCTCTGGGGCTGCCTGTGCCTGCGGTCTCTTCTAGGCCTTGAATCCTGGCCAGGTTTCCGTCTGAGGGTCCCTCCGGTGCGGTCGCTCCCAGGCTGTGTGCGGCGCTTTGTATCGTCTCCCGCCCCTGTGTGCGGCCGCGGGAGCAAGCGGGAGGCGCCGGGGCTCCGGGAAGTTCGGGCTTCCCCGAAATCCTCCGCCTGTTCTCAGTCGGGGCCGGGGCGGCTGTGAAGTTTGGAAGGCGTGGGGACGAGGCAGTGAGACGGGGACGCTGATGACCTAGCCCCGCAGCTGAAATTGCAGGGAAAAGGGCCCCCGTGAACAGCTGAACGCGTCTCTTTTCTCCCGGTTCTTGGTGTCGCCGGTCCTTTTCTACGTGTGCAGCAGCCCTCCGTGCTGCACAAAGGAACGGGCGGCCGGGTCCGGCTAGACGCAGGAAGGGTTGACGAGCAACAGCGTGCGAGGCGGAGGGCTGCCGGCTGCCCTGAGGAGCGCTGGCCGCGGCCAAGTATTATTTCCCTCGGCTTGCGGTGGGTAGCGAAGGGTTAAAGTGCAGCTTCTGTGCGGAATGCGCCTAACTCCTTTTATTGCTCTTATGGAGATGAGCCGCCTTCAAGAATGAAATGTTGCGTCTCTCAGAGGAGAGCTAATGTCTTGCAGCAGCTCCGCTCTACAACTCCTTCGGTCCAGTAGATTTATGTAACCTGCTCATTAATGGTTCATGAAATGATAAGGGAGCTTTTGGGCTGATTTCTGTCAGCTGCTGTGTTTTCAAGGTTGTCGTCAATGTTTCTTAATTCTTCCGTCCGGAGTAGGCAATAACTTGTAACCATTAATGAGGTCTGATTGTATGGCTTAGGGGGTTTTGTTTTGGTTTGCTTTGTTGTTGTGTTGTATTTTTGATCTACCTACCTTTCCAGATAGGCTCCCGAGTGAGGAGAGTGGATAAAATGGAAGGCACAGTCATTCCGTTTGGCTACAGTATTACTCTAGGTATAGCTTGCAGCAGAAAGTGTAAATATTTAAATGGATTTCTGACTCATCAGTTCTATTTGACTTATTGATCTATGGTTACTGCTAAAGACGGTCTTTATGATTATGCAGAAGTTAATAGTTACCATAGAGAAACAATACTGTTTTTCTGCTCATCAGTTTGTTTTCCATTTCTTCATCTCTTGGCAGTTCTTTGTGGAAATGCTGTGTTGTTCTGTAAGCAAACATCTTACAGAAGAAATAAAAAATAACGTGAGTGAAGTCCTCTAAAACAATGAACTTCAGATGTGTTCACTCTTGCCTGTGCTTCTTAAACTCTTTTGATATCCTGAGTTATTCTATGATAAACTCTTTTTAATCTGTTATTAAAAAAGGTGTTGGTTTTAAGCCTCAGTGAAAACCCTGATTTACAAAACTCCAACCATAACACATCAAAGAATTTTTTAAACTAAAGTATACATATGAAATGCCATTCAAATCAGCCATTTAAATCTTTAGCAGCAGAAAATCTCTTTTTCAGCCAGAGAATTAGTTTCCTGCATTTATTATGTCTCTTGGATGTGTGGAAACAGGATGCATGTAAACTAGGCAGACTAGACAAGTTTATCTTCCCGCTGTGGCGTTGTGAAACCCTCTAGTTTTGTATTAGCAACTGACAGTTTTGTGCATTTAGGAAGAAATGAAAAACAGCCTACAAGCCACACTGGGCTCTTAAAACTTAGAAGAGTTTCAGATACTACATTTTGTATTTTGGTACAGCTGCTTGGTGTCAGAGTGATCTGCAGATACTTTTCTTACCTGCCACAACGACTAACCGTGGTTTTAAATTAATGCAAATTCATGGTCTTAGTCTTGCCTTTGGAGTTTGTTTGGATCAGTGAACGTATGTTAACATTATAGATTATTTGCTCGGTCCAGAGATCTCAATTTCATTTTGTGATGTTAGCACATAGTTGCTTCCTTTTTATATAGAATACCAAGCATAAATTTCATCAAGCTAAGACTTAACACATCCTCTACAGTCATGTTACCACATTACCACCAGAGCAGCTTTGAGTTCTCTGGCAGTATTTTCACCAAAAGGAGCTATTTTTCCTTGTCAGTACTCCTTTGCTGATCCAGCTGAAAAGGGTGGTACAGAAAAATGTCAGGCTTCAGTTGAATCAACTGCCTCAGCTGGCTGACTTCATGGCTATGCAAATGTTGTAGCTCACATAAGAGGAGGAGGCTGTGACTACTCTCTTCTGAAGCAACTCTATTTTAGTTTTGCCTATGCTTGTCAAGAAACTTGGCATCTTCAGCTGGGGCTGTGGTGGTCCTGACTTCTTGACTGTGCATCTTCCCCTGCTGGCAAGGATGCCTTTGTGGCCGTGAGTTAAGCAAAGTCAGGGGTTTAATCAGGCTGGTAATGAATAGCTCTTTTGCTTTGTTGGATTTTGGCTGCATCACTTCTGAACTGGCTGACCGTTCAGCTCCACGGGGTGGGAATGGTGCTTCCTTTTGAAGTGAATGAGATAAAGAATGGGAGATGGAGCCATAGTAGTTCCAATATAAATTTCTTTGGGCTCTTCTGGAACCATACCTTTCCATCAACATGATCTGGATTAACAGAGACTTAGAGCTAACTGTTTTAAGCTGACTTTGCTGAGAAAGCCTCAGATAAATTGCACAGTGTTCTTCCATTTTTCTCAGCTAGCATGTTGATGCAGGTGGGAACAGCCGTACGGGGAGCGTGAGGAGCTAGGGTTGGACTAAGCACAATAACCTCAGATTGACACAACTGTGTCTGGAAGAGGAGTTAGATCCATCAAATACCCATTTTGAACTGATGTTCTTTACAGTGTATAGTTAAAACAGATGTTGCATCAGAAAGAGGAGAGCTTTCATAACAAGCAAGTTCCACTGTGCAGTGGATTTGGTTTTTTTTGTGCTGGTGTTTTTCTTCTTATTTTGTTTGTTTGCTTTGTTTTGTTTCATTGAACAAGACTCAAAAGCATTAATAGACTGCCATCACTCTAGAAGAACAAACAGCATCATCTTGTGTGTAACTGCAGTTACGTGTTCATCCAGTCTTTCAGGTGTGTTTTAGGGGATGCCTTTGTTGAAGTGTGAGTTGCTTTGTTTAGCATTTGTTCTTACCAAGTAATTCCTGGTAGAGTCCTGGTGTGCTATAGTTGTCAGATGTGATGGCTTAGATGTTTTTGCATAGTAGTTTATATATCTTCTGTTTCTGGGAAGTTGTAGCTAGAAATGTGTGTCAGGACAAATGATTTGTGTGAGAAATTGGCTTGAAAGAGGAATATAGATGCCAAACGTAAAGGTGCTCTTGAGGAAAATGTGGAACCATTCGTTTCAGAGTGTGGGGGTCAGAAACAAGTTCTTGGCTGCTCTTAAATGCTGAATCTGTAGGATTTTTGAGATTTTGCTGGTGTGTTTTGGTACTGAAGCTGGAAGCAAAGTTATTATTAGCCTTCTAAGCGAAATAGTAGTTTCAAATATGGTATGTTAAGACTCGGACCAAATTATCTGGAACTTTTTCTGGTTCTGTTTTGTCTTTTAGCAAAAATCAAATCTAGAACTTCCTGGTGAATTGGACTGTAAACAGTACTCTTCAATCTTTAGATATACTCAGAGCATTTACTAATCAGAACTGCTTTTTGTAGGTGCATACCTGATCATTGGCATGTGCTTCTTCACAGGCCACAGCTCTAGGAGCTACAGGTACTACTTGTTGAAAAACTTGGTGCACTTGGCCAAAACCATTCTTACTGTCTGCAAATTGTTTTGATCTGGATGCGACTGCTTTTAACCACTTAAGGCTTGGAGGTTTCTTTGCTAGAAAATGTAAAGGTCTCTTTTCCCTTTTACTTTTAATGCTGTTTAAGCTAGATTAATGCAGTTCAAGCCTGCATCAAGTCTCCACTCTCCACAGTGAACTGACTTCAGACTATTAAAGAAGCTTGTATCTGCCAGGACTAGATATATCTTAATTTTTTTTTCTCCAAGGGTGTCAGTTTGTTGATGGGCACCACTGAGCCTGTGACTACCAGACTCTCCTAGTTACTCAGTTTGCCTTTGCAAGTGAATGCTTGGGTCTTTAGTTAGCTGATATCTTTGTGTGTTGACTTAAGATTTTGAGTGAGGATAGGCTGCTTTCAAAGGCATTAATTCATCAACTGCTGAAGTAAAAATCTATGGAGACATGGGAATTTGTTCCTCCTACAGAGGAGGTCTAACTTCTGTTTAGTAGCTTGTGGTAAAAGTGTTGGATTTTTAGCTTTGTTATGCACACCATGAGGGAAAAGCAAGTATGTTCTTTCCTTCTAATCTGTTTAACAGTAATTAAATTTTGTTCATGGATGTTTTTTTCTGGAATTTGGTAGTACTAGACCAGTTTCTGTGAAGCAAATAGCCAAATACCATAGTCCTCTGAAACTTAGTTGCTGGCTTGTTTTTTTAGTCTAGTATTTGTTTTTGTCAAAGTAATAACCTAAATTCTATGGAGAATGACAAGTGGCTACTTGTTCTCATTAAAAGACAGTTGATATTGATGTGATTTGTATGGATCTCCATAATTGCAGGCTTAAGAGCCATATAGGCCCTGGAGGTTGCGGCTGGCTCATGTCTTGGCAGTGAGATAGCTGAATTTTGCAGCCTTTTCTCCTGCTTTACTAATATGCCTTAGTAAAAAAATTATATATTTATATTTAAGGCTGCCTGTTTTATTGTCAAAGTCTGCTTAACGTGATCTTCCTGCTGACTTTTTTAAATTTACATGACTGAGATGTGATGCTGTTTCCAGAAATCCTGTGAGGATGGTGGTATTCAGAGTGGCTTGTCCTGGGCCAGAGACACTGCATGTGCTCTACCTTGTAGTCTTGATAATTTGCAGAGCCTGTGGTTGAGATAGGCATCACCTGTATCCCAATCCTCCTAATCCAGCCTGAAAATACTGTGTGAGAGAATTGGAGTGTCTGGTTTAAGGTCCTGGGTAGACCAGGTTGTATGGGATTCAGTGGTTGTTATACTGGTTTTGCTTTTTGTATTTAGTAGGTGTTTACTGATAATAGTGACTTTTGGGCCTCTCTTTCATTTTCCTCCCTCCCAGTAAATTATCAGTAGAGTAGTTTTTAGTTAGAAATAATTGTGATTGCTCCCACTATCAAGCCTTGAAGATTATCACAGGTTAATTTAATATTAAGTGTTAAGTTGTGCATATATCTGTAGATTTTGGTGCTTCTGCGTAGGTTACAGTGTCTGCATGAGGAGTGTCTTGTGTGTAACGTGCTCTTTCTTCAACTGGAGTTGCACGGGTGCAATTTGACAGTGCCCCGATGTTTGTAAACATGTATTTATACATGGAAATTACTTGCTCTTTTTTGAAAATTACATGACTGTTTTCTGGAGGCAGTTGGTTAGCTTAAAGCACCTCTCAGTTGTACCATGTGTGGCTTTTTCTAGGTAAAGAAAGTTGCCTGTGAAAAGCTACTTGGTGTTTGACAAATTGGGCAGCCCTGCATATTTCTCTTAGCTTAGTAGCAGAAAGCCACCCTCATACATGGGAGTGAGTGCCTGCAGTTCAGTCAGCCTGTATCTTTTTTTTTGCCAGAGTATTTATTGAAAGCTATAAAACAGTTGGTTTTGATTTTTTCCCCCCCTTTTTTAATTTAGAAAAACCCTTCTTTTATCTAAGCTATATCTTGGATTTACTGTAAGTAGCTGGCAGATGGAAGAGAGTCCCTGAATGCTTTGTCGAGCTCCCTGGGTGTGTTTTTGATGGGTGCATTGTGCTAATACTGAATATAGATTGCTTATCTGTTTGTCTGTGACAGTATCATGTGGCTTTTTTTTTCTTTCTTCAGGCTTTATTTTGTCTGTGCAAATGGTGGCCCACTAGCTTAGAAGGCCTAGAGACTGTTCTACCAGTCTGTAATGAGTATGATGGTAACTGAGTTAAGTAATTTCTGTGCTGCCCTTAGGAATAGCACAGCGCTACATCAAGATAACTTTTAGGTTCTTAGCCTTTTTACCAAGCTGAATACTTTGTGCCTTGAATTTTCATAAGGAGTACTCCAAGTCTGAGAGTTATCTTCCAAATAAGATCGCTCTTATTTCTCCCTCAATATAGATATTCGTAGTTGTTCAAAGGCATTGAAGGGAAGCTTGTAAGACTGGCTTAAACAAACTTGAACATCTAGAATACATAAATATTTCCTTGCTGCCTAGGAAGGTAGGTAGAGTACACTGCTTTAAAGAGTTGTGTGCATGGTACTATCTGAAAGTTTTCCTCACCTTCAAAAGTACAGAATTTGTGCCACAGAAATGGCATTTACTGACTTATGACATAATACAGCTTCACATCTATTTCCTCACATGTGGGATGTGGTCCTGTACTTCAGTTCTATTTTAATTTGTGGTCATTTATTCTGTGTAATTAACTCTTGCTTTGGACATAATTTACTTTGCATACAAGGGGATGTTCTTAAGGTGGTCATATCCACATAGTACTCAGTATCTTACCCATGCATGGACCAGGAATGTAACTGGAACTAGTAAATGCCAACATGGTCTGCCTACAGTATTTTTTAGCTTTAAGTGAAGGACCCAGTCTTCCAAATCTGAATAAACAATATTCTACATTCAAGTGGAAAAAAAAATTAATGCCTTTAACACATAGTAATTTAACAGCTATTAAATTGCTCTTCTAGTACTGTAGATTTAGTTCTTCCTTTCTTTCTAGGCAGGCAATGCTGAGGTAGAAATACATATACACCAAATATACTGAGGTCCTGTAAACTGTGGAAATGTTATTCTGGTTTTGAAAAAAACAAGGATGATGAAGTTGATCAAAATCATTATTTTTGAGCAAATCCAGGATGAAAACCTGTCTGGGTCTGTCTTAATTTCCTTATTCCACAATTTCCTGTCTTAATTTCCTAATAATGTACTGCAGTGCTTTGCAGTGAATGAGTACTTGGTTGGAAAAAAAACCCAAACAATTTTCAACAAAATGGCTTGCTTCTCCTGTTGGATGTTGTTTCTCACCCACAGGAATTTGATATGATAGTTTATTACTCTCATCTCCTGCACTTCAGAAAAATAATAAATTAGGCATTCAGAGGTAAGAAGCTTTTTGGAAATGCGATGTATCCTGGAATTGTCTGAGAAGATGGATTGTGACTTACCTCCAGTCTTGTCTGATGGCAGCTAAGCTTCTTGCACTTCGGAATTGCATTTGAGCATCCCAGGATTGTTTAACTGTATGTTCCTTTCTTGAATTGAAAGGATAAAAAAAGATTTCTTTCTTCCAGGTTTGTTTTCAGCAAGAGCACCTCCCTGTTTCCACTTCTGCAAGTGCTACTGCTGGAACTTTGGGTGGGGGAGAAAATGCAGAGGGGCTGTGCTGTTTCTAAAAGGAAGTGGCACTGATCCGATTCATATGGATAATGAAACTGAGCTAATATATTTTGGAAGTGGTCTTGCTTGCTTCTCTTACCATTAAAAGTTCCTACCTGAGGTGAGGATTATGCACCTAGGAGTTCCTTTCCTGGAGTTTCTTCTAGATATGTAAGTGGCCTTTGAATAGAAGAGGCACTGCCAATAATGTAGTATGGGTCACAATGGCTCCATGCCTCTTCAGTAGAAAGGCACCTGTACATCTGGTTATGTGAGCAGCGAACTGCTGACTGTCTTGCCATAAGCTGTGGTTTTCAGAAGTGAGAACAGATCTCAAGTCCATCAGTGATGGTAGATCTCTTGACTACTACCACATTACTTTGCTGTCTGCTTTTGGTAGATGTTCTGTGAGCCATATGGGTTCTGCTCCTTGCTTTAGCCCTTGCTTCCTGTATAGTGTGTCACAGTCCAGAGGCCGGATTTTGTTGTGTCCTGTCACAGCAGCTCTCCAGCCACTTGTAACTGAATGGATGTCTTGGTTTTTTACAGCATTAGATCAAGTGGGAAATGGAACCAGTTGGTGTGGGCAAAATGTAGGCAGATGCGAAAACTTCTAATGATGGGATTAAGAAGATGTCTTGCTGATGGTGATGTTACCTTTGGGGGCAGGAAGTAGTTCCCGGATCTTCTTTCCTTTAATTTTTCTACAAGGAATGGAAAACTTTATCTTCTGTGGAGTGAGGCTGTGCTGTGTATGTGGTTTGGTGTTTTGTTCCACTTCATGCATTGTTTGTGGCTCCAGTCACGTCTGAAAATGTGCAGACATGCTTACTCCAGTCTTCTTAATATGAATTTTACTTAAATGATTGCGTATTGTTCAGTTTACTGCTTCAGTGTTCGGTTTAAGTAAATTCTGCATATGCTTCCTCTCCACTTCCAGAGACCCTTTTTAAACTTTCCAGTGTGAATCTTTCTGCTGTGAGACACACCATGTGTATAAAAATGTGATTACTTGCAGTTATGTTTGCCTTTATCTTCACAAAATAGTTAATGATTTGTTGGCTTGTGTATTTGGAGTGATACTGCATCCAGTCTAGTTCTGTGCAGAGATACAAGATCAATCTACTGTGGATTGCTGTCCCAGTTTCCTCAGCAGAATGGGACTGACATCTGCCAGCTGTGCATCATATCACCCCCAGATCCAGGGGAGTGCTGTTCTATGTTAGCTGCAAAACGGCTATAGCCACAGTATTTTGAAATTCAGGTTAGAATTAATTCCAGGTATCCAAGACTTGCATTCAAATACTTTTTCTGGGTGTCAGCAGTAGTTCATGACGAAAAACTGGTTTTGCACTTAATTTTCCTTGGTTTCCCATGGTGTGCAGCTTTTATAATGTATGTGGCTATCAGGGCTCTGAACAATATTGGCTTAAAGCTGCAGGCCTGATTTCGGTTTGCACAAAGTGGTACCAGTGAGGAACAGGCTGAGAACTGCTTCTCCTCACAGCCATTTACATGGAACCATTAGTTGACCTTCCACTCAGGGCTTCAGTTCTTAGTATTTAAGCAAAGTAGTCTGCTGAATTCTATTAATCCTTTTGCATCTTTTAGGCAATTGAAGACAATGACTATTTAGTAATTTAGGGAAACAGCAAGGATGGTCTTGCTTTTTTGGTGTTGTTTTGTTTGGGTGTTAATTGTTTGGCTTTTTTGTTTTCCTTTTTTCTCAGAAGCAGCACATTTAGGTTTTGTCCATCTTTTAAAAATAAGCAAATAATAGCAACCATGTTAGATGTCATTAATGAGTGCTCATTAAGCAGGCTTTGAAAAAAAAAAAAAGAAGTAGTATTCCTCTAGTAATCTTGGTATGGAGTGTGTGCGCATCTGTCTCGTTTACGCTGAAGTGCTAAAGCAGGCTGCGTTACTGTATTAAATTAGATATTGCCTAATTCTGTGTTTACTTTTGAGATTTAATTATCTGCTGTTTTAAATTTGGAACCAAGCTACAGAAGTTTCTGGGGGGGGGTGGGGGGTGGGTGTTAATGCTCATTCTTTCCTTCCATGAAATTAAGAAGTTGTTTTTGTTTGCCTTAATGCAGGAATTCATGTCCCTATAACCCCTTCACAAATCTTCAGTCCCAATAACACTGGTAAAGGACTCAACCAAGAGAACTGTCATTAATATATATTACTTCCTTACAGATACAATTTCCTAATGGAGTTGGGATAAATTCAGTTCAGATGCATGGAAAGTGTGCAAGGTGGTTAGTGTTAAGACTAATGTATTTCATTGCTCTGTCTAGAGCAACAGTAGGGAAGTTCTTCACATCCATTCGTGACTTATCTTTTTGGGAACAGACCTACCATTCTCAGTGTGTCTGAAAGAATTGTTTCACATGCTTAAAATCCTCCATAATTTTGTAGTAAGTTTATGTTGTTATGTAATGGTATTTGAACAGGTAGCAGAATGTTTCTTTAACTGTGACTAACATCTGAGTATCAGAAATTCAGGTTAACAGGAGGGGGGGAAGGCAGAACAGCAGCAGATTGTATAATTCTGTGTGCAATCATTGTAATAAATCCAATGTGTAGAACTCATCCAAAATAAAATTCTCACGGTACAAAAGTAAATGATGTTGAAGAAAGTTGCATATTCTTTGCTGGTTTTGAAAACTAAAATGTTCCCTGGTATAGACCAGGTTTGTCAAAGAGGAAACTGCTCACTTGATGAATCCCATCTCTTTTTCTTTCTTTTTATTTTTTAACAGTGTGTGTGGGTGTTTGTTTTTTGTTGTTTTTTTTTTTTTTTTTCCCTTAACCTTTTCCCATAGAAACTTCAGGGTGCAGATTCTTTTGGTAAAAGACAAACCTCTGAGATAAGGCTTCATTTCTTCGTTCTACAGATCTGTTTGGAAATGGTTGTTTAGGGTTAAATGCAGAAGAGTTGAATTTTGCAACATTAATGTTTAGCTTCTTGCCATGACAGACTTAGGGGTTGTGAGTCATGTTTTGGTTCTCCTATGTGGTGCATGGTAGAAAGTTAGGAATGTGAGAATCTCATTGAAAAGAAAGGTTATTTACTGTTCAGCATAGTAAATAAAACACAGGGAGGAGTCTCATCTTACTTTCTAAGGATAAAGTGCCACAGTCTAAGCTGCAAGATGCTTATAACCTTTGGGATTTAAAATTGTAAGCCTCTTCTGAAGTTTAATACATTTCTGTGGTTCATGGGCCGCTCCTAGCGAAATATCACTGGAGGAGGTGGTAGATGTGCCTCTAGGCAGTATTACCACGTTCAAAGAAACAGCCAAGGGTGTGAGCTGTGAGCACAAAAATGTATTTCCCAAGTAAGTCCTGTTCACTAACAAGTGTTTTTGATCCTGGCAATGACAGTACTGAGGATGTCTTAAGGATGTCCCTGGGTATTCCGTGAATTCTTAACCTGACTGCTGCCACTGGAAGAACTGGTCCTATTGCCCATCATGTGCTCCTGCTGTGTCTTTTGTGTTTGACTCTCTTGTTAACCATAACTATTCAATGAAACCAGCCAAAAGTGAGTATTTGCTGCTGTGATGAGCTGATTTGTCTCAACATAGTCAGGCGAGGCTAGTGAAAGGAGTAAAGAAAGAGAGTAATGGGCAGTTGAATTGCTACAACCACCTGCTGCAACCTGGCCTTAAATGTCAAGGAATCATAGTTTACATCAGGTTAGATTGTCTTATATAGAAAATGGAGAAGACAAATTGCAACTAGCTAAAGCAAGGTTGGATTTCTATATGGAAGTGGCATGTTGATGATCTTTGTAGGTGATAGAGACCAAATGAGTTGTTTTGATTGATTTTTGGAGAAGTAGCACAAATTAGTGGACAAAAAGGGAAAAGTACAGTGTTTTTATGAGGGGGAAGTGTTTTATGTCATCACTTTGAATATGTTCCTCATTCCAAAAATGTAATCAAAGAGGCAGTGGACTTGAGAGGTGGGCCAAGAGCAGGCATGGCCTTCAGACTCAGTTGTCAGGGTTCCTTCTGAAGGGGCAGAGGGTGGTGGAAGTTGTGGTGACTGATATATTTTTTTTTTTTTAATTTTTTGTTTTATTTTTTGGGGGACTGTGGGGCTTTTTCTTCCCCCCCAATGTCTTTAATGTATGGATGTAACACTCTTAATTGGTATGTGTGAGTTTTTCTGCTTTGAATGAGAGGTGCTTGGTCAAATGGCAGGTAGAGTTGGTGTTGGGTGAGTAGTAATGGGTAAATACCATCTTCCAGGAGACGATTGTTTGGTGCCTGATGCCGTGTCTGTAGCCATGAGTAGAGGGAACAAGTACTGGGCTTGCATGAGAACGGATGTTGAAGAAACCACTTACGCAGAAGCTTGAGCAATGGCAGACACAATGGCTGAGACAGGAAGGAGGTTATTGCTTGTGGGTCCTTAATGTCTGTTGTCATCTCATCCCATTGCTCTTTCTACTTCTGAGGGGATGGAAGAGGAACCTTTTATCTGTGCAGTCTCCCTAGGAAACCTTCTTTCAGGAGCCACTTCGTACAACAGAGCTATGAACATTGGTGGTTTGGTGTTTTTTTTTTTTTAGACGTGCTCTAATGGCTGTAGTCATTTATACATTAGTTTCAGAAATCATTCAGTCAGATCTTGCTTTCAGAAAGGCTACATAAAACAGCAGCAGAATTTGTTTCTCTACTCTAAACCTTGAGGCACCAGTAAGCGCTGGCAAGCTCAATCAAGTCTGAAAATTCATCATATGGACCAGTTAATGGAGAGGTAAACACCTTGTATTTGTGGGAGAGCGAAAGAATTTTAACCATGAAAGAAATGCTGTATGATTATAGACTCAGTGAAATTTATTTGGGTAGGAGGAAGTACTTAATTTCAGTATGCTTCAGCCAGCTTTAGTACTCTGGGATGCTAAATGCCAAGTAATCGCTGCTTTTAAAAGTTATTTTGAAGTAAACTTGCATGTTACATATAACTTAATAGAAGAAACTGAATATTAAGTACACTTTGATCTGTTTTCCTGGTAAAGATTCTTGCTGTGTTTGTTCGACTACACCATAATACTTTCTTAACATTTCTGTGGGATTTTCTGACTCTTGTTAGTTTGCAATCTCTTTTTCTTTGTAGAGTGGTGATTGAGCATTGCTGCATGAGAGCCTGACTTTAAATAGGCAGTAAACAGAAGAGTCTGAAATGTGATTTCTTGGTTTGTTTAGTTCTGTGATGAGAACAGCTGATCTCAAAAAATCTTAATGGGATTATGTATGCCTTGATTTAATAAAAGGAGTCTGTTCTTGAGTAAAACTTCCAAACATAAGATGGAAATACAGTTTTATGGTGGATACAGGACTATGTGCACTATTATGAAGTCCAGGTGTTTTTAAAACACTGTAATCTATTCCAAGTCCTTGCCTTTAAAAGCATCTACATTTGTTAGTATTAGTAATGCAGCAATTACATTTGGGCTTGAATTTTATCAGGAATTGTCAGTTTTGAGAACTGCATATAATCTTCTGCATACCCTTTTAGTTCTGGTACGTAACACAATATGGACAGCCATGATTTGGCTCCTTCTATGAATGGAGTCGTCAGGTCCCCTGTGTGTTAAAGTCTGAAGAGTGATCCAGTAAATTGTATGTGTGTTGTATTTTTTGCCTAAATTCATGAGGGGTTACTTGTAGGTTGGTGTCCTGAAAATTGTGTGTTCTGTTGTTTCTAGAAAAGCTCTACTGATTGTTCTAGTGTTTTATGAATCTATGTCTAGACAGGCATTCAGATTTTGGAAGTTGAAGGCTTTATCTGTTCCAAGCAAAGCAGATTCAAGTGTCTCATCCCTGTTTTGCTAGACTAAGATCAAAAGCAACTCTTGCATTGTTTTTTGAAACTGTTTTTGTTGTTGTTTGTTTGTTTTTTAAACTCATGATGCCTTCATCTTTGTGAAAGAGCTTGTAGATGGTCACAGGGATTTTGCTGAAAGATGTTAGTGGGCTTCTTGAAAGTGTGTAAATTGTGCTTAGGCACAGAGCTAGTCCTACAGATACGCCTTAAGGAGACAGCTGCAGAGAAGTCTGAGCCCGAGTGAAACTATAAATAATAGATACCTATTGAGCACTGTTTAATACAAAGGAGGTGTTCAGGTAATGAAAGCGATTGATAATCCAAGTGATTTGCTGACATTCTCCCTCCTGAAATGATTGCTTATGTAACTGATTTAGTTTCCTTAAATTATAGTGAGAATGAAATGCCCTTGGAGGGTTACTTCCAGTCAAGCTAGGTTTGTCCAACTTGCTCAGTTCTGACAGCAGTTTAGATTCTGACTTTGCAAGTGTTCTGATGCAGCTTCACTCAGAACAAGCTCTTCACTATGAGTATGAACAGCTTCATTTCTGAAGAATGTAACAGAAATTGAACTAGAAAAAAGACTGAGAGTCTTTAAAATGAGAACGTGTATTAGGGGAAATGTTGCATGGGGCTTTTGGAGAGCAATTTTTGTTTTTTATTCTGAAGTAGTCTGGATGAAGTCCAGTTTTTTAAGGTTGACGTTGTGAGGGGTTTTTTTCTCTTTGACTTTTTTTCATTAAACTTGATCATGAATGAAATTAATCTTCATTTTGCCAAACCTAGTTTCCCATTCTTCAAGTGAGAAAGATGAAAAGCTTACAACTTTTGGAAGACTTGAAAGGGCAGATCTTATCCTGGAAAGGCACATTTTCATACTGAGTGGATGAAACATTTCTTCCTTCTTTCAGTGAGGTGTTCTTGTTCAGAACAGGCAAAGCTTAAGAGGAAGTTTCTACCTGTCCGTTTACATTAGAGACCATTTCTATCAGTCACAACTCTTGTCCCTTTACATTAAGACCCTTCCTCTTAGTCACACAAGTGCTTTCAGGAGGACTTGCTGCCTGCTGTTGCTGTAGGTCAAAGATCAGGTGCTGATTTCAGAACGATTGCTAACTTGTGGGCTTTGGAGGCATCTGACTAAATTGTGCAAGTGAAGATCTTCCTGCAAAAGGAGGGAGGACTCGGTGCATGGATATTTTCCAGGGAAGCGGTTTGTTTCATTAGAGCAGAGATAATGGTGTTTGCACCAACAGGAGCAGAGGAATGTGTTGCTTCAAAACTCTTGCTATTCAGGGTATGTTCTGCCTTGCGGCTCTTGGGTCCCATGCTAGGTTAAAGTAAGTAAGGATGCTGGAAAAGGCAGGTGTGAGACGAGATTTTTATTCCTCCCACGGGTTTATATTAAGTTTGATCTTTTTCTGTTTTCAAGGGTTAAAAAAAATCCATTAAATCCTTGAGACAAAAGGCTGTGTTCAAAAGATGCTTCAAAAGAGGGGGGAAGCCCAACAAAACAAGACATTTAGAAGACATTAAGTAATTAGAGGTTGTAAGTACACAGTGAGGACTATTTATTTAAATGGAGGTGACTTGCAAAGCTTGTATGTGCTTTTTATTTTTGCCTTTATGGATGCTGGAGCCACAAGGTCTGCTATGATTCTTTTAAAATCAATTCGGATGTGAAAGTGAGGGAGGAATCTCACAGTTAGGGTAAGTCACGAGTTTGTAGTTTAATTTTGCAATTAATTCACTCATGCCAACAGAATCTTTTCAAGCTCATAATTTAGAAGTGAATTTAGAATTTGTGTTAAAATACATAAACACCCAAGAGTCCTCTGCGAGTTGCTTTTCTGAAAGTAAGGATATATCCACTGAAGGAGATAACATAATTCTTAAATACTGGGTAAGCTGGAAAACAACAGTGACTGAAAACAGGTCATGTTTTTCAACTATCAGAATGAAAATATGAATCACTGTAGGATTTCTTTCTCTAAAGGCGATTTCAGCCTGGTTGCTAAGGGAACCTTGGGTCAGTCGGTAGCAGCAGAGATGGACAAATGTCCGTTTCCAGTTTTTTTTCCTGAGCCTCAACTCTGCTGGATCTACCTCAGTGTTAACCACAAGTACCATTCAAAAGTGCTCAACGAGTATGTGGTAGTTTTTAGTTTCTAACTATAGGAGGCTGAATGTGAGCTGATACAAAGCAAAAAGAGTACTAGCAGCACTATGAAAGAATTAGCCTGCTAACAATTGAAAGCAGACCCTTTTATTAAAAGTTGATGGTTTTTGGATGAGTAATGGTGTCATTTGTTGGCTTTGATACTGCTACCAAACGTGAAGTCTTATTTTCTTGAAAGGCTTTATATTAATCTTCTGTACTATTCTTAGTACAGCTTTCAGACACAAAATAGAACTGAAAAATAATACTAGTAGTGAAAAGAATATCTGTATCTGGAAACTGTGTAGTGTGCTGATGCTGAAGCAGTTTGATACTTGGTATCTAGCACTCCTGGCAAAAGGTGAATGTATTAGTGGACTTGAGTCTAAAACATGCAGACTTGAAATGGAGGATTTCCTTGCTTTTGGACTAACAGGTTGTGGAGGTGGCTTGTTCCTCACAGATAATCTGTAAAGGTAGCTGAGACATTACTTCATGGTAAGGGACAAAATTGGTGGTGTTTATTCATTATCTCTTATGCTGTGTTCTTAAATTTGAAGGTAATAAAAGTGTCAAGAACAAGAAAGTTAGAATTTCTCACGGGTTTCTTTAACTTGAAGCTGAGCATTCTTGAAAATGTGTATTCAAAGGAAGCAGGACTAAGGAAAGTTTAGTAATTGCTAAGAAAAAATACCAAGTTCCTGTTACATACAAGTGTTTACTTAGGTTCATATTGAAGCTAACTTTTCTGGTTTTCTTCTGTAATTACCTTAATGAAAGCAGACAGTTACATTGAGATTCTCAGTATAATGGTTCATGTTTTTCAGTGCTTGACTCTTAATAACTGGGAGAGAATGTTACCGAAGTCCAAAAGAAATTGTGAAATGCGAGTTGTAGTAATCAGTGTAACATTTTCAGTTTAGTCTGTGAAGTCTGCCTGGATGAAAACCTACCAGTATTATGAAAAAAACACTGGTGTTAGTACAGTTACAAACTAGACCAGTGAAGACAGACTTAATTTGGCATTTACCATTTGACTCCCAGTGGTTTATTGATCTCGACTGAAGCAGTTCCTAGTGTTGGCAAAATTGTACTTTACCCGTTTTCAATGCTGCTCTGCCTTATTTGAAGTTAATTGTGGAAATCCAAGTGAAACAGATTTTGTCGCTGCTGAGGAATTGTAAAAGCCTGGATTTAGTTTTTCTTTTAAATCCCCTACCTGTGATGTATTGGTACAGATGGAGAAAAAGCTCAGACTTGGTGATTGTCCTTCCTTTTGGAAGGCATTGACTATAGGTTGCTATTAGCTCAATCTTTTTATGTGGATCTATTAGGGGCTGTCATACTTTGAGACCTGCTGTTCTACCGGAGGCAGCCTGCTGTTAGCTTGGTGTCCAAATCTGGCCTCTAAGATCCAATCTTTTGTTTTGTTTCTGACCCTTTGTAATGCCTAATGAAGTCCATGCTTGCTTTGGATTTGGGATTTTTTTCTGGATTACTGTGTCATGGATACAGTCATCTTGGATCCTGCAGTATCTATTGAGTAGCATTTACTACTTTGCATCTCCCAGCAGCACACTCAGGGTCCATCTGGATGGAGGAACAGGGCAGCTCCTGCTCTTCGTCATTACGTTTTGCACCACCAGCTGGTTCTGTACAGAGCAGAACCCTGTGCCGTGCTACTGGTCTGCTTCCCTGCAGCTGCTGCACGGTGCCGGCTCTGCCTCCCATATGCTGCCTTTGGTAGAGCTGCTCTGACTGTGTCTTTTCACAGGACTTCCCGGTCTGCTTTTGATGTGTACGGGTGAGGAGGAGGGAGAGGGGCCCCTGCAGGCCCTTGCATTTCCCAGGGTGCTTCCAGTGCTGCACAGTTGGCATGGGACTGGTGCTGCACTTGAGTGTGCTCCCCTGAGAAAGATGGAGGTTGTGAGAGGTAGCTCTGTAGATCCTTGGCTTTTTGACCAGTGAACTTAGGCTGATTCTGCTTGGGCTGGTCTCAGGCTTTGTTGCTGTTGTGGAAATTAATGATCTGTTATGGGTTATGAATGTTAAATTCTGTATGAATATTATTTTTTATTATTGATATTAAAAAAAAAGGGGAAAATTCCCTGAGATTCTTTGGATTTTCAGTCGACAGGAAGTAGTTGCACAGATGGTATTTATAAACACAGAATTAACAGTTTAAACAATCAGAACTTGGAAAAATTAGGAACACAAACCCAGGAAAATTCTAACTATGCTTATGGAGCCTTGGCATTAATGTCAGCATATGTACTCATGACGCTTTGTTCCCTGAGTAAGTTTCCTGTACAGAGACACTTCCAAAATTTGCGATCATGATCCTGAGGTAAAATACAAAATATTCCAGGCAGAGGGAAGGAGAGAGCGGAGATGCTGCTGCTGAGCTAGTGCAAGCTGCGTACTGGTGGTCGCCGTGATTCCCAGTTAACGAGCCGTTAATTGGGCGCTGCTCCCGGTGGAGCGTCAGTGCAGAAAGGCAAAAGGGTGGTTTCTAAATCACCCCCCATTAAATACATCATTTTGAAAATTAAACTGGCCAGTAGGGACTAATATCATTGTTCTGACCAATGAATTCGTGCCTCCTGTGAGGCAGGCACCTTGAGGGGCAGCACAAGACACCGAACACGTGGTGCTAAGCCCCTAACTCTCAAGGCTTTGCTGGGAACAAACTCTTAGTGTTTGCTCATCTAACTCAACTCCCGGACACGCAACAGGAGGAGGAGAGCAAGGGTTAAACCTGCCTGGCAGGATTTATGCCCTACCAGGACAGTTGCAGAGGATAATATGCACACCATAGCTCAGCCTGCTTTAGTCCTAGATAATGGGAATCTGCCTCTCTGTATTGCTTCAATCTGCAAACAGCAGACTTTGCAAAAGTGGCTCCCAAATTTAGGGTTGTCCACTCGTAGATAATGTTTCCTTCTCTCTAGAGGTAAGAACCCAAACAAAACAAACAGTGCAAGTAAGGCAACCCAAACTTTGCCTTGTGGTATCTCCTTTTTATCCTGGTAAGAGTTGAAAGGAGTAGTATTTCTTTAGCAGCCCTGTAACTGACCCTCTTCTGCATAGTTTGTGATTGAGGTTAGGGTGCAAAAGATACTGAGTTAGCTGAATGTTTGCCCTTTGCCTATGCTAAGCACACCCCTAGTGTTGGCCTTTATGAAATTCCTTATCAAGATAATAAGGTACAGAGTTCCCCCTTCATCTGAGATAAGGACTGATACCCTGTCGAGTACATGGGCTTATCTAGGAGGTCTGAGTGTGCTTGGGCAGCTGTCATTAGTGAACTTGGCCAGTTAGCAGGACTGAAATTTTTGTCTCGGGAGAAGAATGTTTCTTAAGAAATGCAAAGAGAGAAGAATTAGTGTGTGTTAGCTTGTATAAAGGCTTACTACACTGAAGGTTGAGCTCTTTCAACCTGGGGCACCTGGTATCTCAGTTTGGTTTTCCCCTTGCTCTTGACACCCCCAGTGACTTTAAAGGAGAAAGGTGGCAGCTTTAAAATGCAAGCAATCTCATCTCTGGCATGCAGATATCTACTCCTGTCTCCACACTTAACTTCTTTGTGTTTAGATAAGGCTTATGTTGAGTCTCTGTTTTCCTGATTTTGTTTTCTTTCCTAGGGGCACCATTTTTAACTAAACCAGTGTAGACTAATTGCAAATCTTTTACTAGGTCAGCCTATTTTATAATTAGAAATTAGGTGCGGTACAGCTTCTTTCTTGGTAGTTGTGCTAAAAGCTTACACAAAACAGACCTAAAGCAGAAAAGCCATGTTTTGTTTTAACTGTAGAGTATACTGTAAGGCACAGTCTCCATAATTGTGATTTAAAAACAAACAAACAAACAAAAAAATCTTCAGATGTCGAATTTTCCTCATACACCCTGGCAAATTATTCCAGTGTCTAGAAAGTAAGCTAAAAATACTAGTCTAGTATCAAATGCCAGCTACTTGATCTAGCATGAAAAAAGCAAAATACAGAAAGAAGTTTAGAGTCTTTGTCATTTAGATCATGATCAAGTTGTTGCGGAGTCTGTCACCATAAGTAGTCTTTTGTTGTTACCTCCAAATTTGTCAGTTTCTGATACCAACTACTTTTTACTGTTAAATATTCTTCCCAGATATGAGTGTGATACAAGCAGCAATAAGCATAATGCTCATCTCTGCTGGACGTAAATGCAGGCATCTTCTTTTCCTTTCCCTGATGGGCTCCTGCTTTCTTCTTGATCTGATTAGTTGACCAAAAAGTTAAACATTTAATCCACTTTAAAGATCATGCGGCTAAATTCTATGGGGTTTATATACCTCCAACTCCGTGATGGTTGAGGTTAGTTTGTGTTCATGGCAATTCTTGAAACAGAAGCTTAGAGCTTTTAAGAGGAATACAGAGATTGCACTTCATTCTTGTTAATTATTTGTATTATGGAGGTCTGGAGACTGAGTAGAGCAAAAGGAAAGATGTTTTTTACTCTGTTTCTGTAGGATCTGATCAATTCTCAAATTGCTAACATAAGAAACTATGCATTACAAATGAGCTTAGAAGCACTTCCTTTATTTGCCGAGTAGCTGGAATGACCCTTGCAAGAGCTTCAAAAACTTGAAGAGTCTGTGAATTGTTCTTCTGAAAGTATTATACTTTCTGAACATAGTAAGTCTTGCAGTAGAAAAAGGAGTATGTAAAATCAAATATGTCTACAGTGTGGTTATGTCTGAATTGTGCAAGTCAAAACCTGTCCTTTTCTGTCTACCAGATACCAAGTGATTTATATGCGCTCCAAATAATGTATAGGGTATGCTTCAAATTACATTATTTTAAGTTGTTTAGATGAACTTCTGTTAAAGTGGCTCTTGGGAAGATGGAGTTCAATATTGCAATACGATCATTTTTCCAAAGAAGTTGAAAAACCTATTGTACTTACTGCTTTCTTCAGTGCAAAATGCTGTCCAAACTCATGGAACTAAAGCCAGAAACAGCAAACCAGAGTCTTTAAAATAATATTTTGTTCCATACATCTGAAGGCAGTCTGTGAAAAATGTTGTCAGAAACCTCAGGTGGCACCCTTCAATTTAAAGGAATACTAAAATGAGTCCTCATTAAAAAAAAACACAAAACAACAAAACCAAAAAGGACCGTGTTTTGTCCATTAATAGGAAAAGGGATTGACACTGGATATAAAATGCTGACCTTTGTTGCATTTGCATTAGGCAGAATTATTAATGTTGTATTGTAGAGGCTGTGGCACATTTTTGGCAAGCTGGTACATTCCTCTCTTTCTCTGTTGCTTCCTCCCACTCAAGAGCTTTTGTCTTTCTCCATCTGCTTTTTGAAGAGAGAAATGTGGTGTGCATAGAGACCTCTGAAACTGTAACTTGAGTTTGGATTTGATGTAAAGCTAAATTGTTACCATAAATTGAGACTATAGAAATAAAAAAAACCCTAAAAATCTCCATTTCCTTATTTAAATCCAAATATAGTTAAGGTATAGAATCAGGCAGTGGGAAATTGACTGCCTGGACTGTTGTAAGTAATACTTGGAAGAGCTGAGAAACATCTACTGTGTAAGTTAATTGTGCCTACTCCATGTGTTTGTGTATCATCTCTTCTTCATTGAGAGAAGATTATTATGAAAGATGACAGGTAAATAGAAGAAAAAACCCACTTGACATAGCACAAATGTAAGATAGTATGATCCAGGCTACCGTCGTACTCTTATTTTTAGCATACTGACTTGGTCTGTGGTTTTATTCAGCAATCTTAGTCTCAAGTGGAGGAGTTTGTGTGGAATAACAGCAGAACCTCTGATTTTTTTCCCCTTAGCATGGTAAGACCTTAAAATTTTATTATCAAACCTATTTAATGCCCCATATAATGTAGCTGAAAATAGTTAACATGCCATGAGCTGATACTTTTGGAAGATTCTTTTGAGCATGTTCTATGCAAAACCCTACTAGCAAGGTTCCAAGGTGACTCCACACACTGTGTGCACAGAAGATCTTTTATGAACAGCTTTGGAATGCTACATGTGTGGTTGTTTCTAAAACAAACAGTAACTCTTCCTCTCTCCTTCTGTTTATATATAGACACAGATGAATTAAAAAGCTTCATTCATCCTCAGGCTGCTTTCTGTTTATTTCATTTATTGAAAAAAAAAATCTGTACAAAAGTGAAGTTCTCCTTTAAATTGATATTAAAGTAGTTCAGGACAAGAGTTTTTTATAAAGCTAGGAGTATTTTATTTTAAAGACATTTCCCTATCATGTTTACACACCTAAGGCTGAAAAAGTATGTCCCTAAGATGACAAGAGAGAAATGGAGGGGTGGACGTCTGCCTTTTCTTAGCCAAGGATATCTAAAACTGGAATATAAATACTAATACTGATTTTTCTCTCTTCAAAGTTTATGCAATACTAACAACAGAAAGTAGGTCTAATACTTGTTTGGAGAAAATGGGAAATATTCTGTATGAAACATGGAGAGATGACCTCTTATTTTCTTAATGTTGTGGTTTCTCAAGTTTTATGAGGTGGTGTGGTCTTAACAGTGGATAGAAAAATGCTCCATGCTGTTATCCTGAAGGTTTTGGATCTGTGTGTACTCGGTAGCATTGAGTTTTAAAAACAGTTTCAGACTGAGTAAACTAGGTGCTTGTGTTTAAAAAAGATATATTAAAAAAAACTAGATCATACATACCTCCTTGGAGCAAGGTTTGTGGCTGTCAGTGTGCTCTTAATCATTGGAAATCCTCATCTGTGAGGCCTTTATAACTATTATATTGAGTTACAAAACTTAGGAAAAAGTTGAATAGCTAATGATTTAATAGTGGAAATAATGATTTAATAGTGGCTGGCTACTTCCACGCAGCGCTTTTCATGCAATCTCAGATACTTAAACCCAAGGCAAACTAAAATGAGGTGGGGAAGTATCTAAATCTCTGTCAGGAAAGTTCAGAGGTTCTTAAGAAGGTGGTGTTCAGCTTCACTGGTGAGGTGTTGCATCTTGACAACTCTTACTATTCTCAGTTATTGGTGCGATTGCAGGTTTTTAGATATCAAACTATCACACAAGCTTTTCACCTGTATTAAGCTCAAATCCTTGGTGATATGCTTTTCTATCGCCCCATCATCTTAGTGTGTGTTGACTGAACACAATTGCCATTTTCTGCCCATTGCAAAACTACAGACCCCTTGAAATACTTTATACAGTCATTGGATTTTCCTCAAGACTAAACAGCATGCTCACTTTAGTGAAGCTGACTTAGGGATACATTGGTTGGGTAAGAAATACTTTTCTTTTGTCCATGTGGGCAAACCAGTTTTTCTTGTTCAGTGGTAGCCAGCATAATGTAAAATAGGTGTATTTGGGCTGTAGCTTCTTCATTTCACCTGTAGTCTAGTATTTAGTGGAGGTTGGTTCAGGTTTTTCTGTGCTGCTTATATTGATCTTGAGGTTTTATACTGTAAAGCTGTAATGAAGTCAGCAATGCACGTTGCTAAATCTACCAGAAAATAGCATTATTCAGCACTTGAAGACTTTATATTGTTTTTTCCTCTTTATGAATGTCTACTGCTGGGTGTTTTCTCGTCCAGTGTGCACGAAGTCATGGTACTCTTACGTGCAGTTCAGTGTACACAGGTGACCTGGTGTGAGGACTTGAATTGTAGTTTTTAGTAGCATTGTCTTGGTTATATAAATGTTTCTGAAAACAGAATGTTATTAAGTCTGAGAAATTTAGCCTAACAGAGGCCACTATTAGTGCTCCCAGTTTCTGCTCAGGAAAGCTGTGATAAGCTTGTTGCTGGCTTTCATATTGAAGACTAATGATATTTCTAGCTCTGGAGAGAAACTCATTACTGAGAATAATGTTCTTCCCCTGTATTCAGCACTGGTGATGCTGCATCTTGAATACTGTCTTCAGTTTTGGGCTTCTCGCTACAAGAAGGACATTGATGTGCTAGAGTGTGTCCAAAGAAGGGCACTCTTAAGAGTGGCGGCTGAGAGAACTGGGATTGTTTGTCCTGGAGAAGAGGAGGCTTTGGGGAGACCTTATTGCAGTTTGCAACCACTTGAAAGTAGGTTGTAGTGAGGTGGGGGTTGGTCTCTCTCCTGTGTAACAAATGATAGGACAAGTGGAAATGGCCTGAAGTTGTGTGAGGGAAGGCTTAGACTGGATTTTAGGAAACATTTCTTAACCAAGAGACTGGTGAAGTGCTGGAACAGGCTGCCCATGGGAAATGGTGAAGTCGTCATCCCTGAGAGTATTTAAAATATGTGTAGACGTGGTGCCAAGGGGCACAGTTTAGTGGTAGACTTGGCAGCACTGGATCAATGGTTGGACATGATAATCTGAAAGGTCTTTTTCAACCTGAACTGTTCTGTGGTGTGTTTACTCTCCTTACATATAGTGAAATCTGTGAGATAGAATATGAAACTATTGCTAAGATCTTCAGCTATTGTGTTCAGTTTTGGGTTTGGGGACCTACTGTAATTAAAAACAAGAAGTAGGAAAACCATTCCTCATACTAAAGGTATTTGGATTATTTTTTTGTTCTCCTTTTCTTCCAGACTCATGTAGCATAAACAGGTATGCTTTACAATAAAATTGAATGTTTTTGTTGATGATTTTTAGCAGTGGCTGTTAAATAGGGTGAGATATGGTACCAAAGACAGAAATTCCTTTTGGGAAACAGAAGTAATGCTGTGAAGTAGTCCATAGTGCGGGAATGAAAGTTAATCTAAGTTTCTCAGCTTTGTAAACTATGTTCCTGTTCTTTAGGTATCAAAGTCGTGAAGGACCAGGTGAGGTTGTTGAGTGTTTGACCTGTGGATCACCAGTAAGAACTTCTGCTTCACTCTGCTGAAGCTTTTTCTGAATGCACATTCTGCTCAGAAGTTAAACACTGGGACTTGTAATAAAGCCGCCTATCCGCTAAATTCTGAATGCTCCCAGTGTCAGCAGGAAAATAATTATTTTGAAATAATTTAATAAAAATGCTTCTTGTCAGTTGAGCACACTTCTCTTTTTTTTTTATTTATTTATTTTTTTTTTTTTTATTTTCCCCCTGGATGTGTACAGAAAGACCTTGTAGAGTCTTTGCTTTCCATGCCAGTTTAGACATAAGAAATGCTAAGTGGTGCGACCTGTTGCAGGTTTCAAATAGTTGGTCTGAACTGTGCTGGTACAGACACAGCTTTGGGTGTGCCAGCACTAAGAGAGGCTTGAGGTGCCATGGGTCTCATGTTAATATCTAGAATTTAACATTTTTGCATTGAGAAGTAATACAGTTTTGCTTTGTGAATGCATCACAGTTAACGTTAACTAGTACATCAAAACATGTTAAACATTACTGATTATTGTAAAACCTTATTTTTCTTCGTTACCCATTTGTTTTGGTACATGTTTTGGGGGGGTTTTGAATGTGATGGCTTAAATATTAATTTGCACAGATGTGATGCGTTTTCACTGGTAAAAATACTTGCTCAGGCAGATCTTTGTATTTACTGACACACTTAGACATGTTAAAAACCTCACCGGCTTGTTTCTGAAGGTACCACTTCCCGCATTTCTTCATCTGTCATCCCTACTTTTGTTGATTTGATTGTGGAAATTAGTAAAGTAGATGAAACAGCTGCATGCTGGCTGTTTGAGTTTTAGCGTGGTTTGGGGTCAAACGAAAATAGCAGTACTTATGTTGGAAAGAGGGAGGACTGCACTAAACTGATTATACTTGTGAATGCACTGGAGTTTTACCTAGAGCACTGAGCCAAAATGGTGCTTGTTTTGGAACAGACTTAATTACATTTTGTTCAGAGGCTTTTTTGGTAAACCTGTTAAATCAGTTCAGGAGCCACTGATTTATAGGGAGCTGGTTAAGGATGTACTGGTAGTTTTAGTTTCTACAGTTGTTCAGATTCCTTGTGCCTTTAACAGTCAGTGTGGCAGACTGAGTGGCTGGAATGCCTCCAGCTGCTGAGGATTGTCTGAGGGAACAGTAACAGTGTGGCACAATATATACCTGGTATAGGAGGAAAAGGAGTGGTAGGAAAGAAACATTCCAGTTGTATTAACTAGGGAAAGCCATGTACGCACTTGTGGGTACGTAGGGCACTTGTGAGCTTGAGGAAGGGAGGGTGCTGGTGTGGAGTCCTATAGCTGCTTTTTGTTACCCCAACAATCATTTTTTGTTACATGACACTTCTTAGCAGTCTCTGTCAGATTCTTTCAGAAAATCCAAATGTGTTTTTCGTATTTAAACAACTCAGCAAAATGTAGTTGACAGGAATTCTGATGGACAACTAAAGTATATCTGACTTTATACAAAACTGGGTTTTGTGTGTCCCACTTAGGAGGCTTGAAATGATGTGTTATTTTGAGACAGGCTAAAGTTTGGGAGTACATTGTTTTTTAGAAGCCTAAAGATGATTTCATTTTCATGTGTCTTGACAGATGTCAAGCTGTTTAATATTGGCTATTCTATGCTTCTCTGGAGCTTTCTCTGCTGCTGTTTGGGACACTTTGTTTAAACCAGTTTATCACCCTAAAGTATCATTTGTAGCTAAATCTCAGAACTGCTTCTTGCACCTTTTAAATGTGAGTGCAACAGTGGTATAAAACCTGGCTTCAGTACTTGCATGTTAGCAGCTGAGACATCAGCTGTGTGCAGTCAGAGCTCTTCAATGCATGCTATCCAGACCTAGTGAATTGTTTAAATTATTTGTCCTAACACTTCACCTCTTGACACCTGTATGACAGTGCTGTGCCCTAGAAACACAAGACAGGCTGCAAGGTCTGGCTTGATAGGTAAGATGAAAGAGCTGTATGTTCTAAAGCACCAGAATACATAACCATGGGGATGCATCATTTCAGTTTCCTGAAATTAACTATTCACTTTTATCAAGGATATAAACAGGCAAGTTGTGCTACTGTTGAGGAGACATCTGTCTTGCTACCTAATCATGTTCATTCTGCTGCATATCACATCTGTCAATCAGGCTCTCTATTTTTGACTGCAGGAGCAAACAGCCATCATTAGCGTGATGCCTGTGTTGTAAGGTTAAGCAGGGTAGAGAGGCAATTTGGAGCTAACTGCAATCAGTTGGCTAAGATTTCTGTGATTTGTTTGTATTGTATTAAAATGGTTAAGTTGGCATATATCCAGTAAGGTTTTTAGAAGGTGCTGTAGAGTGACAGAATGGTTTGGGTTGTGAGGTACCTTTTTAAAGGTCATCCGGTCCAACCTTCCTGCAGTGAGCACTAGACCAGGCCACTCAGAGCCCTATCCAACCTGACATGGAATGGTTCCAGGGATGGAGTGTCTACTACCTCTCTGTGTGTTTCAACACCCACATTGTTAAAAAAATAACAAAACACAAAGAAAACCCAAATAAACCTAAAAAGCTTCCATAGAGTTAGTCTAAATCTCCCCTTTCAGTTTAAACTCATCACCTCTTGTCCTGTTGCAACAGGCTCTGCTAAAAAGATTGTCCCCACCTTTCCTTTAGGCTTCCTTTGTGTACTGAAAGGCTCCAGCAAGGTCTCCCTGCAGCCTTCTCTTCTCCAGGCTGAACACCCTCAACTGTCTCAGCCTTTCTTCGCAGAAGAGGTGTGCTTTTTCCCTTGTTTTTTACTTCTCTGAATCTGAACTTAACTGCACCTCCTGCTTTTGTGTGTAGGAGGAATGACAGTAATGGAATGTAGAAATTACATGACTAGGAGTGGCTTTGGCCCTAATTTTTCAGGTAAGTGTTCAGGGGCATGAAGGACAACAAGAAGAGCTTCTGCAAATACATCAACAGCCAATGTTTTCCAAAGGGAAAACATTGAAAAAACTGAGGTACTTGAAGCTTTTTTTGCCTTGGTTTCTTATTGGTAAGATTTGCTTTCCAAGGCCTCGAACTAGTGGGAAGGTCTGGAGCAATGAAGACTTGACCTCAGTGGTGAAGGACCAAGTAGGGGAACATTTAAATAGATTTGGTCTAAGAAACTCTGTGATACCTGACAGAATGCACCTATGTGTGTTGAGAGGAGCTGATGTCTTAGCAAAGTCACTCTTAGTTATTTTTGAAAGACTGTGACAGTATAAGACAATTTCTGAGGGCTGAAAGAAATAAAATGTCACTTTAACCTCCAAGTAGGACAAGAGAGTCTGGAGATTTACAGACTGGTCAGCATTACTTTGATTCTTATTAAAGTGATGGAGCAAATTATTCTGTTTAGCCATTTCCAAATACATGAAGGACAAGACCATGATAAGCAGTAGTCATCATGGATTTACAAAGGGGAAATTGTGCTTGAGCAACCTGTGAGACTTCTGTGATGGAATGACTAGGTTAGTGGATGAGGAAAGAGGAGTTGATGCTGTTTGACTTTAGCAGTGCATTTGACATACTCTCCCTTAACACACTTACTCACAGTCTAGCTGATGTACAGGCTAGAGAAGTGGACAGTGAGGTGGATTGCAAACTAGCTGAAATGCTAGCCCTAAAGGGTGGCGAGTGGTGGAACAAAGTCCACCTGGAGGCCATTTTCTAGCTGTGTACCCTAGGGGTTGATAGGGCCTGGGCTGTTCAGTATTGTCATTAATGACTGAATGATAGGGCGAAGTGCACCCCTCAGCAAGTCTGCAGATAATACAAAGCTGGGAGGATTGGATGGCACAACAGACAGTTGTGCTGCCAAAGGGACCTTGAGGGACTGAAGAGAAATGAATTTACATGAATCCTGTGTTCCAAAAGGTTCAACAAGCAGATCTGCTAGATGGGTGTCTGCATTCTGGCACCGACATCCCTGCACTTCACTTTCCTACCGTTGCCAGCTGTTGGCAGGCTGCTTGTACTTTGGCTAGGCTGCATACCGCTGTTTAAGCATGGTGATTAGACTGAAAATATGCAGAACTGTTTGGAGAGAGCTATCAAAGTCCTAGAGAAGAATGTGATAGCAAAACTAAAACATTTATTTTAAGGGTACTCAAAATGTCAAGAAGGCAATTTTCCACAGCTCTGGACCATTATTTAAATTACTTCATGTCAGAGTTCAATGAAGTAAAGAATGTGAAAGTGGTTTTTATCACAGCTTATGTAGTGATTCATCTCTTGATAACTTACTGGGTCACTGCTATCTATCCCTGTATTGCTGAACTCATAGTCTTGTTGTGCTTGGTACGCTTGGGCCTGCTGCCACAAGTTGCACTTGGTTTGTAGGTTATTTCTTTGTTAAAGTGCAACATCTTGTTCACCTGTCTAAGTCTGTCAGTACTAGTGTTGCCACTTCATGTTAGTTTGCCTAAGCACATGTCTTTTCAAGATTTCAGATGTTCACATACTCCTGGTTTGCAGTTCTCATCTTCAGAAATATTTTAGCTGGAGTTAGTGATTGCTCAAAATGGATCGTGAAGAGGCAAAGCATTTGAGCATGAAGACTGAGAGCTGGGAGCAGACTCCTCAAGTGTCTGTATTTATGGGTAATGAAAATAGCTTTAATAGAACTGTTTCTATGTATGTTAAGCATCTCGTATGTAGGCATGTAACACATTTGATACAAAAAAATTGAGTCCAAAATAAGGACTTGAAGAAGGTGATGTGCTTTGTCACACTCAAACTTGCATAGTAAGTAGGGATTGTGTGAATTCTGGAAGACTTTCATGAATATTAGAAAGCAAAATTCTGATATAGCTGTACCTGCTTGAAGGAGGAGTGAGAAACAAGAGTTTTGTAACACCAGTACTGTGTTTTTGATCTTAAAAGCAGATAGTTGTTCACAAGCTTCAGGAGAAAAGGTAGATATACAAATGATGCTCTTTTCTACTAAAAAGCCCAGTGTATCAATGTATGTTATTCAGAGGTTTGTGCTGGTCTGTCGTTGTACATCAAGTTTGCAGATGACACCAAGCTGTGTGGCACAGCTGACTTGCTGGAGGGCAGGGATGCCATTCAGAGGGACCTGGACAGGCTGGAGAGGTGGGCCCAGGCCAACCTCATGACGTTTAACAAGGCCANCATCTTCATTGTGGTCTTCAGAGTGTGACATCCTTTGATGGCTTTGTTCTTTCATGAAAGGTGATGGATGACTGAAAAAGACATCACGAGCTTTGAAATTATAGTTTTCAGTTAAAATAAAAGGGAAGGGGGAAAAGCTTGATTATGAAAAAAAACCAAAAAAACCCCAGTTAACTTGGTGCCACTAATACTTAACCCAGATACTTAATTGTACATACAACAGCTTAATAGATTTCTTTGGTAATGTTTTCACTTGCGTTGGTGTGGCACAGCTAAGAGTGGGTTTTAGTAGTGTATCAGTGAGGGATATCCACATGTCTTCATTTAGATAATGAAGTGGCAGAGATATGAAGAGTTTGTATGAAAGGCAGAAGGCAGTCTGGGTGCCCGAAGGATTAACAACAAAAAAAGAGAAAATCTAGTGTACTGAATTTAGAAATATTATTCCATATACTCTGTGGATTCCATGGTACTACTTTAAAACTGATTTTAAAGGGGCATTCTCAGGATTATTTATAAACCAAACTTATGAAGACTTAAATTTGTTGCAGCATTTTCTGTAGACAGATAACACCAAAGTGCCTATGCATCATAATACAGCAATCAATTACAATCGTCTCAGCAGTTGCTTACATAATCCTTGTTGGAAGGAATATGTCAAGGGAAAGAGGTTCCTGTTTTAATCTTGGTACTGTAGGCTGGAGTCTGTGTTGTCTGCTGAATTGTTATTTTAAGTGGATGCCAGAAATTCTTATGACAAAATTGGTGCTAATCGTTATGCCAATTTAAGGAGATGTCTGCTTCACACCACAAGTTCATAGGAAACAAAACCTGGAAATTCTGGTCCAAGGTGAGACTGTATCTTGGCTCTGAAATACTTTTCATTTACCCCAAATATGGATGCCCAAATTCTAGAAGGCTGTCTGCCTGTGTGACTTCAGTTTTATCTTAGGTTTTATCTTTAGTTTTATCTCAGATCTTAGGATTTTGAGGTGCTTGTGGCAGGGAGTTGGTAGGGAAAATATTTGTATTGTAGCAGCTGCATAGTTCTTTACATATATACTTGATTCCCGATGTCTAGATTGAAGCAGGAATTTAACAGAATGGTTTTCTTTTTGAAGAGACAGTAGTCAACTCTGCAATACGTGCAGTAGAGTGCCTGCTATGTAGTTTGCTGAGGATTCTGAAGTGGTGATGCAGTGAAGGTAATGACTTTACATAATGGGCACAATGTAGTGTGTGAACCATAACATTACAAGCAGGGAAACAGTCCAGGAGGTTGTGAGAGATTTAGCTGAGTGTTGTGGTTTTCAGTTGTTTTGTGTGTGTGTGTTTGGTGGTGTTTTTTTTCCCCCTTTAAATTAAATTTGTTCATTCCAAAATGGAATCTCAAAGAGCTAATTTTTGCACTTTGCTTTTGGTCAGTGCATTTTAAGCTGAACCATAAAAACTCAGTGAAAGTAAACCAGTTTTTATAACAACTCTTTGAAGAAACAAAATTTTCTGCTTCAAGCTTGTAGAAAGCCCAACTAGCAGCTCATCGTATAGCTGCACTCTCTAAAAATTAATGTTTATGATTTTTTTCCATCGACTAAGTTATTTTACCGCTATTTAAAACAGCATTTCTGAATGTGGCAATAGTCTTAGCTCCTGAAGAGTACAGATCTCGGTCTTGCTTTGCTTTATAGGAAAGGGTGTGTGTGTATATGTATATTATAAAGAATGTAACCAGAATCTGTAAATCTTGACTTTTGGTTTACTCTGTCTGGATTATGTGATTTGCTTTGAGTTAAAAGCACAGTCTGTAAATGTACTTTGCTGTTTGGTCTAGAGTTTAGTATACACAAGCTCAGATCTGACTCTGTGGCTTGGCTTTGAGTTTTGCTGTGTATCACTTGCACAATTCTCTGTGCTCTTTCACAAAGTGCCATACTGTCCCTCTGATTTTTAGCTGTTACTTTAAGCTGATGTTAAAAACGGGACTAATGCATTTTATCTAATGTATTAAGAACATGAGAGGGAAAAACCATTAACTGTTTGACATCTCATCTGCCAGCTTTTTTTTTTCACCCATCCCAGTTTCAAATGAAAATATCTAGAAATACAAACTGATTGCTGACATTTGGTAATTGAGCTAAATATTAACTCATCCAGCTGTCTCCAGTAAACATTTTTAAGGGTTTCTAATGCTAACCCAAATTTTACTGAATGAAGCTTTTATGCAGCTGTCAGTAGATATTTCACAAAAAGAAAAAAAAAAAGATAGAAATTATGTTCTCCATTTGCATAAATTTGAAGAAAAATTTGGAGCTCAGTGCTTCACCTTTGGAGAAATGGTAAATAAGTATAAAGGTATGATAACAAAAACACAGTAAAACCATGTTAGAAGTAGTCATTCAAGTAGTCTGGCACCTTCTTTTTGTTACTTGTATGCTTGAGAAGTAAGACTTTTTGACCGGTAGAGCAGTAATTTTATTTTGAAGAGTAAAATATTATCAATTCCTTTAGGAGCCCTCCAGTTTATTACTGACCTAAACAGCTTGTTTTATGAGGACTTGGTGCCAATACTGAGAAATGGGGATAAGACTCAAAATTCTTGGTGGCTTTGTTTCTTATGTGCTGGGCTTCTCCTTGCAGGCTTGAGAACATAATCCTAAGAAGGGAAACACATAGGAAGCCACAAAACCAGTAGACATCCCATCTTTCCTAAATGAATAAGTACATTATTTTCTTAGTCAACAGACCCAGCTATGTTCTGATAAATTCCAAGTCTTGATGTTGGAAGAAATAGCTAGTAAATATTTTATTCTGAGGAAGCAATTTCAGGAAACATGTAACTTCAAAACAGAATTGATGTAACAAATGAAAGCTCTTAGGCAAGACCAGCACATATGGAGCTTAACAAATACATTGTTCAGAGTTCCCTGCAGCTGCAGAAGTGGACATGTTCACCAGGACTTCTGAAGTGGGCAAGACTTGATTAGAAAAGCCTCAGTGTTCTTAGACAGTTTTGTTGGAAGCCAAAGTAACTAACTAGCAAACCTGTATTTATTCTCCTAATCTCCAAATTTCCATGCTTGTTCCTGCTTTCCTGACAGGATGTTTTGGAGGACAGTGTGTCCCTCCCTTGAGGTTAAGACAGGACAAGGAATAGATCTTCATCCTTAAGAACTGGAGCCATTTTAAACAATGATACACCTTTGATATGGGATTGTCTGCAAAGAAGAGGAGTATCAGCTACATCACTTCCTCATATTGTTAAGTACTCAGAAACACGTCACTACAGAGGCCTCAAATCATTACAAAGTCCATGTTGTAAACGAGAGAGTGTGCAAAGCTGTAATTTATGAATGCTCAACTTCTTGAAGACCTTCGTACTATTGAGTTTAAAGCTCTGCCCTTACCTTGTATGTGTGGTTTAGTAGGTTGTTTTATTCCATGTGATACAGCTGTTATAAATGTAGCAAAATAACTATGGAGAAGGATTTTTTGGTGTTTTTTGTTCGGTTTGTTTGTTTTTGTTTTCCTTTTTTTCCTTCCTTCTCCTCCCAAATCATAACTCTTAAGATAGATGTGAATGATATAAATTGAAAGAGTAGCAAAAAACTTTATAGCAGAATTAGAGAGCTGGGCTGATGGCTGCTTTTTTTAAAATTTGTTCTTAAAGCTGTGTTTTCTGCTGGAATTCTCCTTGTTAACTTTATTCTGTGAAGCAGCTCTTTTCTGTGTTTATGCAGCTGTGAGGTGGTGTTAGGTGCCACTGCTTCTGGATTACTTGGATTACTGCTGCCCGTTACGGATTACTTGGATTACTGTCGTTCATTACGTAGGTTTCCCAATTTGAAGGAATGTCACTGGTTTAATTTCATGTGCATGGATGTAACATTTCAAGAACTACTTGACACAAAGAATGCAGGAGATATCTTGCCAACTCATGAAGATAAGGGTTATTGCTCACTGGCCTGCACACTAGATTCTGAACCTGTAGTTTAATGTGTTTTCCCAGATAGAGCACTCTTCTGGTGAGAGTGCTGGTCCAGAAAACCTGTCCTGCAACTGTTCACCAAAAACTCTGAACCCCATTTTACTGATGACATACAACACGCTTTTCGACTGGTGCAAGGGAGCTGCTTTTGCAAATTAAAGTGAAATTGTGAAAGAGATGTGTGCGTGTGTGTGTTATGCTCTGCTGTTGCTTACCCCTCACCCATCATCACAAGGGCTGAATGTAAATCCGATCTCTGATTACAAGTGAAAGAGCTGACAGAAGATCTACTGCAGTGGTTTGATAAGTGGTTAGCTCTTTTGGGAGCAGAGTTGGGAAAGAATATAAATTTTCATAAGAGGTTTGACTTCTTTCATGTTTGGGAAAGAACCCTGCTTTATTCAGGCACTAGACTGTATAATGTCCTTTGAAACAAAATCATTGTTGATACAAAGCTGTAGACTTGCTTCAAAGTTTTAGGTGCTGATACTTGCTAGGAATTTAGGATTTAATCAAGAAGTGGCTGACTTGCAGAAAGCCACATGCTGATTTAAGTTAAGTATGTGGAATTCTAATGGAAAAGTAATTCAGTAATTAATAGCACCTAACAATTTGATAAGGATTTATCATTATTTTGGAATTCTAAGTAAAGTAGACATAATTCTGGTATACTTGTGACAGATGTAAAGCAAATATTTTCCCTTTAAAGGGGAAAAAGGATGGCAGAAGAATAGAAGAGGAAATACTGTCAGGCAGGGTGGGTAGGCTATTTGTGAATATTTACAACATAGTGGTGTGTTTACTACTGCGATGAAAACTTTCTATTAGTACTTTCAGAGAGATGAGGAATAAGAGATGATAGTTGTGACTTTCCTACTGAGAGTCTTTAATTTTGGTTTCTACAGAAATCAAGTGGACAGTTGTCCACTGCTGACCTGTCCTGAATATAAACTTGATGTTGCCTTTCACTTACTGGATTGATGGGCTGATTTTAAAAAAAAATATTTTTAGCTGAGAAGTGGTTTCTTTCCTCTGCTGTTTTTAATGGAACAGAAAATTGAAATGGAAAAGTATGCATGCTCCTTAAGCTTGGGGTTTGCAGGGAGGCACTTGCTCTGTCTCCCTTCTTGATGTGGGTTGCTGAGGATTCGAATTGGTGGGGCCAGTGAGGCAGTCCACCTGGGAAGCTGTGATGGAAGGGCACAGCAAAACTGTGCTGAGTTCTCTGTAGACCTTTGTCCTCACTGTAGAAAATAGTGTGGACAGTGGCAGTCCAAGCTCTTCTTTAACCCATAATGCCAAGCGTAGTAGGGATTTGGATTGATTTGATTCAGGAAGCATTTTTGTACGTGAATTGAGTGAGAGAAGACTGTGCAGGAGCCTGGTGTTATTCTGCAGTGAAACCAAACAGATGGAGCTGGAAGTTGGCCCTAAGGTATGCTTTGCAATAGTGTTAGGACTTGATTTTATACTTTGGTTACCTGAGCTCTGGTGAAGAGGGTGTGGTGTTTGTGGCTGTGTTGTTTTGTTGGTTTTTTTTTTTTTTTCCTTCTCACATTTGCCTATATTCACTTTTTTTTTAACATATTCAGAACAGAGCACTTTGTCATTACTTGTTAAATAATACTTGATGTTGGGAGTGGGAATTTCCTGATACTTAATGATGGTTTGGAAGACTTAGTCATCATTTGCCAGGAAATACCAACTCCAGATTAGATCAAGTTCAGTTATCTAAAAGGATATTTCAGTGTCCATCTGAATGTGGTACTGTGGTATGTTATCAGAGACATTGTGTTCATAGTAGCATCTTGTTTTGGCATTTAATTATAGAATAGGTAGTGGTATGTGGGTACTCTTTGCTATAAATATGTTGCCTTGGAGTCATGGCCTCTGCTGCCCCGGGTTTTGGGAAGTGGTCAGATGGTGTTGCCTAAAACTTGACTTAAATTGTGTAAGAACTGCTTTTGGATTTTCAGAATAAAGAATATGTGCTACTTCTTGCCTCCCAGTCACAATTACTGTCCATGCAAATTTTACAGTGTACTTAATTTTGGGATTAAAACTGCATCTTTTCAAGTTGAGCAGGTTCCTTTGCCTTTTCCAAGTGGGAGCGATGACTTTGTGAATCCTCAGGTAGCACTTTTTCCCCTTAGGAGTCTTACAAATTGTTTTATGCCCCAATGATGTTTACCTCAACTAACATTCTCCAGTTTACTGGTTGACTTGGTATGTTTGTGTACCGTTTTCCATGTCTTTGACAGAAATTTGAAGCACTCTTATTAAAAGGTGTTGGTTTAGTCTCTCCTCTTCACTCCTCCACGACCTTTCTACAAATTGAAGGAGTGGCTTGTTTTGCATATTCTACTCTTTCCTACCATAGCACAAAACATTTTAGACTTGTGCTGGATTTTCACAGAAGTCTTGCAAACTTCTTTTTTCAAGGTGAATAACCAATCTTTTGATAGGATTGAGCAGATGCCATGATAAACTTTAGATAACTCTTTCATTAAGAGATAAAATACCAGTAGGGCTGAGTAATGTTTCCTTTTAAAACCCATTCTTCCTGCTCAGCTCAGTTTAGATAAAGATGTGCCATCTCCTTGTGAGAAAGGGCGCAGATGTGATAAAAGGCTTTTGTATCATCCGCTAAACTGAACTGGTCAAATGAACTACATGTGGAGCGTACACTAAATGCTGCATAGCGATCTTAATATCTTTGGCTATGTAAAAATAAAGCAACCTCCAAATTGCTGCTGATCTACATAATAAGTACAACTTGTTGCTATATAGCTTGTGTGGGGTTTTTTTCCTATGATTTTTTTTTTCAATATTGAGAAATCTCTCAAGGGCCAGAAATCCCAAATGCAATTTACCACTTCATGTAACAAGAGTTGAAAGCACTCCCCCATTTCTTTGTGTGTAGGTATAAATTCATCATGATGTTACTCTTCTATGGTTAAGTAGTCAGAATTTAGAACATGTGAAAAATCCTTTCCCTAGTTAAAAAAATCAGCAACAAACATATGTTGGCAAAAAATTCATCTTTCAATGTTAAGATTAGGCTATAAAATTTTATCCTAATATAAGATCCAGGTATTGAATTTAAAGCTTTTTTTTCTTTTTTTTTTCTACAGAAGATTAGATTTGATACAGTTACAAGGCATAATCACTTCTCCAGTTGTAGCAATACAGTTCTGCTGATTTGGGGTTGCTTAATACCTGCATGTGAGGAGTAGTAATCTGGAGAAGTGCTCTTATCAAATAATTACACATGCAATTGAAAAGGGCTGGGGTATTTTAGAGAGCATACCTAGGAAAACAGGTATGTATATGATAATAAACTTTTTTGGTCATGTAGCAATATGTTTAGTATGGGTGGTGCTTCTTAGGAGATGGCAGCAGAATCTGACTTCCTGTAGTAACAGATCTTCTGGCTGGGAATCCTCATGCTTTTGTTCTCTTCGAAGCAGGCTCTTCACAGCTGAGTGTTCTGTCATTTTCAGGTGGATAATTATTCCTCTTTTAGAACATTTGCATCTTATTACTTGATGTCTCTAAACCCAGTAATAGCTTGTACTCACGTGCTTTTAATCTAGTGTAGAAGCATCAGCTTGTATTTGGTGTGATAGAATAAGTTTATTTAAGAAAATTGGACAAAATAGCAGAGGGCTGGTGTATACCAGTAACTGTGTATTACTGCCAGCCCTTGTAGTTATAACCAAATACTGTGGGTTTGTTTCTTACATTATTTAAAAAAAAAAAAAAAAGATTTTCAAGTCTTTGCAGCCCTCTTTTTCTAGAGACATGTAGCTAAACTCTATCAACTGAATACTTAATGTGGGCAGTTGAGGGGGGGATAAAAACTTCTGTAATTCAAGGATAAAGTGAGAAATTCTGGGAATATCTTCCTTAATTTCTCTTCTGCATTTTGGCTTCTTTCCTAGGACAGGTGAATTTTTCCAGCACTAATCTTGTAAAAAAAGAAAAACAAAGTATATTGGGCGTTAAGCCTGTAATTGTAGGCCTCTGTGCTTCCACTAAGTATTGCTCTGCTTTGGAACAGGCTGAAACTTTCTGCTCTCGAGGCTTGTGACTCTCTTAGTAGTTTGCCCTGAGATTCTTTCTTCTGCGCAGTCATTTTTATAGATACCTGCTGAAGAGTCAAGTAGCTCTGTCAGTCATGCGTCAAACTTGGACACCGTGGGCAAAAGCAGGATTCACAAAAAACACTCGGTTTGATTTATAGATCTTGACATACTACACAGTTTACATATGCGAGGCAATTTAAAATGTTTTGCTTCAGATGTTGCCCTGTTGCTTGACAGTTGTTTTTACAAGTTTTCTTAGGTTATCACTGAGCGCAGCTGGAGCTGGAGCACAGCCGGAGCTGGCCAAGCCTTGCACATGCAGAGGGAAATGAGGCATTTCGGGTAGAGAGCAAGGAACCTGTGGTGGTCTGTCCCACTGATGCAGGTGCTCACGCTTTGCAGAAAAGGCATGGTGTCATTGAAGGTCTTAAGCTGTTGTACCAAAGAGGACTGTTACTGCCTGCTAAAAACCACCAGTTTCCATTCTCCATCACACAAGAATGGACTTTGTTGAGCGCACAAAAACCCAAGAGATTCGGTACTTTATAATTTTATGTAGATAGTGTCAGTGCTGCTTTTGGAGGAATGTAATAAATGGCAGTCACGGTAAGCTTTGTTAGCTTCTGTGGCAGGATGTGACTACTGCTTCTAATAGAGATGTCCTAATGCTTATGATTAGTCTCTCACAAAGTGCTTGCTTTGGAGTCAGATGTCTCAGAACATCTGTTAGCAGGTGCTACCAGAACATATGCAAACCCATATAGCTGACAATGACATTCATCTGGGTGCAGGGCAGTGTCATACAGGTCTGAGTTCAGTACCTTGGATGTAGCCTTGACTTTGTCTCAATGCCATGTCAAGTTCAGGTTTCACAGAAGCGTTTCAGCATACCTGACCCAGAATGAAAGCTGTCCAGGCCCTTCCTGTTGTATGTCACATCTGTGTACGTAACACAAGGGGATGTGGGCGGTGAAGAGAATTTGCAAGGAGTGTCTTGGGGCAGTTTGTCACAGCTGCATTCTCACTTTATTCTCACTGCCTTGCAGAGGTTTACATTTTATGCTCTGACTTCTGGAGGATTATATCATCTTATTTGTGTATAGTGTAGTCAGCTCAAGTCTGTGGGTAGTTATCAGTGGACTTCTTAAAACAACAGGCATTTTTTTCAAATGGTAAGTTAAGTGCTAATGAAACCAACTGTCTAATTCTATAGGTAAAGAAGAGTTTCAGAGGAGGCATTTCTTTTAGTAATTTAAATTACTAGAGGAGGGTTTTGTTAGCACTCCTGATGAAATTAGGGATTACAATATAGTGTTGATTGGTTCTGCTTTCACCTTTTGAGCGATGTGTTTGTTTCCTAAAGTAAGCTGCTGAGCTTCTCAAAAATGGAGTACCACATCTTTTTACCTTAAGATTTTGTGAGCTCTTAAATTTGAGGGATTCTATGAAAGATTGTAAAGGTACATTCTAATATAGCTGAGAACATTGTGTCGAAGTGCTTTTCAAGTTCACTGAACTCATATCTACTAAACCCTTTAAATTTAATGATCTTTGTAATTGTACTTAAAGGGCAGTCTTTAACTTCTTACAGTAGATATAGAACATCATTTACTACTTATTGATATGTTTAAACAGCTTTTTTACATTGTGCGTAATAGATCTATTTGAACACTTACCTAGTGTGAAGATTTGAGCCTTGCTTGGATTTTAAATGTCCTACTCAATAAGTTGATCTGTAGTGCTCTTTAGATGCGCATTTCTGCTCCAAGTGGGTTTCTTCTTCGATGCCTATCGACAGTTAGCTACCTTAGAAGCTAGATAAGGTGCCACTTAGCAATAGCTGTGTTAATGATGAAGTGATTTCTTTTTATTCATATTTTAGTTCTTATTTCCTTAATTATTTTCCTCTTTGGACTTGGTGTAATGCATAGTCAGTAATACTGACACACATTGTCTGCTCCCATAACCTGTGGGTAACTTTATCTTTGAAAAGCACTTGTTTCTCCATTAACAACATAATTGTATGAAGGAGAACTGAAGCCAGAGGACTCTGTTCTGGTTTTGCACCAGGGGCAAAGCGTGGCTCAGCTTTTACATAATGTGCATCATTCTGGCATGCTAAGGTTTTATAGAGGTGTTCAGTCATCTCTTGCTGGTGTATTGCAGTTTTCTTGGTGTCTTCCAGAGTCTCCCTTGAGGGAGAAGGAGAACTCTGCTGAGAGCTTCAGATGTAGCTATTTCAATTTTACCAATATGTTTTTGTGTAATGTAGTAGTATTATCCAGCAAGAAACATAGCCTTCTACTATGAACCTCAGGACTGTTCAGTTTTTTAGGACTGGTTTCTAACCTTCTTTCCCTATCGGGGAAATCAGTACATTAGATATGTGTCCTGCACAACCCACATCCTTCCACTCCTTGAACTCTTGTGAAATCTAAGTTGTGTTTGGTTTTTTTTTGGTTTTTTTTTTTTTAATCTAATCGGACTCTGTTTCATACGTACAGGGTGGCTTGCAGAAGAGGGCCTTAACAGTAATGAAATTTGCAGAAATCCCTCTTTTTAGAAAAGTTACTTAACTACAGAGAATATTTTGGAAAGTAAAAATATTCTCAGTAGAACAACATTCCCCTCTCCCCCCAAAACAACCCAAGAACCAACCCACCCTGGACTAAAGGCAATTCAAACTGCAAAAAATGAAGCAAATTGTATTTCATCTATGAATATTATCTTAAGCATGGGTAGATTTTAGGTATGCTCTATGAAGTTAATTTACATGACCAGTCAAAACATTTTGGATCTTCTGCCTTATTAGATAATAAAGAAGGATGGAACTGGATTATCTGCTCTAGCAAATGATGTCCAATTTTTAACTGGTGCCATTTGAAATACGGAGGCTTTTTGAAGATTAATGTAATTGAGAAATAGCCCCATGATCCGGAATTGCAGAATTCAAATAGACACATATGCAGTCTGACTTTATTGTCAAGTTAGTAACCTATAGTATGACTTTTCCACTGGAGAAGGAGGGTAAGAGTGAAGAGGAGAAACTGCAAGTCTTGCAACCCCTCTCTTAGACAGAAAACATGGAAGTGGCTCCTGCAGTAGAGTTGGGTTTACAGGACAAAAGCAGGATTTTCAGTACCTGAAGAGTGCCTACATGAAGGATGGTGAGAGGCTGCTCTCAAAGGCCTGCAGTGACAGGACGAGGTTGCAGTGGGTTCAAACTAAAGACTAGCAGATTTAGATTGGATATAAGGAAAAAGCTCTTTACTGTGAGGGTGGTGGACCACTGGAATGGTTTGCCCAGGGAGGTGGTTGAGGCCCCTTCCCTGGAGATATTCAAGGTGTGGCTCAATGGGGCTCTGAGCCTGTTTTAGTTGAGGATGTCCCTGCTGACTGATGGGGAGATTGGACTGAATGACCTTTGGAGGTCCTTTCCAGCCCAGACCATTGTATGATGATTCAATGATGCTCCTTAGCCGAGCCTAGCAGCATGCTAGATACTTGTGTTTTGTCTTCATCCTTACTCCTTTGTGTTTTAGGGCAAGCTGTTTCCAGATAATGTATTTTTTTCACAACGATTTTGTTTTACTTAGAAAAGATAAATTCAGTAACAGTATTGTGTGTAATGTATGGTGGAGTCTATAGCCCAAATCCCTGATTTCTTCATAGCCTCATCTCATTTGCAGTTTTCATGAGAGTTCAGTGTGTGCAGGCTGTAGACCATTTCCTGAATGTCCTCTTCTTCCGTAATTTTTTATTTCTGAAACTTAGCATGTCGTTAGCATTTGAATCTCCTGTGTATAGCACCAGTCTCCTTTATCTACAGAACTAGCTATTTATAGCAAACCTAGCCAAATTTATTATTCCAGTGGTGAGCAATTGATTCAGTGCTCATTGTGATTTCTCCTGCGCCTTCGTCAGTGACCGACTGTTGAGTTTTGGCATGTGTCGCATTCCTGGGTGTGGTTGTAGGACAATCCAAGATAACCTCAGTTATCTTGGCTTTGTTACAGCAGCCTGTCACAGTTTAGAGGTTCATGTTGGAGGCTATGAAAAGCATTTCATTACAGACTGAAGTTTTGTCATCTCTTTTTTTTTTTTTGCTGTTGTTGGTTTTGTGTAAGATTTGAAGGAGGGAGTAGTTACGGGAGTAATAAGAAAGTCCTGAACTACTTTGTGTAGTTCACAATCTCAATACATTCTAAATATGTTGTGAGTCATAGGAATGAAAATTTCCGTAGTTGTAGTTGCTTTTCATCTCTGGGATTTAGAATCCTGGGTACACTGAGTTTCCTCCTATTCTTTCTGCTATAGACTCAGAGTTAAGGAGGTTTTGTCTTGTAACACTAGTTAAGCCTACTTCCAGTCAATGTAACTGTAATGTTTAATCTTGAGAAGCTTCTAAACTGCAGCTTGACTGACCAAGACAGGAGTCAGCTGTGACTTACAGTTGAACACAGAGGGACTAAGTATGGGAGAGAAAATGAGTGTGGAAAAATAAAACCCACAGTAGCTGTCAGAGATGATGCATGGACTGCAGTCCTTTCTCCTGACAAGGAACACCCAACAGGCAACGTGAATGTACTGGAAACTGTCACTTAAAAGTATTGACACTGCTCAAATTCAGGACTTGGAAAGGCTAAGAAAATTCTGTCAGTTTGTATAGTCAAACACTGTGTACTCTATAGAAATGTTTTTTATGTGAGCCCTGCATAAGTAATGCTGGAGGTCAACTTCCAGTGGTCCTACTTCACAACAGAGAGAGGTGGAAAATTAGAACCTCAGCTCTGAATATATGGTTTCTTTATAGAGTATCTTCTCATAGTGAGGGAATGACAAGAATATAAACCCCACTAAGAATTCTGAACTTACCTCTCCTTAGCAGGAAAGATGGAATGACTACACTAGGTTGCCCTTGCAAGTTCTTATGTTGCTGCTTTTGCAGCTTAATAAATTTCATCGATGAAGCCTTATTTATATAAACTATTGAGTGCAGATAACTGAACCACATATTACTGCATAGATGATTCTTCTTTCTGGGCAATGTTTGTGAGTTTATCAAATTTGAACCACAGGGGAAAAGTGATTTAGCATAACTCTTAAATATGCTTGATGTGAAATGTGAGGAAGGGCTGCTTGTGGCTTCCAGTGTTTTGAAACATGTAATTCTAATGCCTCTAGCCACTTGCATAGTTTTCTTGTCATGGGGCTAAATTGGCCAGAAAAACACATTTAATAGCTACTTGGCTTTTTATTGTGATGTGTAAGAGTTCAGCAGTGCTGCTCTTTCTGAGTAGGAATCTACCTTCTCGAGTCTCAATGCTGTGAAAACTGTGTGATGGTGTTTAGAGGGGAAGACTTTATAAAAATGCCTTCAGGATTTCTCTGCAGTGCTAGGCTAGGCTGTTACGAGTGTCAAAAGAAGACTTTTATGGCGAGATGAGGAGTTCTATGGTTCCTGTCTGACAACATTTTCCTGAAAAGAGTCCTGCTGGAGGAGACCCCTGCCTTTAATAGTGGTAGCCGTTTGTTGTGATGCAGCTCCAGGAAGCTGCGGCTGAGATATTGCTGTGTAAATAATCTTAGGAGGTGAAGTTTGAGCTGGGAAGATACAGAATAAGCCATAAGCAGAGTGGAAGGATGGCACTGCAGTGGAGGTAGGTGGCCCTTGATGAGCAATCAGCCTGTGAAATGAAATCTGTCCTTTAAGTAATATGAGGTATTTGTACCCATCAAGTACTAGAAAATACATGTATGGACTCTGACTCATTCTCATGCAGACAATTTCTGCTTTCTTAGTGCTCTGTTGATGTATGTTTGTGAGACACTGGTTGCCATTAGTTAATCAGGATGAAGACTGCTGCTGGAAGACATTTGGAGTGGGTGTTCTTAGTTCTGCCATGTGCACTTGTGTTTCTGCCTGAGTGAAGCATGTGGCTTTGGTAATCTCCAAGGGCCTATGATAATGTTTGATATCACCCCCCAGGGTGGTGGTTAAGATCCACTCTCATGGTACTTGCCAGCCAGAAGGGATTCTGCCAACTTCTTAGAAGATCTGATTTTTCCTAGAGTGAAATAAACTGGCTTTCTGTCTTAATGCAGTCCCTGTATTACTGACTTGCTATTTGTGTCCCCTGGTCCCAAGTTCTGTTCCTGTAAATAAGGTGAAGTTTCATGTATATAGAGGAATTGTAGGGTAATTGAGGAATGTGTCATTGATTCCCCATAAGGGAAGATGGTGTTGTCTCCCACATAATTTTAATGGCATCCTAAGTAGTGGTATCCATATAATTGATATCCTGTATGCTGCATATTGTTTAAGGGACAACTGCACTTTCTGTAAGGAATAGACTATTGTTTAAAGTAGTTTCTGGACTTACAAAGGGAAGGCAGAGAGCACTGTTAAAAGTAGTGATCTATGACACTTAAGTCCTTTGTCAGAATAACTGGGTTTAGTCAAGGTGCTGCTCAAATCACTGCATTCTGACTTATCACTGGTGACTTTTATGGTTATGTGAATATGGCAGCACAACATTCAGTATCCTGTGCATCAAGTCTTGCCTGCCCTGCTGCAGGGCGCCAGGCGTTTTTAGACTGTGTTCCTCTTCACCCTTTCTCTTCTGCTTCCAAGTGCAGTTGCCACCCTAGAAAGCAGCTGTCTTTTATAGAGAGTGATGTTCTGCATACTAGGATGGCGACACAAGGCACAACAGTTCATCATCTACCCTGGGCAGCAGCAGAATTTTCTACTGTCCTGGGTTGTAGAGCTCATGCTGCTTCTAGTGTCAAAGTAATTCATAACCGGAATGAAAACTGGTGTTTGCCACTGTGGTCATCCATCAGCAGACAATGCACAGTATGGCAATGGTAGCATCTGAATATGTTATCCAGAGGAGACTCCTGTGAGTGATGACTTGATGACTTCGATCTGCTGCTCACTCCGTGCTGTGTCTGGTTTTGTGCTGTGGTAGACATGGAAAGGCTGCCATGTGATGCAGGATTTCAGGGTTGTTGGGTGATATTTCTGTCTGTGTTGAGCTTGAAGCTTTATGAGACACCGTGGCACTGAAGACAATTTTCCTGGTTGTTTCCTGCTTGACTTTCCTTGTTCTTTTGCCAAGAAGTTTGACGTTTGGAAGATGACAGCATGTCATTCAAGAAGCTGCTGCAGTTGCATGGTTTTCCAGCATGTGTTGCTTCTGGGCAATGTAGTTTGTGGCATTCTTTCTGCCACCACACTGTGTGTGCTGCAGTGGATGGTCGTAGGAGCTTTACTGTAGTGAACAACAACTGATTTAGAGAAGTGAGAGACCCCTGTGGATTGCACAACTCCAGTCAGGCCGAGGTCCTTCAGTCAGAATGGCATGCTTGAGAGATTGTAGGCATCAGCAGAGCTTCTGCATTGCCGCTGTTTTGGTAGCCTTGCCTGCACGCTGGTACCATGGGCAGCTTTATTTCCCTCTTGGGGAACATGACCTGCTGCATGGCTGTGGGATACAGGATACATTTAGCCATCTGAAAGGGATGGAAGTCTGATGCCATGTATGATAAATGGGATCCTGTTTCACTTTAAGGTGATGGCAGGAGTGAGGAACGTGATTTCTGTACCAAAAACAGAATTAATGTGAGGACAGCATTAGGGATCTGTATTCTCTGTACTTTCCTCTGTAATTCAGTGTGACATTGATACTGAACTTCTCTTCCTGGATTTTAACAGGAATTTGCTCAAATAATGAACGTATTTGTCAATTTTACCCATGTCTCAGATGGCAGCTTCTTATAAATAAAGTTAGTAGGCACTCAATTACAGCACAATATGTAGTATTTCTGCAGCTCTTACCTGGCCTGAATTGATAAAGTCTGCTTGACTGGTGACTTGAGATAGTTCTAACTTAGCTCAGAAGCTACTGCTTGTAATTATCCTTTAATTTGAAGCTTTTGCTGAAATAACAGGTGGTTTTTCATGCCTTCCTGCAGTTTTTCTTAAATTGACCATTTATTTGTAGATCAGGGCAAGAGTCTCATAGGTGGGAGAACTGTTCATGAGTAATGACCAAACAGGAGTTTGGTGAATGTGAATATTTATGGAATTTTGGTATGTCTGGAAGAAGGCGATAGTTTTAGCATCTTTTATAGATAAATTGGGACCCTGAGAGGTGGCACTAGTGCTTAGAAATACATATCTTTGTCTTTTGAATATCTGTCTGATCAACTGTTGAAGTGCTGTAGGTTAAGCTTTGTCTCAATAATAGGTGTTCTGTTTTGCTGCACTTAGTATGGGAGCACTTTTGATCTTAATTTCTAGGTTCTATGGACACATTCAGTGATTGTTGTTTGTTCTGTGAAAGTTATTTTGAACTGTGAGATACATATTGTGGCCTTTTCTTAAATATCTTTTGAGATGTGAGAGCGTGACTTGTAAGGAAAACATACATGGCAGTGGCTTGTTCTGGCTTTGAACCTGTGTTTGTTTCTAGTGCTTGTCTGTACTGTACCAGAAAGTCTTTGCTGATCATGAAAAATAATAAGACTTGTATGCTGACAATTTGAATTGATGTGGGGAAGAGAAAGCTGACAGAAAAAAGCCAAATTAAGATCTCATTATTTTATGATTAGGAAGGTGGTACAGTAAGACCGAAGCCCTAACGTTCTAAGCTAAATTATCATAGAGTTAATTTTGACTAGAAGCAGAAATGCTGATGTGAGTGCTTGTGGTGCAGTTGGTAGGTAAAGCAGTTTTCCGAGTTCGGAACAGTCTGTCTCAAGTAATGAATGAGGTTTGGGGTGATTTTTTTTTTTTTTTCTTTCCCTGCTCGAGGATGTTGTATTGGGTTTAAGTGTTGTCTGCAGGCAGGAATTAAGATTTCGCAGTGCTGGAAAGAGGAAATATTTTGACTAGATTGTTAGAAATTTGAGTGAAAATTGTTTCTACTTATTATTAAAGTTTTCTATTAAAAAAATTATCATGGAGGAATTTTGTAATTATTAACTTGCTGTTAGGCTGAAAAGGTGGAAAACATCTATTTGGATGTCTTAGCTATTTAGAGAAACACCTTTTCATTCTTAGGTGTATTTAAAGTAGGTTTGTATAACTGAACTGGTTTTCCCCTCTCCACTGAATCTAATGGGAGTACAAATAACCATTTTGAATCGACCACTGGATTTATAGGTATTTCAAGCTGTAGGTGATAATTGTCACTGACCATGTCATTGTGGATTCATAGTGTTTTATTGTTGATTAGCAATGTGCTACTGATTTTAGTGGTCTTAACAAAATTTAGTAATTTCTGTGAAAGAGAACATCTGAGGTGGTTATCAGTATCTCAAAAAACAGTGCCTCTGAGATTTCGTAGCAGTAGCAGTTACTTTCCTATCTGCTGCCACCATAAAGACCAACGTTGCTTATTCTTGCAATCAAAAAGTGTGCAGTGATAAGAAGAGGCAGTAGGGAGGGCAGTATGCATCCTTTTATCTGTGCTTGGGTTGGTGTTCTTAAAAAAAAACAACCTCAAGCCTTAAATGCAGTCTGATTTGGTGTATCATCTTTTATCCCCTTTTTTTTTTTAACTAGAAAAATCCCCCCACCCCAAATGCTTCTCAAATCCATTGAAATTGCCTGCCTGCCTCTCCCTATCCTGTAACCACCAAGTGGTTTCAATATGCAGACATTGAAATCAGTAAGATAGAAGGATTTGCTGGCTGTCTGTCTGAGAAGCTTCAGGTCTATGTGGCAAGTGTATATGATGATGTAACAATTTCAGGTTGCTTTTTGAAAGCAAAACTTGGAATAATCAAAAATCCCTTGGCTCTTGAGGCACAAGGAGGGAAGGATATATGTTTGCAGATCAAGTGTATTTTAGCTCATATATGACTTTTTCAGCTCTCTGGTTTTGGTTGGTTTTGCCTTTTTTTCTTTATTTCAGCCCATAGGTTCATAGATTTTGTACCTCTATGGGGTTAAGGTTATAGCTTTGAGGGCGTGATTTTAAAGAAAAGTACAATTGCAGAACCCAATTAAAAAAAACTTAAGTCACCAAGTCAACATCCTCTTGCTGTCATTATGTTGTGTAACACCTGGGGTTGGGGAGTTTTTTTGCTACAAATTAGATAGATGAGGACTTTATGAAGTTAAATAGAATCTTAGCATCATTGCAGAATGACTTAGGTTGGAAGGGACGTTAGCGATCATCTGCTCCTGCTATGGGCAGAGATACCTCACAACTAGACTTGGCTAATGAAAGCCTCATCCAGCCTGGCCTTGAACACTCCCTGGGAAGAGGCAAAAGACTTTGAAAAGTTACCTCTTTAGTTATCTTGCTGTATATTGCCACTAAAGTTGTGCCTGGATCTCCTTAAGGCTTGGCAGGAAACAGATGTGCAGAACATTAGGCATGAAATGAAGTTGTATGTGCTGTGTAATCATAAGGAATCCTCCTTGTGTTCATACAAATTCTTACCCTGTTTAGACACCTTTCATAGGGACTGTAGCGACAGATTCCTTAAACATCTTGTCAGCTCTTCTGTGGGCAATGAAATGCGTGGCTTTTATTAGACTCTAGAGAGGATGCAGGACATTTTCAGAGGTATTTAACTGTGGGAGTATTCAGAAAACAGTGCATTCCAGGTGCTTAAAGGCATTTATAGCTTGTTTCTGACTTTGTTAAGCTGGCTTCTGAGTTGATTACCTTTGTGTAAAGCAAACATATTTGGGAAATAATCCCAATAGTTCCTGATAATGTTTTGCAAATAGCTGTTATGAGAAAAGAGTTATGGCACAACTCCAGACTTGTGCTGGACAGGGGTACAAATGGTAACATTAATTTCTAAAGCAATAAATAATATTTTTGTGAAGAAAAAAATTGTATTCTTACATGTGAGATGTGGTTGTTATGCTGGGCATCGGAACAAGGTTTCTGCCTATCTCTTATGGCAAAGTGAATTATTTTTGTGGTTTTAGGCTTATTGGGGGGTGATCAAATGATTTTTCTGATATTCTGACAGACAGATAAAGTTACTGTATCTGTTCTCAAGGATCATTTTTATTATCAAAATCTGCCATTTTCACAAAAGCTTGACACAAAACCTTCACAGCCTTGTTTTATGAGTTATAAATCAATACTAAAAATTCCTTTTGTGACTCTTGCCCTCCTCATCTATATTGGGATGCAATCAAAATTATAGTTTTTAGCCACTTAAGTGAGCTAAAGTTCATTTGGCATAAACAAGCTGAAGAAAATGCACAGATAAAAGGACTTAAATGATATTTATCTGATCGTTGAAGAATGGGAACAAGTGAAGTGTCTTGAACAGTCACATAACAGCTGCCAAGCATTGACTGAGTGAAATGCTTGGTCCCACTGTAGTAACGGTATAACAAGGAGTCATCTGTCATCCTGTGAATGTAAGAGCCAGTTTTTCCTTGCACATACTTCATGGCAGTTTAAACTAACTTTGATTTTTCTAATTGAGATTGACTAGTGTACGTGGGGCTTTTTGCCACACTACTTCAGATTTTATGAGATACCTGAAATGTAAGGTTAATGTGCTGGTTTTCATTTAAATGTCTTCAACTATGGAAACTGGCTTCTGTGGGTTTGGGAGAGGGAGATCTTTACATTGTGTAGTGAGCCAGCTCTTGGTGGCCCTGGTGTAGCTGGGTGCTAACAGCTCTGTTGTGATGCTGTGACAGCTGTAACACGGGGGCTTGGTGGCGAAGGGAGACCAGCTTGTGAGCTGTGTTGGTTCACAGCAAGGGCTCTCTAGCCCAGTTAATTCTCTGTGATATGGTCACGTTGGATTCCAAGAAAGAACAGAAGTTTAAGGCAGACATGAAAAAGCCTTCTCAGCTGGTCAGATCGCACTGGATGATTTCCTGAATGGGAAGCTGCACCTCCACTATAGTTTCTAATAGCCTGTGGAGGTTTTTTTTTCAAGTAACTGAACTGTTAGGTATTACGATCACTTGGGTTCTACCTGTCCCACTGCCTCCCCCGCCCTCCCCCAATGAATTAGCCTCAAATCAGCACAGGTGTGATTAAAAAAAATTTAAAAAAATCCCTAACTCTTTTCAGTTTGTAGAACATTCCAGAGCAAGGAGTCCTGCACGTTAATTCTGTATCATGAGACAAATACTTTTATTTTGAAACCTGGACTGCGATAAAATTCCATTGTGTCTGTGCAATCTCTCCAAGAACTGGAAAATCACCGTCCCCTGTTCATATTCTAGCATTTGTTATACTGTGATTTTTTTTTTTTAAGCTCTCCCTGCCAGCAAATTGCTTTTCTGAGGTGAAGACCTCCTTTGATATATCTAATCTGTCCTTGAGCGGAGGCTGTTGACGTAGTCCTAATTATCTGTGTTACCTTTCTGCACTTTCTCCCTTTCATTTCAGAAAGGGTATACTCACTATAAGAACGATGTCGTATCGAAGCTGAGTGCAGCCTGGTCTTGTGCTGCTGCATCTCACTGGGTGTGCTCTGCTCCTCTCATAATAATTCTTACTGCTCCTTGCTTCTTTGATAGGTGCCATTTTAGAAGACTGAACACTCTTTATGGTCTTTCCTAGACAATGGTAATAGCTGATCATTATTTATGCTTAGAGCCACTCTCTTACCCTTCTTTCTTGTGCTTTTCTCTGCTGTTTCATTGCAGAGTAATTTCTTCTTGTGATATCTTCTTGTTTCTCTAAAATAAATTTCATCTACTTCAAAATATTTTGCATTAGCTGTGAACAATGACTGAACGATTTGTATTTGAGAACATATATGAATAAAAAAAATCAGTGTTTCCCATGGAGAGCTCCGTGTAACTCTCCATGCTGCATCTGAGCATGCTGTTACTCTTGTGTGATTTACCTACTTTTTCTGTACCTGAATCTTACTTGCTGCCAGATGTGGCAGCACTACTGTTGACTCCCACTGAAGACTTCTTATAAAGCTGATAGAAATTTATAGATTGCTCCAAATGTTTATGGAACATGAGTCATGCTGAGTGGACTTTTAAGGCTTCTGTGAGCCGCTATTGCTGGATCAGTTGACAAAGATGCTATGGTTTTCACTTTTGTGTTGAGACTGACCATCCTATGCACAACACTGTTTAATACTGTAGCATGAGGACGTATTTTTAAGCTTGCTGAAATGGATCCTCCAAGTAATCTGGTTTAGAGTCCCGAATCGCTTGCTTCGGATCTGTAGTTTGTTTCTCTGCAATTTCTGCTCTCATTTAAGAGCTAGAACCGAAAATACAGTTTGTGTTCATGTATTTCTGAGCTCACAGTAAGAAGGTAATGATCATGTCAGCAGCACAAAGATGTAATTGATTTACTTATATTTTAATTTCTTTACTCCTAAACAACAGATATTTGTCATATTGGATGCAATTCCTTATTTCTTCAAACAGTGATTATTTGGCTATAAAACGCAGGTCCTGCTGAAATAAATGCAGTGTATAAACTTTAGATTTATGGGTGATTTACTGATAAAATATGCTTATTTTACTTGTAAAAGTTATTTTTGTTTAATTTTTAAAATGCATTTGTTTTCATGAGATTTGACATACTTTAAACTGCTTCTTGGATTTCAGTGCTTAAAGGAAAATCTGCCCCCCCGCCGCTGTTTTAGCTCTTTTTCTACTTCCTTCAATATCTAACCTCTTCTAAATTCAGCATATATTTGTAAAGATACCTTCTAAACCTGAGATGTTCATGTTTGAAAGCTGTTCAGTTGTCTGAGATTTAGTTGCAGTAAATGTAAATGATTCACTTGGAAATGGCTTGAGTTAGTTAAAATTCTTCACATGTGTGCAGATGAGCTCAAAGCAGAACGGTGGAAACTGCTTTCCACAGGGTACAACTAATGTTTCTTTAGTAAACTTTTTCTTCTTTTCATTTGTTATAGGTAGTATAATTGCACTCATTTAGTGTCATACAGTGTTTAGGAGACCTGCTTTTCTCTAGTGATTGACAGTCATTGCAAAGTATTTAGTGAGCCTGTGAAACAAGCACATTTACTGTCTTACATTGCTGCACTTAAACATTTTCGTGTATTGTATAGGACCACAGTCAGTTTGCAGTTGCTGTGGAGTCTGACGAGTTGGGATGTTTGCTTTAGAATAGTTATTGGTGAAGAAAATGAGACTTCCTTCTTTTATGTGCTGAGCTTCACAAGTTTAGGAGAGACAAGTGATTCCTCTCGGAACTGCTAGAAAAAAGAGCACTGCATATCTTTAGCAATAACTTCTCTCTTGCAGTGATCAAACTTGCATTTCCCTGACCGTTTCAGAGTTACGAGTGCAGTTGCCGTACTGGTACTCCTGGTAGATACCCTTGTGGAATGCTGAATACTGTATTTAATTGCTGCAGTCTAGGGATATTTCTGTTTTAAACAGGCTGGCATATTTGACAAAATTCCAAGCTTTAGGACAGGGCTTTTGGTAGCCAAACATTTTAGCCACACAATTAGTAATGTTGGAGCACAGTTCTTGAGTTCATTCCCTGTTATGTTGTAAGCTGTCTTCATTTTTTGGGCTCTGGAAACGGCTGTGGAGTGCTGATATGATAGCTTTAGCACAAGTATGAAACAGCAACAGGTCTGGTGAACTTGAGAGGGTGGCTGGTACCTCACAGCTGACAGTGGCAGTGCATTGCAATTTCTCAGAATGCTGTCTGAGAAATCTTAGGATTGAAGAATGTCAGGGGCTGGATGGGATCTCAAAAGCTCATCCAGTCCAACCCCCTGCCAGAGCAGGATCACCTATACCAGATCACACAGGAACATGTCCAGGCAGGCTTTTAATATCTCCGGAGAGGAAAACTCCACACCCGCTCTGGTCAGCCTGTTCCAGTGCTCTGTCACCCCCACAGTGAAAAAATTCCTTTTCATGTTTACATGAAACTTCCTATGCTGCAAATTCCATCCATTGCCTCTTGTCCTGTCATCAGGCGTCACCGAGCAGAGCCTGGCTCTATCCTCCTGGCACTCACCCTTTACATATGGATAAACACTGATGATGTCACCTCTCAGTCTCTTCTCCAAGCTACTGTGTATTACCATTACCGCTCAGACCTCTTTCTTCTTATATATGGTAGTTTTGCTGTGTTTTCAAAGTATGATCAATATATCACTTTCATTGCTTGAAGGTGAGATTTCAAGCGCTGATCAGTTGGCTTCAGTGGTCTTTTTATTACATACCCAACACTTCATTTTTCTGCAACAAGGAAAACCCCCTTGTTTGAACTCTACATAATTATAATAGCAACAGCAACAAAATGTGTTTACTGGCTCAACAAATTAACTCATGCTTCACCTTTCTGTGTATTTTGATGTCTTAGAATGCTTAATTGGGTAATGAAAGGGTAAATGGGTTGGAAAGCCATGTGGTGAATAATGTGGTTAGTCATAGCCTATTGCATAAGCGGGACTGATAATGTCTTAGTGAGCATGCTCATATGGTTACATGCCTTCCTCTGCTTCAGTGTGACAGTGCTGGATTTAATTAGATTTTATGGGATCTAAACTTACAGAAAGGCTCAAAGTTCTGCATTCAAAGTCTGACATGGTGTGACCTTTTCTTCCTTGGAAGATAAGGGTACTCAGTGTTCTTGTGCTGGTGAATAATTGCAGAGAAGCTGTTGCAGGGCAATTGCAGCAAGTTTTGGCTAACCTTTACAGTAGGCTTGGAGAGATAGGGCATTGCATGTTTTTGTACTGTGTGAGTGGGAGAGGAGGGGAGAGGGTTTGTTTAGCAGCAGTGTTTAATAAGGATTTCTCAGAGAAGTAAAACTCCATTCTGGCAGCTTCGTAATAGACAAGGACAGAGTATTTACCTTGGCAGCGATCAGCTTGCTTTCCTAGCTTGCCTCTTTCTTATAAATGAAATGTTCTTACCTTGTCATCTTAAATTTAGAGATTCAAACTGTGCATTAGAAAGCAAAACAGCTCTAAATGTTTGCAACAGCTGCTTCATATTTGTGCTTGTACTGCAGAGAAGTCTGCCAAACTCAAATCTCATCCCAAGAAAATGGCTTGAAACAAGCATATTTCCTTGCTGGTGTCCTAGTGTCCTGGTAGAGCCAATACTTATTATAACATTGAAGTGTCAGCAGTCAACTGAGTTTTACAGGGAAATAGGAAATGCTTTTTGAAATACAGAAGAGCACACTGTTTGAATTTTGTGGTGCAGGCCCCTGTGGATTTTGTAATAAAACTCAGGTTTTGGTAACGCTAGAAAGAGTGCTGTTGACATCTATCCAAAAGCTCAGGTCTACCAGGTTGTACTTGCACAAGAACTCAAAGCCAGAGTTTTCTGAGGGTACAGATCTTCGAGATTTCCTGAAGATACAGATCCTCAGCTGTGCTGAGGAATGTTTCTGGATTGTTTTCCCAGTTAGTAGGTTAGGCAAACACTTTTTTTTCAAGGAGATCAAGATAATTTACATGTCCTCTTAGGCCTTAAGTATCAGGTAGCTTTGGCAGGAAAAGTGCATCCTTACTCAAAGCTTTGATGTGAAGAAATGCAAGCTATTTCTTAGACCTAAAAAAAAAAAAAAAATTAGAGATGGATGAACTTGTTGCTCTGGGTTTCAGACTCTGGCTTTTTTTTGGGGGTGGGGGGTGATGCTGCTGATGTTTGTTTTGGGTTTTTTTAACCTTTTTTTTTTTTTGTAGCAATATTGTGTGGATTTCATTGAGAAGGAGCACTCAGGAGCTGGTAGAAGTGCAGTTGCTCCTCTCTCACTTGTGCATGGCTAGCAGGCAATAGCTGTATGAATGAGGCTTTAAAAAATTACTTAATCAAATTCTAACATGTTAATTGAATTAGTTTTATGTGAAGGATTGTAAATATCAGAATGATGCCTATAGCACATTGTTCTTAAACCCTGCTATTTGAGATGCATACTTCTAGGAATTATGTTGATGTGTTTATGCTCCTGGTAGGTCAGGCTTGCAGGAGGACTTCTGCTCCGAAGCAGGAGGATGGCACTGGAGGGGTTTGTGTATGTTGCCTCCAGCTCCCTGGCTAGTCTGTATTTGTTGCAGGCTGCAGAGTGCTTTGCCCTTATTTGACCCACGATTTTCTTTCTTTTTTTTCTAAATTGGTAAATGGGAAACAGAATTCAATTCTGAGAAAAAACAGAAACTAATCCCAAACCCTCTGAACAGTTTTTATAAACTGGCTTAAACCCAGCTTTTTATCCTTTTCCATTGCAAATAAAAAAGATACTACATATTTGAATTCAGATTAAATGACCTTTGTGAAGGCAAGAGTTCAGAAGAAAGGTAAAAATGAATTTGTGCTTTTTTTTTTATTCTCAGTGTTGAAACTCGAAGTGGCTACTTAGTGTGATAAGTTCTAACTACTTACATTTGTGGATGCAATTCAGGTACCAATACAGTCCTCCTGCCCTGCAGATCTGTAGTTAACATCACCTTGTAGCAGCAATTGCCTTGCAAAATGCAAATGAACTGCTTATCTGAAAATATGGGCAGATACATATACTCCTGTAAACTCCAAATTTGCATCATCATCAGCTCCCACCTGATCTAACTTCAGTTAATGTGAAGCTTACCTATTTCTGACTGAAGGGTAAATTACTGGCTTGTGCTCACTGAAGGGTAAAAGTGAACACAATTGTACAGCACAGCAGCTAACGAGACATGAATTAACATGCTGGTTTATCTTGCAGTCATTTGTTCTGCAGCCATAACTTGATCATGCACAAGGCAATGATGCCCAAAGTGCTTCAGCGTGCGCTTTTATCACTCACAGCATTGTTTTTGCCTCTGTGCTACCCTTTGAGTTGTCAGTGACCTGGTAGGAGTTAAAATGATACCTTCTCAGGTGATCAGAAGAATAATGATGCCAAAGCACCCTTTTAATTAACTTTGGAGCTGTGCTTTCATATATCTAAAAATAAAATCAATTTGCATAAAAAGAAATGACAACATAGATACATAAACTTATTACGCCAGTATATTTTCTTTTCAGTGCCTGTTGTAGATGCTTGTATGGTGCTTTGGGAGATGTTCTAATGTTTAGTCTAATGTTCTGTAGTCTCTTGGGTTGCAAAAGTGGTAGAAGTTTTCTTGTTCTGTTTTTTTGTTGGGTGTGTGTTTTTTCTCCCCTTCCTAACTGGCATTGACCAGTTGAGCTGTCTGCAGATAGCTGCCTGGTTGAGATAACCTTGAAGCGTAACAGAACCCAAAGTGACTTGTTTATCCTCTTTACTCCAGAAGATCTTGATGCTTTCAACCTTTGCTACTGCTTTGTCTCTGATATAACACTGTGTTTTATGATTTAGTAGGAGTTTGAGTTTCACACCTTGGCTTTTCACCAGATTTACCTTCAAATACTGTTTCTCTGTTGTGCTGTCTCTGGGCCCAAACTGGATCTGGGGATTCTAAAAGTGAAATGGAGGTAATGTGTTTGATGGTTTGTTTTGTTTTATTTATTTATTTGTTATTTTTAAATCTAATTACAGGATGAAAATCAGTTGCTAAATATAGAAAAAACAGGACAGATAACTTTCAGCCTACATGAATCCAAGGCAGAGTATAAAACTGCAACATCAGTGATAACCATTGGTTCAGTACAAAATACCCTGCTGTCTTGTTGCATCCTGAGCTGGTGTTTGTGGTGTCAGCAGGCGTGCTACACTGGTAGGGAAATGTGAAGTGCACTGTGAAGAATTCAAGTAGAAAATGCTCGCTTGTTTTTTTTTTCTCTGGAGCTCCTGCACAGGGCTTTTGAGCTCTGGATAAAATTAGAAAATTCAGCACTTCGTTTGGGCAATTCATGTGCTTCTCTCCTGAATCCACAAATACCCAGCCTGTGTGAATTGTTTTACTTAACGCTTTCCCATCAGATGGCACTTCTAGTTCTGTTGGGCTGCCATGCATGTTAACAGCAAATTAGGTGTTTGTAGGGCAAACTATTTTGCAAGCTACTGGAAATAGTGGCATCTCAGAAAAGCCCAGTGTGGCAGCGGGAGAAAGTCTGTTGGTTGCCTGGCCAGAAATTAACGTTGCTATTTGTCAGCATTGCTATTAAATACAATAAGTTATTTTTAAACCATTTTTTTGTTATCATAACCTCAAAATTAGAACATGTAGGAAAATGGGGTTAGTTTTCAGTGAAAAGGAAATACTTTTGGGCAAAATGCCACTTTAGTTTCTTATAGGAAGTGTAGTTGAGGAGCTCTTATTCTCATCCTCCCCCATTGATTGAGATTCCTGGTCATAATAAGTCACTGATAAGGTTCTGGTCTCATGGGCAAAAGCAGTGCTTCCTGGGAGAGGTCCAAGGAAATGCTTACACAGGAAAATGTGGTGATAAGGCAATTAGATTGCAATTTCACAAGCATTACCATGCGCTCTTCTTGTTTGTTACTGAAGCTTTTCAGATTCAGAGAGACCTTGAAAACTTTTTTGTGGGTTGTTTTTAAACCTACAAACGTGAAATTTCTACAAAGCTTTTTTTTTTAAACAGATCACATCAAGATTACCAGTGGATGACCCTTACTGCACCTATTTGTACTGACCTGAGAGTCTGTTGCCTTTCTTGGCAGAACAGAGTATCTGTGCCTGTTTCTCAGTCAGCAGAGCAAAAGGTTGACAGGTGGACTCTGAGTTGTGTGCTGATCAGACTGCTTAGGCTTTTGCACCAAAGCAGCATCATGCTGTGGTGCTGCCAGACTTCATCAGAGACTAGGGCAGGTGTCTGTCCTTGTGAACAGAGATTTCCTGGAGGACATATCACCTGCCTGAGGTGATTGACTGGCCCTCCTTGAAATTCTGGTTCCTTTAGACTGAATAATGCATAGACTCCTCTGTCTGCAGTTGGTAAAGCATAATAAATAACTAAACTGATATAATGCCTCTCTAGACCCCAATGGAGAATAGAAGCCTTGCACCTCCTCTTATAACTTCCAGAACTGCCTTGGCACATTAAAGGGTTTGTTTTTAATGGATTTTACCTTGTAAAATAAATAAATTGTATTTGTAGAGGAGCTGTTTCAGCTTGTTTAGTGGTAAGAAACGTGCATGGGTTTGATTATGTGCACATGTTCTAAGCTCTAAATCCTGCCAAGTAAGTTCAAGAAAATATTTTATGTTGCTACCTATATCAGGCATTTTGCAGCTATGAAGGACTGAAAATAGTACTGCTTTATAGCTAGATCACTGGATTGAGAATCCATGAGCAACTTCCTATCCTTGCTCTTACGCTGTTTGTTACAGCTTGTGGCTATTCTAGGTACATGCTGCCTTCCAGACACAGTCCCTAGCCTTTGCCATACATCTCAACCCTTCCTTTAATTTGCAAGAGGGATTTGGATTACTTGGAGTGCCTCACTGCTTTCAGGTGTTCATCAAGCAGCTTTGATCACAATTTTCTGCAAAAGTAGAGTTTGATTTGTTTGTTTGCTGCTGTGGAAATGGTTACTGAGGTGCCTGAAGACTAGAAGAAAGTCAGTGTTGTTCCAGTCTTCAGAAGGGGCAAGAAGAAAGACGCATGCAACTACAGAGCGGTCAGCCTCACCTCCATCCCTGCTAGGGTGATGGAGCAGCTCATTCTGGAGACCATCTCTAACCACATGAAAGAAAAGATGGTTATGAGGAGTAGCTAATATGGACTTACTAAGGCGAAATCTCTCTTGACTAATTTCATATCCTCCCACAAAGATGTGATCAAATGGATAGGTGAAGGGAGAGCGGTGGATGGCGTATACCTTGACTTCAGTAAGGCATTTGACACAGTCTCCCATAACGTCATGATGAGAACTAAATGATGTGGGGTAGATAATTGGACTGTGCAGTGAACTGGCACAACAACAGAGTTCAGAGGGTTGTGATCAGTGGCACAAATTGGAGGCCTGTGGCCAGTGTTGTTTTTCAGAAATCAGTACTGGGTTCAGTTTTGTTCAGTATCTTCATTAATGACCCAGATGAAGGAATAGCGTACCCACAGCAAGTTTGCTGGTGATACGAAACTGGGAGGGGTGGCTACACACCTGAAGGCTGTGCTGCTATCCAACAAGGTCTGGACAGGCTAGAGAGCTGGGTAAAGGTGAACCTCATTAAGTTCAAGAAGGACATGTCCTACACCTGTGGAGAAATAACAGCAGGCACCAGTACAAATTAGGGGCCATCCTGCTGAAACGCAGCTCCACAGAGTCCTAGTGGACAGTAAATTATTTGTGAGACAGCAATGTGCCCTTGTGGCCAAGAAGGCGAATGGTATTCTGAGGTGCAGTAGTAAAAGTGTGTCCTGCAGGTCTAGGGAGGTTCTCCTCCCCATCTACTCTGCCCTGGTGAGACCACATCTGGAATACTGTATCTAGTTTTGGGCTCCCCAATCCACGAAAGACAGGGATCTACTGGAGAGAGTCCAATGAAGAACTACGAAGATAAGGGGACGCGAACATCTCTCCTGTGAAGAAAGACTGAGAGAACTGGGGCTACTTCATCAAGAGAAGAGAAGCCTGAGAGGGGATATTCTTAATGCCTATAAATATCTGAGGGGTTTGTGTCAAGAGGAAGGAGACAGACAGTTTTCAGTGGTACCTGGTAATAGGACAAGGAATAAGGGATATAAACACAGGAAGGTCCACTTCGACTTGAGAAGAAACTTCTTTATTGTGATCATTGACAGAGTACTGGAAGAGGCTGCCCAGAGAAGTTGTGGAGTCTCCTTTGGAGACTTTGGAAGCCAACCTGGATGTGTTCCTCTGTGGGCTGCCCTAGGTGATCCTGCTTTGGCAGGGCGGTTGTACCTGATGAGCTCCCTTCCAACCTATAACGTTTTGTGTTTCTATGATCACGCTGTGAGAAGGCCCCACAGTGCAACAAGTCAACATTGTGCTCGTTTGTCTCAGAACTTGCGCATGTGAGGAGCATGATTTTTTGCACTTCTAGTATTGATATCACCACACTGAGATTCCCCACTTCAGGCAATATTGTGGTGTTTTATTATGGTGTTAGTAATAGTTTTACATATTGCTTCTAATAGAGTATGGAGAGAGAAAGTTCTAGAGAAATGAGCCAATGCCATGCCTGTGAGATACAGTGGGAACTCATTTGCCCAATAACTTATAGCTTGAGGAGTATCAGTTGCTGAAGGAGGGCTTGGGGAATTGGTGACAATACTCACTTTTTTGTCACTTGAAATGACTAAAGTGTATCAGGAGATATAAAACAACTCAATGTATGTAATTTGGCTGATCAGAATTAGCAGTGGTGGGCAGGGATTTTCTGTAATGCTTTTAATTTCTACTTTTGTTCAGCTTTTGAAACGGTTGCATTTTGAATTTAAGCTTCTTAAGTGTCAGATGTCACAAACGTGAATGTGTTGTTTTTTCTCAGCTATGTCAGATAGTTTTAACTGGGAGACACTAGTTCTTTTCAGAGTTTAAAATAGTGTTCAAACAGCTTTGAAAGCTGCTTTCATTCAGAGGCTGCCTCTTGACACCCATAAATTTCTACTTACTGGATTTTAGTTAATGTAATGGGAAATAAGCATATAGAATCCAGTTAGATTTTGTTCCCTTGCATTCTGCAAGCTTTTGGTATCAAAATGAGACATCATGGTTGTAAGAAGGCTTCTTTTTCAGGGAAGAAGTGCAATATCTCAAGAAGCTCCCCATGTTTTCTTTGTTCTTCATAGGATTTTACTTCCGTAGATAAATACTGAGTCTTTTTATTAGTAGTTCTTTCCCTGATAGCTTGCTGGCTAGTTGTAGTTGGAATCTGCTAAAGGTGAATTTGTCTGAAGTAAAGATTGGTTGGCATATAGAAACTGATACGCCAGAGAAGAGTGGATGAAAAGCACCTAATTCTAGATTTTGGAAGTGTAGTTACAGAACTGTCTTTCCTCTTTGAAGGGGTAAGACTATGTGATAACTTGGACAAATCTCTATTACAGTCAATTCAGCACACTTCTTGTTTAATAACTTCTACCAATGGACTAAGCAAAATCTGGGCTGGACCTCAGTGAAATCATGTACCTATTACTTCTACTTGAAGAGCAGCACAAACACCTAGTATTTTAGGAACAATCTTAGGGCCGTGAATCTTAGGAACAGTTTTAAGGCAAGGTAAAGACCTTGCATGCATGCCTTGGAAGCTTTTGCTGTGCCTGTCCTGCTTGATTGCTCTTAGATGTTTAACTCCATGGAGGCAGGATTTCAAGCGCATCAGTCTTGAGAGCTTCTCTGTCAGCTATTTTTGGGTAACCTTATGCTTGGAGTGATATTTATTTCTAGGTTTAATGCTTCACTTGCTGTGGAAAGATATTTAAAAAAGTAATATGGATTTGTTTTCCTCTTTTAGACTGTCTAAAATATTTTCCTTTCTCAGGTAAATCACATTCATATATATGCAGAAACTCATGTTTTTTACAGGTATATTTGCCATGACAGTACTTGACCCAAACTGGGTAAATCTGTGTTTTGGTCCCTACTGAAAGTTTGGGGTTTTTTTCTTCTTTTTTTCTAGGACGTGAAGATCTGAGAAATGAACAAATTACGGCAAAGCTTTAGGAGAAAGAAAGATGTCTATGTCCCAGAGGCCAGTAGGCCTCATCAGTGGCAGACTGATGAAGAAGGCGTTCGCACTGGCAAGTGTAGCTTCCCTGTTAAGGTAAGAGTTGCTGCCCTTCTTTCAGATATCCGTGAGGTACTGTTCTTTGAGTTTTTAGGCAAGCATAAACCAGCCATATGTTTCATTACACACTGACCTATTTTACAGTCAGCTCTTACTGCAAAGGATGTGGCTTTTTTTAAAAAGCCAAATGACTCATTTAACAAATGCCTTGGAAGAATCACTGTCTGAGATAGCCTACATTATTATCTAGTTGACATAAATCATGTGGCTAGGCAGTGGAGTAATGTAATATTTGTCTTCATTTTTCTGGAAGAGCAGAAATGATAGACCACTTGGATTGCATGGAAGGGTACTGGGTGTTCTTTCTTAAAAGTGGAGTTACAATTACAGTTTGACTTATAAGGTAAGCAGTGGGTTGTGCTTGGAAAGGTATCCATCCTCTCTCTTGATAATTGAAAACATTGCCAAATAACACCTGAGTTTCCTTCTAGGGCTTAAGGTTAGAAGCATTTGCTAACTTCTGAGAGTGTCTTCTGTGCTACAATTTTACATGTGTGTATTTTACAGATGATTGATGCATATAAAACTGAAATGACCTTTCTGAATTCCAGGAGCTCATTCCAGGTTAACAGAACATTACAAATAAGTGGTTTGTTTTGTGTCACCATTTCTCCATCCCTTGTATTTAAGGAGAATGTTATTTTAATATTTTAAAATAATAGCTGACATTCTTTTTAAATTAATATTTACTATTAATACCTAACAAAGGAAACAATAAAAGCAATAAAACAATAAAAAACAGCAACAGGTACAAGCCCTACGAGGAAAGGCTGAGGGAGCTGGGATTGTTTAGCCTGGAGAAGAGGAGGCTCAGGGGTGACCTCATTGCTGTCTACAACTACCTGAGGGGTGGTTGTGGCCAGGGGGAGGTTGCTGTCTTCTCTCAGGTGGCCAGCGCCAGAACGAGAGGACACAGCCTCAGGCTGCGCCGGGGGAAGTTTAGGCTCGAGGTGAGGAGAAAGTTCTTCACTGAGAGAGTCATTGGACACTGGAATGGGCTGCCCAGGGAGGTGGTGGAGTCGCCGTCCCTGGGGCTGTTCAAGGCAAGGTTGGACGTGGCACTTGGTGCCATGGTCTAGCCTTGAGCTCTGTGGTAAAGGGTTGGACTTGATGATCTGTGAGGTCTCTTCCAACCTTGGTGATACTGTGATACTGTGATATCTAAGGTATCTTGTTGCATACGTTCCATTTGTAATCAAAAGCTTTCTTCCTCAAGGCACACTAATGTTAACTTGACAATTTATTGTAAGCAGGTGACAACTTCGGGAAAGCTAATGGAGTAAATACAGGGGAAACAGTCTGTGATTCTGACTCCTAAGGACCTTGTATTTGTTTTGTGTTTGTGATATACTTGAAGTAATGAGTAGTTAAAACAGGTGATGTTGCTAGGTAGAAGTCTTGAACCTAGCTATTAATTATTTTTTGTAGAGCTGTGGGTATATGCGGATAAACAATAAATTTGAGGTGATTTCACACTAACTCCATGCGAGACCTTACCCTGCTGTAGCTGGCTATGTGTGCTTATACTCAAGTGTATGTAACATTTCTACTTTGTTATGGTTGCTTGTTTATGTGTCTTTGTTTCATGTTAACTTTCTGGTAGGAGGAAGGAACTGTAATCCAGTACTAAACAGAGATGGTGTGTTGCCAGTAATTTGCAAGTGAGTAATTGCTCTGTGGAAGCTGAAACTTAGATTAAGGTTTAACACTGCCTAGGAGAGAACAGTGCTGTGAGCTTGAGAATTGTTGTTTTTCTTAGTAATTTAGGTATTACCCAGGCTGACAAGCAAAATGTTCAATTTTTAGACGTTTAATTTTATTCAAACTTTTCCAGTCCTTTACAGAACACAAAGGGTGTGAACCGCTTCTTGCTGTGACCTTTTTTTAACTTGAAGTTAGGACTTGCACTTATAATGACAAATGCTTCCTGTATTTAAATGAAGCATTCATCTATTCTGGGCACATGTACCCAAAGTCAAAAAAAGGTTTTAGACTATTCTGTGCTGAATAGGAGTAGAAATAGATGAATCTTTGCATCCTGTTGTCATAATGGGACTTACCCTTATTTGCCTGCTTTGTATTGGGGTTCACTGAATTAATTTAATTTGTTCTGTGGAAAAAAATAGTCTGAATGAAACACATATTTAGGTGTGTTTCTTGATTTGGTGAAGAATGGTAGATTAATAATATTCAAGGAATTTGCAATTAGATGAAATCAGAACAATGTGACATTAAAAGGCTTTTTAGCCTTTTTTATTAGAACGTTACTTCCAAAATAGTGTGACTGGAGATGGGGAGTAGTGGAAATTTTTCTTAGAGCTGGGATACAAGTGGGTGTTAACTGGTGTTTAATAGATACAGGCAGGAAGTATGCCATTGTGAGGGAACAAGATAAACCAGATGTAGAGTCATCAGTTCAGTGGGTGGTACTATATTTTGCTCACAAAAAGAATAGGAGTTTATGCTATTGAAGGAGAATATCCTGTCGTGCTGTTTTTAGGTATTATTCAGAAATTCATACATTTCAGGAAAAGTATTCTCTCTCCTATGCCCTTAAGTATCTGATGGGGTGACTTTTCTTCCTGATGCTCCTCAATGCAGCAAAATAAACAGAGATATTTAAGGGAAAATAGTTAATTAACAGGAATGCATTCAAATTTGAAACATGGTGAAAGTATCTTCATTTTCTTAAGGTTTGTAAATGAGAGTTCCAGAGTGGTCCATTGAGGTCCATTGCCTGTAGTATAGCAGCTCACACACAGTTTAATGTTTCTTTGTGTGTGTGTTAGTCTATCCTTATTCTTTCTGGTCTGCCTCGCCCAGTGTATAAAAATCATCAGCTGTAGTTCTTCAGAGCTCAAAGTGTAGTTGAGTGGCTTTTACAGGGATAATGGAGATTTTACCTGATGTTTTTACCTGTATAGCTGCTGAAGACCTGAGTATTAACAAATGTGTCTACAACTGGCTTAAAGTTTTTCCATGTAAAAGTAAAATATATGAAACTAATATGGCAGCATCTCTGAGAGCTTTGTTTCTTCTAACACTTGCTATTTTACTTAGTAAAGACTAACTTTTTTTTGAGAGGAGACTAGTGCAAATGCAGAGTAAGGAATGTTGAGATACTGGAACATGTCCACAGAAGGGAAATGAAGCTGGTGAAAGGTCTGGAACACAAGCCTTATGAGGAGAGGCTGAGGGAGCTGGGGTTGTTTAGCCTGGAGAAGAGGAGGGTCAGGGCAGACCTCATTGCTCTCTACTACTACCTGAAGGGAGGCTGTAGCCAGGTGGGGGTTGGTCTCTTCTCCCAGGCAACCAGCCACAGGGCAAGGGGACACAGCCTCAAGTTGTGCCGTGGGAAGTCTAGGCTGGATGTTAGGGGGAAGTTCTTGCCAGAGAGAGTGATTTGCCATTGGAATGGGCTGCCCAGGGAGTGGTGGAGTCACTGTCCCTGGAGATATTCAAGAAAAGCCTGGATGAGGCACTTAGTGCCATGGTCTAGTTGACTGGATAGGGCTGGGTGCTGGGTTGGACTGGATGATCTTGGAAGTCTCTTCCAACCTGACTGATTCTATGATTCTGTATTTGCTCTCAATTTGTCTTGTGAAAGAGAACGGTCATGAAAGTCTGTTGGGTGAAAGATATGTCTGGATGTTAGGAGGAAGTTCTTTACAGTGAGGGTGGTAAGGCACTGGAACGGGTTGCCCAGGGAGGTTGTGGATGCTTCCTCCCTGGAGGTGTTTAAGGCCAGGCTGGATGAGGCCTTGAGCAGCCTGCTCTAGTGGGAGGTGTCCCTGCCTATGGCAGGGGGTTGGAGCTGGATGATCCTTGAGGTCCCTTCCAACCTAAACCATTTTTGGTTTCTATTTCAGTTGGGTTGATTTTTTTTTTTTTTTTTTTTTTTGACGTCTTGCCTTTGGACATTTATATTTTGTCCAGACTGGGGATATTTGTAGAATGCTAGCAGAATTTTCTCCTTTTTAAGATATTACAGAACATGTGGAAACAATTTGAAAGTCATGTTGCAAGCAGAATTTCATTCTGTGTCCAGACTTCGTTCTGTTAGTGTTGGACAGGGACTCCGGTAGCTGCTCATTCATTGTGCTTTGAGGATGCTGCACTGCAAACAGATTTGATGTTATCCAGAGTCTTCTATGCTGGCAATTCCTCTATTACATCCACTGCTGATCCTTCACTGTTAATTACAGTCTGTAAGTGTACTGCTGGATTTGGAGCAAACCGGATGATTCTGTGGATCATCTTTGATCGAGAAGGTGCTCTGTGAAAAGTACTGGCAAAGTTCCTGTTACATTGTTGATTCAAATTTTTGGAAAGTGGATTTGAGGCACAATTGGTTCTCTCCAACGTAAATTTTGAGGTGGAGATAATTCTGGGCACACACTGTTACTTTGAGGTAGTAACACTTCTGTTCTTTCTTTTTGTTTAACAGTCACTGTTTCTTCCACTGGTTGGAGTGGCTGTTTTGCCTTTAACCAGCTACTTGATTATATTTTCTCAGTCATCTTGACATGTGTAGGATGTATTTACAGGTAGCTCCTCACTGGGTTGGAAATCTAACCGCGCTTGAGGTGGTAATCTGATACGTTCGAAACAGGGCTTTGCAATGGCTGCTGACTTTGCCACAGTGCTCTTCTGTGTTAGCTGCTCTGACTCTGCTAAAGTTGCACTGACAGAAGAGCCAGGGTGCTGAAGTGCATGACTGAATGTTTTTTGGGGTGTTTTTCTGCTCTACTGCAGAGACACAGGTGCCTGTCTGTCAGCAAAGGTATGAAAAGGCTGTTAGACTTGTTTAGACAAGTGTGACTTCTTGAATCTTCTGTTCCATTTGGAACGTAGTGGTATTGCTCTCCTAACTTATGCGGCGTGGAGGCATGATACAGTGCAGCTTTTACAGATGTAGTCAGCGTTGCCTCCCTAAGTGTGGCACTACTGCAGTGGCTGGAGAATCTGTGAAGTGTCTTTTCAGATGTGAATTCTTTTCCACTCTCCTAACCAACCAGAGACTAGCTACTGAGTTTCAGTGGTTCATGTTTCCCTCTGAAAGAACCGTGCCAGATACATGTAATGTGGAGTGGACTTAAACAGAGACATCTTATTTAAAATGAACTACTCAGAAGCAGATGATCCTGACAGATATTGCAGCCATGCTTATCAGTGCTAGAATTACGTTTATGCAATCTTTATACATCGTAATTGCAAAAAATGAAATTCATTGACACCAAGCATTTTCAAACTTGCTTTCTTGCTCCAGACACTACCTCACTGAGAACATGCAGCTGTTCTATGTTTTAATGACTGAAATATTTGACACTAGGGCTTCTTTTGTTTGAAATGCCTTTTCAAATGTCCCTCTGGGTAAGTAGTTTCTATTCATACAAATATGTTTTAGAGTAACTGCTGAAAATACTAGAGTAACTAGTGAAATTTATATCAGAAAAATTAGGTCATTTCCCTCTGCTTAGCAGAACTAAACAAACCAAGTGTTTGCAACTTCTTGATGCTTCTAACCAACTGGACATGTTAAACATAATATTAACAGATGATTCCTGCCTGTGGTTCCAGAAGATGTAACAGTCACACATATCTTGGACTAATTTAATAATTTTGTTCTGTCACGTTCATGTTTTTGGTGGTCACTTGCTTTTGATCTTAATGTGTCTAAGGCTACTGTTGCCTGTAGCCTGAAAGTGTACTTGGGTTATTTTGTTCCATTTATTTCAACTAGAAGCCGAAACATACCAGTAGGAAAAAGTCCACGTGGAAGAGTAGCAAACCACATTTGTGTTTTTGAATTTGCAGTCTGGGTTTGCTTGAGTTAGCTGAATCTTGGCTTGTCTGTTAGTGTTGACAAATGAAAATTGTAGGGATACAGTGGTACATTCACACACAAAAGAATTCACTTCTCAGAGTAAATACGCTTCAGCTGTCTCCAGGGGAGATGGATAGCCCATGCTTTGCTGGGGGGGTGTTTGGAGCACACCGTATTGGTCTGTATTCAAGCAAAGACAGAAGAAAAAACAGCAACCTGTGGTGACTCCTGTTAGAGTATCCTCACTGGGTCCTCTGAGTGTTGCTTCTCATCCCTGGGCTCCCTGTGACTTGGCAGCCTGTGTTACATCATTAGGCCATATATGGCCTTGTTAGGAAGTAGCCTTTTCTGTCACTTTGCCGTGTGCTCTCGCACCGCTTGTAGCTGCCCAGTTGTTCTCTTTAGGAGTTTGACTTGACTGCTTAGTGTCAAAGTTACAAGTCTTGTATTAAAACCACTTTCTTTCTTGTAATCAGTACACAGCTTGCATGCATTCCGTTCCTCCAAATGGAAAAAATGGTGCTCCACTGTGACTTGTGTCTCAAATAAACTTCTAATTTGAAATAATAGGCACTGTGAAGGGGTTTACCAGCATTTTAGCACTGAAGTGCCTTTAAGTTAGGCATGTGATATTTTTGACTGCAAAATGTTAAGATGCTTGAATAGCCTTTGGAAACTATGTTAAGTATTTTTGAGAAGTTAATGTGACAAATCTTCTGATTTCTGAAATGCTGTGTGGCCTTACACATGAAACACTACAAATCCCTACCTCTTAAGGCATGAACCGATGTTAGCAGTGGACAGTAACCATTCCTACTCGATGCAGAGCCAGCAGCAAGCTACGGTACATTTTTAAAATCCTGCTGTGTTTACGATCACAGGAGCAAAAAAAATAGTTTGAAGACAGCTGATTATAAAAGCACGGTGATGGTAGCACAAGGTGTGAGACTTGCCTGCAGTACGTTCCTATGCCGTTTTTCCCACAGTTAAAAGGAATGTCACGCAATCCCTACTATTTAAACTTTTCACACTTGTGTCAAATCCTTGGTTTTGTTTGAATAGCTTTGTAAACAAGAAGCTTTAAATGAATCTTCTGTTACTTGGTTTTGAAACGCTCTCGTGGTTGTCTGAGTTTCTCTTAACTCATTTAGTAAACTTATTTTAAAGATGTGACTACTAGTGTTTAGTGCCATTAAAATGGTTTGGATGTCCTTGCAGAAATATCTCACCTAAATACATTTCAGGTGTTAGGCATAACCCAATGAAAACTTCTTTTTATATACTTTTTCATCTCGAGTGGTTTGTTTTTAAAATTAGGGGATTTTCAGCATCATAAATGGAAAACAGATTTTTTTGCAGGACTTAAAGAAAGTCTATGAGGTCTCTTCCCACCTTGGTGATACTGTGAAAATGTACAATCTGCAGCTGTGCAGTGTGTTTATAAGTCTCTGTGCTGTCTACACTTGTTTTTCTTTTCTTACAGAAAATTCAAAATGGGCTTACTAATACTGAATTCCTGGAGAAACAGGAATTGCACAGCAGAGCGAGCAATTGAAAGCCTGAGTCTGACTGTACATATACAAAGCTGTAAAGGGGATGGGAGAAATGTTGGGTTTAAGCCTCATCAAGGGAAATTTAGGAAAGGTATTAACAAATCCTCAGCAAAACAATCCCCTGTTCTAACAGTGAGGCTTGTGAGCAACAGAGCAGGAGGTCTGCCCTATCGATCTGCACTTACAGAAATGTCAATACTTCAAGGCTGACTTCTCTGACGTAGATGCGGAAGTAGATCCTGCCTTGAGGCAAGTGCTGTCCTACATAACCTGCTGAGTTCCTCTTCTGCTTTGTCTTGGTCATTTGTGAGAATATGAAGAATACAGGATTTGTGCATCCTGTATCGAGCTTTGCCATTAATCTTCAGTAGTCATAATTGGAAGGGTTTGTTTTTCCCTCACAGTGTTGCTTCTCCTCCCACTGATCAATTCAATATAAGAACCAGTAAGTGAAATGCATAGTGTGGATCTCAGATGGGTGTGATGTGAAGAGAGAGCTGATGTAGCTACTGCTGTTTTTTTACTTAGCTTATTTTGACTATTAGAGCTTCGTTTGAGGGAATTTAAGAGGTTGATGAACAGGGGCATAGAAGAACTTGGACCCTAAGAACATGTGTAGCATCCTAACTAACCTTTAGCTTTAACCAAGCAGAGTTAAGGTTTGTTTGTTTGATGTTTAATCATGGCTTTTCCTTTACCTATGTTTCTGAAGCTCTGTCTCAGCAAACATCTTTTTCAAACAGTTAAATCAAAAAAGCAGAAGCATTGGTGTGAGAGAGCAGAGAGATAAAGTATTGAGCATTGGAATGTAAATCTCAGAAGTCAAAGTAGCTCAGCTTTAAGACATATCCAGGCTTTCTGGATTTAAGCTTATGTCTAGTTGTAACACAGCATTTCACTGTGAAATTGTGGAGTTCAGCCTTTAATTCTTGAGCAATATCAATTCCAGAAGCATATCTATGCATGCATATGCCAAGTTTATCAGTCTTACTGTTACAAATAATGCAGCAGTCGTTGAGAGAATACTACTTAGAGGAAGAAAGAGGAATGTTGCTGTCTCTAGGAAAAATACCAAGGAAGTGATGATGTTCTCTACTCTATGGAGGTAATCTCCCTAGTATGGGACACTTTGGCTAAGGCTAACAGTAAGCTCATTTGCTGTGACCATCTAGTTTCAAATGTAATTTGAAGAACCTATTCTGCTATTTCAAATGGAACAGCACATGTGGTATCTGCTGATACAGAGGGAACTTCAGTGATTTGTGTAGCTGTGTCTGTTTGCAAGAGAGACTGTGATGACACATTAATGGGCTGGAACCAGTAAAACTGGCTTGAGTTGTCCAGGCTGCAGGAGTTCTGGTGAGGGATCTTTCTTTTTGCTAGCTGAACTTTTGAAACTGAGTCAGCCAAGTATTTGTGAAAGAAACGAAAATGGAAAGACGATCAGGGCGGTATTTCTTGTACTAGGACATGGATGGTAGATCTGTTTTGTTTCTGACCTGATAAGTCAGCCCTTGGTTTTTTCTTAGAAGCAATTTAATTACTGTAGATTCAGGGCAAGGCAGTAGGACAGCTTCACCAAAACCATGTGATGTGGTAACTTAATTTGTTCATTTTCAGGTGAAGTGAAAAAAAAAAAAACATGAAAACACGTACCACACTGAGAAAGAACAAAGTTTCTCAAGCTCTTTTCCAGTTCTGTGGAAAGCTGTATGCCAGTTTAACATGTTCAGATGTTGATTGCTTTGTTTCACTTGAACTTGATACTGAACATCACTGTCTGAAAGAAAAAATGAAGCCCAGAGGTGAGGGGGGAGAGAGTTTTTTAAATTACTTGTATTTTTTTGTTGGGAAAATGATAATATAGGCAGTATTTATACTTTAAAATGTTTGTGTTCAGGGGTTCTTCAGGAGCCTCTGAAAGTGTTTTACTTAAATGAGAGCTTTTATTTTATGTTACTTTGTATGTGGGCTCTGCCCAGAGGGATTTTAGCTTTCTGTAAAAGCATTGGTGGTTAATTTCTGATATAACAATTACGTCTCTTACAGAATATCTTATAGCTGATAATTGGTGATGTTATGACTATCATTCATTGGTTGCTATGGATATTAAGTAGGACTGCATTCAATATTAATTCTGCATTCTTACTATGTGCACTTTCCCTATGGAAAAAGTGCTAGCTCTCTTCAGAAAAGTCATCCTTGTGACAAGGAGTGCTCTTCACAAACATGTCCAGGGTACTGTTTTCCTAAGTGTTCTGCAAAGGCTTCAGGCACCGTGGTATGGCTTATGCAGTTCATACTGGTTTTGTGCAGCCAGTAATTGTGTCCCAGTCCTTGAGTGTGTTTCTGGTATTGTGCCACGATGGATTTGCTTGAGGTTTTACTTACATAGGACAAGTTGCTGCGCAGGCACTTCACAGGATGTGTCTTCTCCTTCAGTTTGAAAGCAAATTTCCTTTCAAAGATCATGAAAGGCTGTGCATAGAAATGTGGGATTTACGTATCTGCTTTTTAAAGTGGTTTCCATGCAGGCTTTTTCCTGTGGCAGGACAACAGCGTTTAGTGGTGGTTTATTTTTAAGCCATGAGCTCTGGTGTTTCGGCTTCCATTTCAGGCTGTAAGGTGCAGACCATGTCTTAATTTAACTAGCAGCTGTATCTTCTTTATTAAATTTTGATTTATCATCCATAAAATGCTGTTGCACTAATAAGTTCAGCTAATGTTACAAATTTAAGGTAAGTTAGTGATATAATTAGAGTCTAACACTTCTGCTTAAAATGTAAGGGTACTAGTCTGTGGTGCATCTCAGTCTGTAGCAGAGCTGTTTGCCAAGTTTCTTGAAAAATCATTGATGACTTTTGATTAAAAGTCAGATAACTATTGTAACACTGGTTAAAGGCAGTGTTGGTAGGGGCCTTGCTGCTTAAGGGACACTTGGCTAACAGAAATAGAAGAGGACCAGCATGTTCTGATCATACAGTTGAAAGCTATTCTTGCAAGAACGAAGATTAACAGTATATTAATACCTCTAAGGGATTAACACACAACCACCTCACTGGAGGGGAAAAAAAAAACACAAACAAACCAACCCAAAACCAGGAAGAATTTTGAAACTGCCTGTAAAATGTACAAGGCCACTGATCCTGGTAGCAATGAACTTCGGGCATCTGCAGAAATGGTGCAATGGGAAGAACAAGTTATTTTTGATGAAGGGCTTAAAGTGTGAAATATAAGTGCAAACAAAGCATCTTTTGTCCTCTCTATCATAAAGAGATATTGTGTGGCAGTGTAATTTCTTTTATAATTCAGAACTGATTGATGCTCAATGAGGTCCGTGGATTGTACCCTTTTGCTGTGGGTAGATGCACTTGATATGTGCAATAATGTCCCCATTCACTGGAGTGGAAGCAGGATTGAGAACTGCAGCTAAACTTGCTGTCTCTGGCAGCAGTGGCATGACTGATTGCTGAACGTTGAAGCATGGAACTTGAATAGAGGTTTGGCAACACAGGGGAAAACGGTTGTCTGTTTTGGAGCCTGACATGAGGCAATATTTACCCTGCTCTGTTTCTTCCTTTTCCAAGCAAAAGGCAGGTTGCCGAGTTCAGGGACTGAATGGTTTGGATCTTCAGTTGGAAACGTTTTGCCTGTGCTGGGGTAAACGAGTTGTGTAGATAGCTCAGGAAATCTGGAAGCTGTCCTTTATTTATATGGTATGTACTTAATGGTCATTCAAACTAAATGGCTTATTCCGTGCATAGGTCTTGCTCTCTTGCCCCCTGTCCTCTATAAGCCTCAGCCTTACTCCTGCCTATATCCATCCCTTTTTAAAGAGCAGTTGACAAACTTGCTTATGTTACTTGAAAATTTCCCACAACAAATGTTCCAAACCATGTAATTTCTGCATTTCTGGAACTTGCAGAGGAGTCATGGTGGAATTAAAGATCCATCTGCAAAAGCTGTAGCTATAAATATGTCCTACCAGACACAGAGTAACTGTCTCATTAGTCATTACAATTCATGTGTTTTTAGAATTAAAACTGTCTAGTTCATGTGTGTTCTGGAGAACTGTAGATCTTGCATAAGTGTACAGCAAGCTCAGCCTGCACAGTTGCTGTTTTGGCAGCTCCAGCAATCACTTCTAATTCTACTAAGGCTTCAGCCTCACAGAGCTCGTTATGAAAAAGCTCTAAAGTGTCAGATCTCTTTTATTTACCTTGTAATTTCTATGCCATTTATTTTTTTTTCAAGTTGTTTTCCAGCTGTGAGGGCTGGCTTAAGTGAAATTATTGCAGAATTGCTCCATCCAGATTCACTCTGTTCTTAAAAATGCCACATAGTGAGCATTAATGGTAAAGCTCACTGCCACTTAAGATCTGCAAAGTCTTTCAGCACTTTAATGGTATGTGGGGTGACACAGGGAGTCTCCTCTTCTGGAGCATCTTGCCTTATCTTAAACCCCTCAACTTCCATTTTCCTATTAAGTCTCAAAACAGGTCTGGTTTGGTCTGTTTGGTTGATTCTGTTATGCTGATGAAGTACTTCAATCTGGTGTTAGAGTATGAAATCTTTTTTGCCCATCTAGTTAAGCATGATATCTTAATTAATGAAACAAAACCTGGGAGATCTCAGATAACTCGTGGCAGAACAATCTGCAGAGCGGGACTTCTCAACAGGTTATTGAACCTAGGTTTACCACTGCATTAAGTGATACAAGTATTGATTTAGGCATTTTAAAAACATTTATTCACTATTTAGCTAAGTCTGAAGTTGAAATGCTGAATTGCATGCAATTCTTAAAACACCATTAAAACTGGAATGAGCTTCTCTGACCTGTATCTCTGATTACAACACTTCAGAAAGCTTTTGTTTAATAGTTTCTATGTTTTTCTTCAAGACTTAAGTACTTGAAATAACAATCTGAATGTTTCTGAGAGAACATGTCTTCATTCTTCCATGTACTCAGCACTGGTCAGGCCACACCTCGAGTACTGTGTCCAGATCTGGGCTCCTCAATTCAAGAGAGATGTTGAGATACTGGAACATGTCCAGAGAAGGGAGATGAAGCTGGTGAAAGGTCTGGAACACAAACCCTATGAGGAAAGGCTGAGGGAGCTGGGGTTGGCTGGCCTGGAGAAGAGGAGGCTCAGGGCAGACCTCATTGCTGTCTACAACTACCTGAAGGGAGGTTGTAGCCAGGTGGGGGTTGGTCTCTTCTCCCAGGCAACCAGCCACAGGACAAGGGGACACAGCCTCAAGTTGTGCCGGGGGAAGTCTAGGCTGGATGTTAGGAGGAAGTTCTTGCCAGAGAGAGTGATTTGCCACTGGAATGGGCTGCCCAGGGAGGTGGTGGAGTCACTGTCCCTGGGGGTGTTCAGGAAATGACCGGATGAGGCACTTAGTGCCATGGTCTAGTTGACTGAATAGGGCTGGGTGCAAGGTTGGACTGGATGATCTTGGAGGTCTCTTCGAACCTGGTTAATTCTATGATTCCATGATCCTGTCATAAAGAACTACGATTGGAAAAGGTATGGAGAAATTGGTCAACTCAGAGCTAGCTTTTTTCCAGCCCAAGAATGCAGATTGAAACTATCCACAGTACCCTGAGCCTTGCACTCTGACACATTCATTGATACTGCTTTCTTCTATAGGCTAATATTATTCTGGGTTATTAATTTTAAAGCTTTGATTCTTGCCATTTCTATTCACTGTTGTTTTGCTGTTTCATTGTTTGTGGGCTGGGGTTTTTTTGTTTGTTTGTTTGTTTTGGGGCTTTTGTCTGTATGGAGAGGGTTTTTTTTGTTGTTGTTGTGTTTTGGTTTTAAAGTAGTGTGTGACAAGAACATATGGAAAACTGGTGCTTTTAAAAACTTCTAGTGAGGATGATGAATGGCTTAATGTCTGCATAAGAGCCTGGTGTTGTGATGAAGATCAACAATTTTGATGTGCAGTTTTTAAAAATAAAAATAAACAATGCTGCTTTCCAGTTGTGACATGGAAGTTTCTTGTATTTGGACGTGAACATACAAATATATTTGGTTATCTTACTGTGTAATGTAATTTTTGATACTAAATACATTTATAATTATCAAGCATTAATTTATTCACAGTCATCTCTATATTGACTTCACATTTCCATGCTATGCTGGTTAAAAAAAAAGATGTGATTGAAGCTCATGCTGAATAAGCAGGATTATAGAGTTGTACTTTTTAATTCAGTTTTTTTCCCCTGAGTAAGGAAAAATCTTTCTTTCCTGCAAGATTTCTGGATGTTTTGTGCTTTTCTACAGATGCTGGTGCTCCATATAAATGCAAATTCGAACTTCCAAACAGAGATTTCAAAATAAGACTAGTAGAGTGCTCTTAATATCTCTCATCTCATCTGTGCTGAAATGAATTCAGAGATAAGATTTTTAAACCTAGGAATTTTAAGGAGCTCCTGTTAAGCTTTTTCTCCCCCTCGTCTCTTTCCTGCAGTACCTGGGACATGTTGAAGTGGATGAATCCAGAGGAATGCATATCTGTGAAGATGCTGTGAAGAGGCTGAAATCTGTATGTATATTTGTTTAATGAAAAAGTTGCATTTGGGGCTTTTAAGTGTTACTGGAGAAGGTTCGTTCAGCAGCAGTGCCACAGCTAAAGACTGAACTTTTGACCCATGTTAGGAGAACAGTTGGCCAGTTTGAGAGCACTGCGGTGGTTAAGGGGACATGCTAATCTGATGGTGAGAAGGAGAGACTTACAACTGTTCATTCTACTTCCCAAAACTATTTGCAACACAAATGTGTAAAACTCCTTTGTGACTTTTCAGACTAAGTTGGTACCCACATGGGACTTCAACCATTGTTTTTTTTAACAGTTCTTTCTCCCTTTCTCTCTTTTCCTCTCCCTTTCTCTCCCTCTGTTGCCTGCCACTTTAATAGTGACTTAATTCACTGTTATTATACAGACTATTACTTGATTTAGGCTGCTTTTTTCCTAATGCACTGCAACATTGTAGTCATGCATGAAATAATCTGGCTTGCATCTGCTGAAAGTGGCCTGAAGGCTGCCTGATTCTGATATGTCATGAAGTGCGCTGCTCTTAGTTTGGCTTCTGTGAACATTTGCGCCTGAAAATGGCACTCGTTCAAAGCTCTTTGTGTTTCTGTGGCTCATTTGAACAGGTCTTGTCATCTCTTTCCTGCAGTAGTAATATCACACAATCCTGAGGAAAGAGCAAACTCCATAAAAAGGCAGTGAACTGAGGCCGAAACAGCATTGAGGAGAATAGGAGAAAGGACATTAAGATTTGAAGTTTGAATGGAGATAAAAGAACAGTAATATTTTTTTTATCACTTTCACCTATGTACCTTAGCCCTACACATTCATCAATGATAACTTCAGTGGAAGAAACTCTTGTATTCTTGCAGCTCAACAGAAGTACTGAGTGTACATCAAACACTCTCCTGCACCTTTGGTAACTTAAGGTATCTGCTGCTGGACATTAGTTTTTTTCCCTGCTAAATGTGCGAGTTGAAATGGCTTCCAACTAAACCTGTTCATGACTTCTTCCTAGAACACAACAGCAGATGATAGGTTATCTTTTCTGCCTTCTGTTGTGCTGTAAAGTTTCTGAATTGGCCCAGTGCTCTGATAAAAATCAAGTCTTTTCATTCTTTTCTCTCCCAGTTAATGTATAGCAACCTGTTATAACTGCATCCCATCTGTTCCTGTTGAGTCCAACAGTGATTGGTGATTGACTTTATAAAAAGGGTCACACAAAATACAAATGAGTTTCTTTATTCTGTGGACTGAGTTTAGGTAGCTAGAAGTGCAATTGCATTATGAATTGCATCTGGTTTTCATCCCGTCCTGGTTTTTGTTCTATCAGGACACTTTCTATTAGCACAGCAAATAAAAATGCAGTATCTCCTTCATGCAACTTTTCTCATTCTCTTCCCTGAGGAGCTATGCTGTAAAGTAGTTCTTCTCTTTTTTTATAAGCTTTAAGCTAGGGTTTTTTTATAAGCTTTAAGCTCACAAGCCAGTTAAGTGTAGCTAATCTTGTAAGTAATGAGAGATAGTAAAAGCATAGCACCCAGGTTCTTCTGCAATCCAGATAATTCCAGCACTGTGGTTCTTGATCACCTGCATTACTGCTTCAGATGTCAGACTTGGAGATCCAACTTCTACAGTACATTCTCTGGAAGTAAATAATTCCATTTCCCTGTTCTGTGCCTTGCCATTACTCCAAACTGTGGGTGGCACCAATTTTCCCATCTTCATAAATTCAGTGTTTCTTCATACAGTTTTGTTTTCTTCTACTCTCTTAAGTTTTTGTCTCTATGTGAATTGGACACAAGAGCATGTCTTTTGCAATTGCTGTTTGCATTATCTCCTTTGTCACTGCTGGAAGTTGAGAAGCAGAGGTGAAATTCTTACTGGGTCCCAAGAGGAAGATTCAGATTACTGAAACTACTTTGTGTGCTTTCATTGCTAGACTCCATCAGATGCAACGTTCATTTGAAGCTGCTGACTGCAGTTCAGCCCCACCTTACCATGGAGGTTTGAAACCAGGGGCACTTCTTTAGGGTTCTACTGTTACTAAACCCTCTTTTCTATACAATATCCTCTCTTAATCAGCAATAAAGCCAAATCACTGGATGATGTTTCGGCATGCAAGAAGTGCGATGATAAACTAGTTTGTTCTTTTGGTAGTCCCTTGCTTTCACAGCACTTGGTTATTTTGATGGGCTTTCTCTTGATCTTGAAAGAATTACAAGTTTGAGCTGCAGTGCTTCACCTGAAAGAATAGCTTAAGGGAATTTGAACTTCACTTTTCATGTTGTTCAACTACATCAAAATGCATGTGGCCTATTTTAATCTTTATTGTTTTCTCTGCAGGTTTTATAAATCCAGTCAATAAAAATTAGAGTTGCTGCAAGACCTTTATCTTGTAGCTTCTAAAAATTAAGTTCTGTTTTTATTTTAATAGACATATGAGTGTTTGGTTTCATTTCTCTTAAGTCTTGTTCTTTAACAGTTTGAAATTCATTTGGGGAACTGAATTTTCTTATTTTTGGGTTGACTGATAGATTTGAAACCATTTTAAGAGTATAGAACAGTGTTAATTTTGGGTCTTAGGACTAGCTTTATATCTGCTTTGATTATTTTGAAACAAAAGATGCAAACAAATCTTTCTGTGCCTATTGTGGGAAATAACCTTTCAGGGAGGGATTGATTGCCTGCACATTTAATGGGATTAAATTATTTTTGAGCGTTGCATCTTTTAGAGCTTGAAACCAGATGTTGGTGAACATTTTATTTAGGTGCTGTTAAACTAATAACTGAGTAGAAGGAGCCACTTCTAGCTAGAGAATCCCTCATCCATACTGTATTCTGTTGTTATAATTTTATAGCTCTGAAATCACACGCCAACAATAGCATAATGTGCAGTTGATAATATGATTTAGAATGAAGACAAACTTGAGTTGTGTGCCTATTTTCAGTCTGGTGCAATGGCACCGCAGTCTCAGAAGCCTGTGCATTCGCCTATCGGTCTGGTATCAACATGGGTTTATATTGCCAATAGAGCTTGTATTTTCCCCTCAGTAGGATGTTACCAGTGGAGCTTACATTTTTCCCCTAGAAGGGATATGTTGCTAACTGTGCATATGAAATGTGTAGATACATTTCACATCTCTAGGATCCTTGTGTTTGTACACTAAACTCTAAATAGTGTCTTCAGAATCACTTAACAGAATTGAAAATATTTAGTGAAAACTGGAGAACAGCTTTGTAAGGGCCCCAAGTGTATTTGACTTGAGTATGGGGACTTGATGTAAAGACAAAAGTATACACTCTTGTGTCATGTTTTGATTTGAAATCAGCGTTAGCCTGTAGAATTGGTTTCTAACTTGCCACTTTTTGTTTTAAATGATGCATTTGTTTTAATATATGTTCTTGTTTTAGCAGGTAAAGAGACATAGTTTAATATTTAAAAACATGCAGTAGTTTTCTCTAAACCACATTAACTTAGTATTGTTTAAAACCCATTTTGCATGATGCCTTTTCCATTAACCCTGTCCAGTTTATTAAAAAAATAATCTCATTTAACAAATGTTTTGCTGAGAGCAAAATTAACCATCACCTAAAAATGAGGTAGCTTCTGGTGAATCTCTTTTGGCTTTTGCTATCTTTAAAAAGCTGTTATTTCATGTAATGCATTAATAGTCATTGCTCAACTTGGCAGCAGCATCCAACCCCTTCTCATTATGTACACAACACTGTGATTAATCCATTAGTTCTCCTCCTAGTGTTCAGCTTATCCCGTTCAACTACATAACCCGTTTCTGCCTCTAAAAATTGTTAAGCTTTTCAGCTGGCTGAACTTAGAGGTGTTCTTTATAGAGTGTCTGAGGTGACATGAATAAGTTACAGATACTTGCTAAAAAGCTTTATGGAAGGTCATCAGGCAAAAAGGCGCAGGGCAGCTGGAAGTCAGGAAATGCAGAGTCAAGATTAATGCTCCCTTCTTAACTTTGTTTTCCTGGCTTTTGTTGGCTTACGTCAGAAGCATAGCTGTGTTTCAAATATAGTCATGTTTATCAATCAATTCTTGAGACACTGCCTCAGGATATTTGTAGTAATGTTTTTAATATAGTATTGTTATCAGCAGTCAACAGGTTGGAACTGCGTAGTGTTAAGTTGGGGTCAGAAGATGTCAGAGAGACTCTCTGGCTCATCTGCAGTTCACCTCCTCCCCGTTACTGCTATGCCATAGCTTTTGTACCAGTGAACCAGTTTGGAAAGACAGCAAGAGCAGCGCTCTGCTCCATGCCAGCTTCCCTCAAAGGCAGAGGAGCAGCCTGTGGCTGTGCTCACAGCAGACTAGTCCAGGAGAAGCGTTCTTCCAGGAGATTGTTTCAGATCTGGCAGGTTTCTTTTCACAGTCTGGTAACAAAATAAGGCCAGTGAACTAAACTGCATACAAATGGTGCTTAAAATGATGTGCTGCTTTTTTCTTAATGGGATTGGGTAATCAGTATAATCACTTCCAGGCTGAAGAAATTCAGAAAGCTGTAGTTTGGCTTTTGGTATCATTGCAGTTGGTTGTCTGTCCCTGTCTGAGCTGACTTTAAAGGGATCTTGTCGGCCTATCAGTTTAGAGTTGTAGAATTAATATCTGGTATTTATATAAATATTCTGTAAAGCCCTGACAGGCTTTAGAGAGAGTAGGGAGAGATCACATTTATGTTTTAGTCATGTCAATACAGGATTAAATTCCTCACTCATCAGAGAAGACGGTGTAAGATGTGAAGTGTGGTTGTAGCATGTAGACCAAAGCCACAAGTGTACAGAATAAAGCAATGCCATGTTTAACCCTCCTTTCCACCAGCCGTACATGGCTTCTCCAGATTACAATGTGTTCTCTTTGGGAAAGAGTGATCAGTGCAGAGCAAGCTTGTCTGTACTTCTGGAGTTAGAACTTTGCATTTCACAAGAGCCTCTGCAGTATTTTAGTTGTTTAACCACCATATCTGCTGCCAAGTTTGGTTCATAACCTAACTAAAAGAGACTAAACGAGGGAGAGCGAAAATGAAGTAACCACTTTGCATGAAATTGGGGCTGAGGTTCTCTTCTTCCCACCAATTTCAGGGCAGTAGCTTATTAGAATTGTGTGCGCCCTTTGGTCTGCGTTTTCCTGGGATTATTTTCACATTTGCCTGTCGCACCTTCTCATAGATAACTCTAAAACCCCCTTCCTTCCCCTCCAAACCCTATTCGTGTGTGTGCTTGTTGGTTTGAAACCCTGGGACATTTTAGCTACCTACAGTAATAGCGCTCGACTTGTCCCCCCTGTTCCTCCAGGAAAGGAAGTTCTTCAAAGGCTTCTTTGGAAAAGTAAGTTTAATACCTCGTTTGTGCTTGCACTATAAGGAGTTACATCCCTGGTATAGCACTGCCATAAAATGTGGGTCTTGAGAGTCCCATAATCTATTTCAGAATATTTACTTCCAAAACAGGCTTGGAAATGCATTTATCAAACAAGGAGATGTGGTTAAAAAGGCAACCAGAAACAGAAACTTAAGTCCACGTGGACTTCACTGTAAATGCAGTGTTCTGAAATGATTTGGTCTTCCTGAAAGAAATGTGAATTTTCCTTTTTAGACCCTTAAACTTATGCCACTCTACATCACTAGGGTAAATATCCACAGAACAGTTGGGGTCTGTGCCTTGTTAGTGCTTCGTCATCAGCTGCCTGGCTCCATGAATTGACCCCTAGATGTCAGCACTGGGAGAAAGCAGTGTGCCTACACATACCAATCTCTTAAACCTTTCTTTTTCGAGCACAGTCCTAACTCAGATGTCTTACGAGGATGAGACCAGGCATTCACCTACTGTGTTTCTGTCGTTGCAGCTCTGCTGTATAACTGAAAATTTTACTGTTTCTATTACTGCTCTTGTTTTCATGAGGACAGTGCCTCAGAGGTGAAGGAAAGTGACTCTTTGGCAGTAGTGAGAGCTGAGTGGGTTTATTCCTGCCGTCTACATCTTCACAGGGCAGTGTGTGTAGACTCTGAAAGAGCTCTCTCACTTTGACCTTTCATCTGTTCCCTACCTCTGCATTTAAGATTCTTGTAAAATATTTTGGTTTAGTTTTCATATGGAGTTAATCTAAGGTACACCTTCTGAAATATCTCATTATGAAGTGAATTTTGGTTTCATTAGAAACTGATGGATTTGTGACTTACATAGCTACTAAAGTCTTCTGGAGCAGATTATTTGCTGATCATCAATTTGTTTTGGCTTTTCTTGGGGAGTAAGTAAGGTTTCTTCAGCTGTTGAGAGAGTGATGCATATCACACAGGAATACCTGTTTCCCCAATTCAGGTTTCTTCCTATGACCTGAGAAAGCACACTTCTGAAATGTAGCGATCGTGAAGTATGAGGCTCTTTTTTTTTACAGCCAAAATACAAGGGGTGGGAGATCTGTGAGGTTAATCAGATCATTTGTGTGCACAAATGAAATTTAAGAGCTGGAATTTGGGATGGTTGGAGTCAAAACATGCTGTTTGCTTTACAACTGAAAATGCTAAACACCAGTAATAATTTGCTCAAAGCAAATGGAAAGAAAAGAACAAAAACACCTCAAGCCAGTCAGATATGTTAGTTTTCTTTTTGCTTGTTAGAATTAACCCATGTTAGGATACATAAGAAAGTTAAGCTGGCAAAGGACACATACTTGTATATCACTTGGTTAAAAAAGTCAAAGATAGTCTATTAAATATGCTGGCTACCCAGTTAAATCCTAGCTACTTTTTTATCAAGTCTGGTACTTTACCACAGCCTTGTAGGTTTGATTTGACTTTTATTGTAGTATTTTGCCAAAGAGGGACTTACTTCTACTTGAGCCTTTGAAGTTTTACTAATTTGCACTGAAACCATTTAATTCATAGTGTTTAGATATCCTTGCTGCATCGATGTGGAAGTGGCTGTGTTACAACTTTGGCCCACAATGGTAGCCAAAATCTAGGAGGAGAACTGCAGAAAAAGCTGTTCTTTTATACGTAACTAAATAACTAATATCTTTTGGCTGTCTCAATTAGGATTTCTCCACAGCCTTGCACTGGGATTAATGTAATATCCCAAGCTGCAGCACTGCTTAAAACACTCTCAGCAGCTTCCACAAAGTCAATCTAGACAGGTTTGCTCGTTCCCTGACCATATTTTTCTCCCTTTTAAAAGGTAAATCTGACAGATTTGTGTCTGGAAATGTTCAAGTCTTTAGTATTGAAAACACTTTCAGCTTTCAATAAAAACGAGATCTCTGTTGATAGCTCCGGGTTAGGATTCTGCGGTTTTATTTTGTGTAGTTTGTGCCCCATAACAGAATCATCTGGCTGTTCAGGCAACTCTTAATGTTTTAAAGCTAAAGCTTGTCTGCTGTTATGAATAGTAGCACAGATTCAGCGATCTTTCTCGTGGTTTTGCTTCCACTGAGTGCGTGCGTTTCTCATTGCACGATGTTCTAGTCTGAAATTATTTTCCTTATACACACCTCAGACTCAGGGTACATTTTGCAGCTGTTCGTAAGTCCCAGGATAGAATAAAATGGGCAGAAAGACTAGAAACAACTTGCCAGTATTGAAAAGTGCATTACCTGGCAACTGGTTATTCTGCTCTGGCATCCTTAAAACCTCATTTTACACCTTATAGTATAGTTGCTACTTATCACCATGTTCTTATCACTTCTAAAAGCTAAGTTGTCATGACCTGCACTGTTGATTAGAAAATGCGCATTTTGGATGCCAATCTCTAAGACCTTGCCAGCTTGCTGAAGAGGTTTCCCTCTTGCCCAACCTAGAGTGTTCCTGTTTTGTCTTTGGGCCATTTGTGTGAGGATGGATGTCCTACCCACCCTTCCGCAGACCTCTTAGGACTCTGAAGTTACCCCAGATAGCCAGTCTCATGTTGGAGCAGATTGCTGACCTCCTGCTGAGCAGTGAGGTTTCTATCTGGACTGACTCAGCACTGACAAATCAGACTCCCAGGAGTCGGTGCCATGCGTGGCTCTCCTCCAGCAGTGCTGTCATCCAAAAGCTCTTGAATATGAAGACAAGCTACTGATATGGATGTCTAGACAAGTCCCTTGATAGCAACACTTGAGGCCACACTGTTCCAGTGGTTATTTGCCATTTGCTTTAAATACTTTGGTTCAGTGTCACCTACACTTTTCAGTGTTTGTGACATCAAGCTGCGATCCTGCATTGGCATTCACTTCCCAGTGCAGTACCTTGCACCTGGTCTGATCTTTGTCTAGCGTGTGCCAGGAGTGCAAATACTCATATCTACTTAGTAATTACCATGCACCTGGCAAGATTCCACTCATAATGGAGTAGTACTTTGATTTTTACATCCAGTATAAATTGATTTGGAGAAGTATGTTCCTTTACATGTAAGTTGTAGGCACAGATAAGCTCAGGATTCAGTAGATCATGTGTTGCCCAATAGTAGCTCTGAGTTTGGGATGTAGACTGTAAGGCTTAATGCCTGTTTCTGCCACAAATTCAGCAGAATTGGGAGATAAAAATGTGTTCTGTTTTTCTCTTTGTGTAGCAACCCCATGTTTTGTTATCTTGCGTGAGGAACCTTGTATTTCCAGTGGGAGATGAGAACTTAGCCCTTCAGACTTTCCGTTTTATTCTGACAAGCATGAGGTTCCAGGTCTTAGCTACTTCTAAATCCTTATTTGGAAAGAGCAGGTGAGGAGTAGCTCTTCTGAAGATCAGCACTGCTTTATAAAGTACCCAGCTCAGTTAAACCTGACTTAATACAAACTTCAGGAAGGGCTTCCTCTTCTTGTTTTGTTGTCTGCTGGGCAAAGACCTGTATCTCTGCTTCTAATGAGGGTAATCTAAACCAAGCAGTTAGCTGGAGGCATTGTCTTCTCTTGACTGTTCATATTCGCTTGAAATAAAGATTTTAAGACCATTAACAGCTTGTACTACTTTTAAAAGCATTTCAGGGAGACAAGCTTGTACAAACCATTTGGTTTGGGGATTAATAGGGACTTCTAGGCTACAGAAGCTATCTGAGCATTGAAAGTAAAGACTATCTGTTGTGGATATTGACATTTACAGCCTTCTAAGACAAAAAAAAATAGAAGTTACTTTTAAATGCTGCAATATTTTGCAATGTATATGATGATAAATTTCAGTACACCTTGCTTTGTGAGTTACACTCTTTCCATTAGGCATTCCAGAGTCTGACAGTTTAAACCTTTGGGTAATCCAGCAGACTGGATGGACACTTTAAAAAAACTGCTTCTGCAAGCACTTTCCTGTAGCTTGCTTTCATGCTGTGCTTATTTTCTCTCTTTTCTCTTTTAATCACTCTTCCATACAAATCAGTGCCATCCTCTGTTCTCACCATGCTTTCTGAAAACGCTCGGGGTGTCATTGCCGCTTCTGAATTTGGGACAGATAGTTCCTCCTCAAAAGCAAAAGTTCTGCCAGGCCCATTTTCTTCACACGTGCTGCTTTCTCTGAGGATGAAACCGATGTGGTAGGAGAATTTTCAGTCCAAGATATTTCATCCTTATGGTGTTAAAATGGGTGTTGCAGACTTGGCACATGCGGTAGCTTATGCCAGAACGTCTTCTTGTTCCGTTATGTATAAATTATATACATCCACAGTCAACTATTTAAAAAAAATAATAATGAAACCATGATTGCAATTCCTGCATGAAGCCACTGGCTGCTACCCCATCATCCTTTCATTGGTGCTTTCTTCACTCCCAGCAGTGGGCTGTGGTGGATGCCATTAGTGGCCACAAACTCTGTAAACCCAGTGCTTCAAAAAACCATTAGGTGGCTTAAAACATGGTGCTTGTGAATTGAAGTAACAGATTTGTAAATAAAATATTGTCCACTACTAGCTCTAACGACCACTTTACAACCAGTAAAATTATCTTGACATTTTTTAATGTATTTTATTTATGTTATATATTATATATAAATTTTATATATTATACATAAAAATATATAATTTTATTTATTTTACCGGTAGCTTTACAACCACTAAAATTATCTTGACATTTTTAATGTATTTTCTGTTCAATCCGTTTCAAAAGGATATTTTGTCAAGTCTTTATACTGTTTTCTGTAACTTTCCCTTAAAAAGTAAACAGTCTGGAAAGAATCTGCAGTTAAATGGCTTCCTAAGCCTTCCCATGTTTCCCACTTCTACTTAGCCTCCTCAGCTTGTGTCAGCTGAAAGTTCCCACAGTCAGATTCTTGAATAAAAGCCAAGTGGTCGCTGTCACTCACCATTACTTTGTCAAGATAGACATCAAATGGTTAAGAAATCAGATTTTTCTATCTCCCTTTTAAGATGTGACGTGAAGCTCTTAATTAGTGAAAGATGTTTGGGTGATTGACCTCAGAAGTAAGCTTATAACACAGTGACTGATAATGATTTTTGGGTGCTTTTAACACTGGTTTAAGGTGATGCCATGATTCTGCCACACGACTATTGGGGCAGAGGGTAGGGCTGGTGGAAATAATCAGGTAAGAATTTTCCTGTGTTTAAACTTATGCTGAAGAAGCTACCTGTGGTGTAACTCCTTATGAATTAGTATCTTCTGACTCTTTATTGGAATTCGTCTCTCACCTGATCAGTCTCGAGTTCTTTACTGTCAGTGGATGTACACCTTATTTTTGCCTCCACCTGTTCTGCGCCCTCTTCCCCATCCCCACGACGCGCTCTTTCTGAAATACTGGCTTTCGCTTGCTTCTCTGAATGTTTTGCAACTTGGATTGAGTATCTGGCTTTGGGCACCCTACTACCATGGACTTCATCTACACTTAGTGGCTGGTTCTTGCAAAGGGGAAGCGGGTGGCAGTCTGATGCTATTGGCGTAAAACAGTTTATCTTTTCTTTCTCTGTTGTTCTTTTTTTGCAAAGTCTGGGAGGAAAGCCGTTAAAGCAGTCCTGTGGGTCTCGGCGGATGGACTCAGAGTGGTAGATGAGAAAACAAAGGTTAGATTTCTCTGGACTAAGTTTTAAATCTCTCTGTAATGACGTAAGTGTAATGAACTTTTAAGTGGACACCAGTCTTTATGTGAATGCCAGTGTTGATATTTGAACTGTACTGAAGAGTATAATGAGTTCAGTCGTTTCTTGCTTTGTAAACTTATGTACACACACTGATTTTTTTGCCCCCCCTCCCCTGGTTAATTCCACACTGCTGGCAAGATACATTTTATGAAATGCAGCAGCTAGCACAAACTTGGAATGTTTCTTGTTGCGTTTTCTGGAAGAACCACTTCTTCTTGATAAATTCCGTTGATGCTGCACTTGGAGAGTCCCCTGACTTCTCTCTGCACCACTGTAAAAGGCTGCAGGAGTAACATATGAGCAAGCTCATGTTAGTTAATGTAATTTTTAGTCCATCCAAATACTAGAATTGATCTGAATGAACAAGAGATAGCTTTCAAAAATGCAATGAAGAGAGGAAATGAAATGAAGGGCTTCTGACTTGAGACTCCAGCCTAAATAGTAACCATAAAATTTGGTAGTTCTTAATCCTGACATCTAAGCTGCTGATGTGAAGTTTTAGGCTGCTAATTTATGGAATCCTTTTAGATGGTTTTACGTTTGTTCAGTTGTGCAGCAGCACAGTATGGATCACCACGGTGCCTGTGCGCAAGTAACGGCAAACACTTCTTGGTTTTATCTAGGTGTAGGCAACTAGAAATAAGGCCTTTAGGCTTGCCCTAAGTGTATTAGTATTTTAAAAGATGACTTGGCTATCAGAGCAGCCTTTGCTCTCATTAACCTGAAATGAACTCAGTTTATGTTGGTTAAGCCTTTCTTTGTCAATCTAAAAGATGGTTCGTGTAAGCCAGTGGTGAGATGCAGGCAGAGAGAGTTCCTATGCCTGTGTGGTACGGCTGCCCGTCAGACACTTGACTTCTCCAGAGCTGCAGCTAGGGCGTGCTTCATCAGCTCTGAAGTTACTGTCTCTTAAGCATTCAGTGTGACACAGACATGCTTATGTAGGTGAATTTGGTCTGCTGATTGCCTCATTTAAGAATAGTAGGAACACTTGTATTATTTTTAGAAATGTGACTGTATCTGTCTAATATTTTAAAATGGAATTTTAGTAAGTTGTGCAGGCCTTGGAGGTAATTAAAAGTGCAGAATTTAGAGAATATACTATTGCCTCCTGGTGGCTGAATACATTAGCACATGTGCCAGGTACTAACCACCAACCTAAAGAAAAAGAAACAGTTGTGAAAAAAATAGTGCAAGTACAGATTTTAGAGTAGAATAGAATAGAATCAACCAGGTCGGAAGAGACCTCCAAGATAGTTCTTAAACTATACTACCTCCTTTATAGAAACCCTTCTGCCATTGATCTGTGAGCGTGGATCAGGACTGTTGGATGCTACCAGTGCTGCTGGCGCTTTTCCATTGCATCCCTGAGTAGCTAATTGGTGTATCAGCTTCTGCGTTTTGTGCAACAGCTGCTTGCACTCTTGCAGACCTCTCCCATAAGTTTCAGTGTTGTTTTAACCACGCTCAAGATTTTGGTTTTGTTTTTCATTGCAAAGCTATGGGAGCTGCTGGGGGAGGGTGGTAGGAATGTCAGGAAGTGATTGGGATTGTTGAAGTCCATAAATTGTAAAGCAGCACCTTGGCACACTTCTACCACAGGTGGCTGGTGGAAAAATCTTTTTATGTTCCGTACTGGAAATAGATTCTTGCTGGTGAGTTCATGGACAGATAGTTACAGCCACATCAGGTTATCCACTTGTCCTGCCAGTAGCGTTGAAAATTACTTGTTCATGTGTTTTGCCATATTTCCTCACATTTCTTTTATCGGGGTGGGTGTGGATTTTTTCCTTCTAGGATCTTATAGTTGATCAGACAATAGAGAAGGTTTCTTTCTGCGCACCAGACAGGAACTTTGACCGGGCATTCTCATACATCTGTCGAGATGGCACAACGAGACGCTGGATATGTCACTGCTTTATGGCTGTAAAGGACACGGTAAGTTTAAGATGATGTATGTCCACCTCTTCAAGCTTCTGGCTGGAACTTGTGATCAGAAAAATGATCTATCTAGAATACTATAATATGTTTTGACTTCAGCTGAAATATTACTTAGTCCTTGAAAATTGTTTTAGTTCTAATTCTTTATATCTGAGCTGTTTGCTATCCCTCTGTGGTGTCATCTTGTGGAGAGAAAGAGTGCCCAGCATGTATATGAAAGGAATGCAGTGAGCCTCAGATATCTCTAGCAGAAGGGAACTACTCTCCTAAAAATAGACAGAAGATATTCTCATCCGAAAATGTATTCAGCCAAAAACTGAAACAGCAATGACAGTTTTTCCAGGATAAAATCATAGTGAGTAAATACAGCCTGGATATAAATGCAGCCTCTTGTATGCAAATGTTATCTTGAATGGAAAGTCATCTGAATGTTAAGAGTTGGACCTAAACAGAACTAAATCAATCTCCTGTTTGTTTCAAAGTGATAGAGATTTTTCCAGTGGAAGGTCTGAAAGCAAGTTACCTCTAAAGGGCTCTGGCTGTGTAGACTGAAGTTAGTGATTTAACTCCCTGACCTTTTCCTCTTTTAGCTTTTTGTTGAATCTTGCCTACATTGTATAGAGTGCTCAAAACCACATGTAAATTAATTGTGTGAACCCCATATAGCTGCATGCTCAGAGCAATTGTGCTTGACAGTTTATCATTTTTCTTTGAAGAGAAACTGTGATGTTAGATGTTTCCAGTCAAACTTGTGCTAGAGCTGAAGCATTCCTGTTTTTCTCTGTGAATAACAGGTCAGTTCACTTACTGATTATAATAGATGACTGAGCACCTCTGACTCAGCTGTAGCCACTGTATCAGCTGGATTGCTGGAATTCCTCCAACCTGAATTTGCCTCCCTTTTTGCAGTTGCTGGACAGTGGATCCATTTTGACCTCAGTGGTTAATAATGGAAGTGCTTTTCAGAAGGCACTCGTAATACTAACTTGTGCGTTTGGTCAGGGCCAGTAAAAGGTGTAAGTAATCACCCTTGTACTTTTAATCTTCATGCTTGCACACAAGAGTAGCGTCTCCCTGAGCCTTCTGTAAACTTTTTCCATCCGAGAGTGACACTTACCTGTCCTCAAGGACTTACACCTGCCGAAGATGGCTTTACAAGAGTCTCTTTGTGCACAGATGTATCCAGAGGCAAGGGATCAGTGCAGGCACATTATCACATTAGTATCTTAGTAGCGGTTGAACTAAACCCATTAATCCAACGGTCTTTCATTTCTGGGTGGCCTCAAACACTGCTTGTGCATTAGTAGTTGAGAGTCTTTATATATCAGGTTTAATTTTAGAGCCATACAAAAGGCAGCCAATTACAGTAGTTCTCTTTAATGCCTTAATTAGATTCCTCTTGTGAAGGCAGGTTATCAGGTTGCAATGCTTGACGCAGACTGTTCCAGTTACTGTATGATGCAATGTTGTCTTGTGCAGGGGGAGAGGTTGAGTCATGCCGTGGGCTGTGCATTTGCAGCATGCCTGGAGCGAAAGCAGAAGCGAGAGAAGGAGTGTGGAGTGACTGCCACCTTTGATGCCAGCAGAACCACATTCACTAGAGAGGGATCATTCAGGGTCACTACAGCTACTGAACAAGCAGAGAGAGAGGAAATTATGAAACAGATGCCAGATGCTAAAGGTATGGAGTGCGACTTAAACCATCATCCATAGCGAGCACAACCAGTGCTGAGGCGAATTGGAGCCTGTGCAAGGGCTGAGGCATAACACCCTTGCAGCCTTCCGTCTCTTCAGCCTTACTATGTACAAATCATATTCCCAGCCACTTGTCACTTGAAAAGGTGAAAAACGCTCCCAGATTCACTCACAGTGCATTTTCCCACATCCCCTCTAGAAACAAATGGCTTAATATGTGGAAGCTGCTCCTGCTTGTTTTGTCAGCCTGCTACACGGCACAGAGCACCAGATAGGTACTGTACTAAAGGGCCTTGTAAGAAGAATGTTTTAAGAACAGAGTAAGTTTGCCAGACTTGAGGTAATCTAAAGTCACAGTAAATGAACGGAAAATTGCATGCATTTCTCTTAAGTGATGTGTTTTGATTTTTAAGGCAGGTTACAAAGTGTATATTTAGAGTGGAAGAACAAATCAATCATAGTGTGCTTTTTAAAAGGCACCAAAACAACTACCCCCTCCCCATAAAACACACAACTATTGCACTGTTACAAGTACACTTAAAACTAGTATCTAACCGATCTGAGAGCAGTCAGTTTTCACTTCCTAGCCGTTTTTAACACCACTTAGTGTTCAGCAAATTCAAGTGAAAGTAAAGCTTCTTACTCAAGTTTTACTATGCAAGTAGTGGATTTCTACAGTTAACAAACACTTCAGTGGTATACATACTGTTCATAGCCCTCTTTACAGTGGAGTTGAACTCCTGTTTCAGAGGGTTCCACAGCAAGTTTTATGTGGCCACTCAGTTGCAAAACTTTAATCTTCGTTTTCATCATCCATCTGCTTGCTCCCATATGTTAGTGTAAGAATGTGCTAAATGAAGCTTAAACACAAGGCCTTTGTTACTTGAGGGCATGAGTCAAAGTCTTGACTCAATGAAGGTGTGTGAAATCCTTTCCAAGAAAGACTGATTAGAGGAGTTTCACTTGAACGAGCAGCTGCAACTCATGGGTACTGAAGCTTGCAAGACAATTAGTTCCTCCTACCATTGCAGCTACTCAGAAGTCTCTAGTGTGACTCCTCTTTTCCAGACTTCTGGTGATTCTGTTGATGCGTCAGCAAAAAAGTAATTGTTTTTCCTAAATCATTTGGAAAGCAATGTAGGTAAAATAAGAGTTCACACCAGGATACTGAGATTTTCCCTTCTGCTGTATTGATGAGCTGTGTTTATTGATGCCAAAGCTATACTGAAAAATGTTAGGTTTTTCTTCCTGGAGATTAAAACTTTCATATTACTGTTCTAATATTGTCATGATTTAAACTAGGCTTACTCCTACACTGCTACCATTAGGCCTTGTGGTCAGGGGCATTTTGGTGCTGTGAAAAACTGCAACATGAAGCAACTGACTGAAAAGTTGAAAAGGTTTCCAGTGCAACTAACTAGAGACTGGGTGGTAATGTTACAGCTCCATTCAGTTGAAGTGGTGACACAAGAACTCGCTGTAGATGTTTGTCAGCCCTGAGGCTGGTTTTGCCCTGCAGCACACTTTCCTGGAGAGCTGGGGAGCTGCAGCCTGAGAACCAAAGGCAGCCTAACCTTTTAGGTGCTGCTGCTACCTTTGCCCTGCTGAAGCTTGTGCAGTGTTTAGCTACTACTGCTGATCCTGAGGGCTAGGAGGGTGGCTTTTAAAGGAATGTCCTAGAGCTGGGTTCTGTTCCCTGCTGCTGAGCTGTGCCACTCTAAGTCACTTAATACAGTTTGTAGTAATGTTTTGGCCATAGTTCTGTGTGAGCCTGAGTTCTCAAACACACAATGCATTCTTCAGACATCAGAAATTAAATTGAAGTGTGTCCTGAGCTGGGGTTTCAGGAACAGCTGGAAAGAATACATATATATGCATATGTAGGCCATCCTTTCTGTGAAGTAGGCAGCCTTAGTAGGCTTTGCTTTGGAGAGTGGATATATGTAAAATTACATGGTGAAGACACTGAAGCTATACAAAAGTGATTTTTTTTCTTCTGTGGTTATTGGAACCTTACTTAGAGGAGCACTTGTCATGTAAATTCCTGCAGTTTATTTTTCAAAACGAATGGGAATGCTACTTTGCTTTTCTCCTTCTAACCTCATCTTGTTTCCTCCAGCAGTTGAAACAGAAGTGAAAACAGTAGCACCAGGTGCTGCACCGAACAATACTGCCCCCTCTTCTGGCTCCCCAACCTCTCCTACTGCTGAAGTTGCTGCCTCTCTGGATAAGGAGATGAGCAATCCCCACGCTATTCCACGGAGGCATGCCCCTATAGAACAGCTTGCCAGGCAAGGGTCTTTCAGGGGCTTCCCTGCCCTTAGCCAAAAGATGTCACCTTTTAAACGCCAGTTGTCTTTGCGAATAAATGAGCTGCCTTCGACAGTGCAAAGGAAGACTGACTTCCCCATGAAAAATTCAGGTAAAACCAAATGGGTCCAGTGAAATGCTGCCTTCAATTGTCTGCTTCTCCTTTCTTTCTGTGTGGCTTCAAGTAACTACTGCTGTTCTAGTAAATCCTGTGGATCATCTCTCATGGACAAATGTCACCAAAGTCAGAAAACCTCTGCTTTGAGAATAGGCGAGAATTTCAAATGCAGTGTTTGTGTGCGCAAGACAAACAGTTCTGATTGCTGTCTGAAATACTAGAGCACAGCTCAAAGAGTTCCAGGAGTGGGTATTGGTGAGGTAGTAGGTGCTGGCTCTGCTCTTCCTTCTGAGTCACTGAAATAGTTCTTCCATTTAATGCCAGGGCATCCTGAGAGACAAAACACTGCAAGGCTTTAACCACTTGTCATGGGATCATGTGATGCTTTTTATGCAGTCTGTCCTTCTGCCTGTCTGAGTTCTTTTTGAGAGAAAGGGCTTTTCACTGTGCAGTAAAATAAACTTTACTGTTTAGGTGGCACAGGTGGCTGTATCTGTAATGTGTGGTATAGTTTCCACGTGATGGTGGTGGGGTTGTCTATAGAGTCACCCCAGCATAAGGTCCTGAGCACTCCAGGTGTTTATGTCATGGCCTAGAATCCCCTTGGCTGGTTTGTCCTGCAGACAGGACAAACTCTCACTTGGCAGCAGGGCTAGTTTTGGCCTTCTATGCTTTGAAGTAAAAATCGCTGCGATAAAGGCAAAACCAACAAAAATACCTAGTCAGATGTGACTTACCATCCTTACTGGGTAACCACTGCTGAGTTCATCAGTACTAGTGTGATGCTCACTGAGCATATTGCAGTCTGTTGCTCACGATTCAGAACATTTCTGACGCATGCCCCCATGCATGCTGCTGCCAGTGCTACTTACTGTCACACCACACCTGCTGTATCACTCTCTCAAAGAATCATTTTTTTTAGGCATGCCTCCCCTGAATTTTAGATGTGATGCATGTTGTGTCCAGACATCTTGTGGGTTTTATACTGTTTGTGCTTATTCATGCCTGCTCATGCCTGGTCTGTGCAGTGAAGGATTGATGATCAGTACTTTTGAAAAGCTGTGCAATTAGTACTAATGAGAACATCTGGTAAGTCAACAGTCTTACTCCAGATGTTACTTTATCCACATTATGCTGATGCTTGGTTTAAAACTGTCCATGGTATTTGAGCAATCAGCTTTTGCTTTTCACAATTCCACCACTGGAGCTAGGGATTTCAGCTACTGCCAAACTGGAGCAATCAACATTCTAACTTTAGACTTAACTTGCCCCTGTGCTTTGCAGTCATCATGTTTAAACTTCATCTATTTACTGTGGAAGTATGTTGTTGGAACACATAATTCTATTGTAAGTATTTTCAGAGAGTGCCAAATCCTTAAGATGTTTAACACTTTTGTACTGAAAGATTCAGATTTCCACTAAAGCTATAGAAAAGCCTTCTGCTTTCTGAAATGAATGCCCTCTTGCATTAACACAGAGCAACAGTAATGGCCAACCTTAAACCTGCACAGGGATCACCTTGCCCTCTTGCTAGAGTCACAGAGTAACTAATCTGATGGTCTAGTTCGAGTCAGCTCTTCAACACTGACATAGAGGAAAAAAAAGCTGTCATGCAAATCGGCAGCAGGAAGATCTAGGACACATGGGAACTAACTATATTTCACAGTGGTATTTGCATATTGCTTCTCTATCCTTTACACTTCCAGCTTAATGAGTTGTGTTTATATTTTAGTCCCTGAGGTAGAAGGGGAAACGGACAGCATTACTGCCCTGTGCTCTCAGATCACCAATACTTTCAGCACACCATCAGAAGATCCTTTCTCTTCAGCCCCCATGACAAAACCAGTGACAGTAGTCGCACCACAGTCTCCTGCCCTTCAAGGTTTGTGACTTTGCATGCCGTGGTCATGATGGATGAGGCTTGAATGTACATAATGTTGCTTTCCAGTAACACATGGTCTTAATTTCTCATGCAAGTCCTGTTACCAGTGTTTTGGGGGAATGAATCTTGTTTTCTTCATCTTGTCTGTTTTAATTTTCTTGTGTTTTTAGTAAGAAATTTGTGCACCTACCACACGATAGTTCCCTGTAAGAGGAACTGGCTTTGCGATAGTGGCTGTTTTAACATAAGTTGTGTGAAAAGAGAGCCTCTCTTTGTTAAATGTAGTTATTGCTACTTTGCATCTGAAATCTGTTCTTCTGAATCAAAAATTGGTCATAGAGTAACTGCTGGTGACCTTTATCTCTGATTTGACTTCACTTGGTCATCAGCACTCAAGGCCTTAACTCCACAAGCCTCCCCCACCCCACAGTTCTGCTAGCAAGAGTTGGCTTGGCAAAATGGAATTTACACAGTTACCAACTCTCAGTCCAGTTTGGCTGATGTACATAAACTGCTGTCATATGGATGTGTCTGAAACTGTTGTTTGTTGATAGATGTCCCACTAATATACCAGTCACCTGCATGCCTTGCATGAATTAATTGCACCCATGTTGTCTGCTCCCATTTTAGTTAATGGCACTGCCTCTGCCTTCTGTGTGCTTGCTCCTAAACCATCCCAAGCTGCTGTAGTGTCCACAGCTATGCCCGTTCGTGAAACCAATCCTTGGGCTCATGCTCCTGCTGCTAATACTGGAGCTGCAGCCGTGGTTGCTGGTAAGATTGGAAATAGATCCAGTGCACTGCTATGAGAACTTGGATCAAAAGCATAATTGAGCCCTCGAGACAAATGTTGATGCCACTTAATGGCAAGTGGAAGGAACAGTAACAAAAGCCGGAAGTAGTAGCCTTTTGCAGGAGTGGATGGAGGGAAGTGATGAACTTGTTGGTTCTGGGTCTATAAGCTGGACTGCTTCTTATTTTGGCAGCATTTTAGAAAAGCTAGTGCTTGAAAGGGAAGTAATGAAATAGTGTACTTGGCTATGAGGGACAAGAATCTAGGCATACCAAAATAATTTTTGCATGTTCTTTCCACTAACATATGTAAGGAGAGATTAAGTTAGTTGCTTAAAGGATTTAGAGGTTTGTTTCTCCTGTTGAAGGGTCTGTCTGACCCTCCACTCTTTCTTTGTAGTCTTTGTAGTTATGTACAGTGTGAGGTGATGCTTTGGCTGTCACCCATTTGGACATGTGCTAGAAGGCTACAGTCACACTAAAAATTTTCTGGTATAAGCTAAACTCAGAAGAAGAAACTTTACTGGTGAAATAATTGCTTCTACTTCGCCTTGTAGAAGTAGCAGACCTATTTTCCCTAAGTCGCAGAGACCCTAAGCTCTGCTTCTAACAATTCCCATGATAAAAGCAACAGTCAGATGGCATTTAACTGGATCAGGCTGGCTGATAACTACTGAGCAGTAAGAGGTTTCCACTTCTAAAGATCAGAGCCATTTCTATCATTCCTGGTTGCTTTTCTTACTAGATTGGAAAACCTGTCAAGGCCGTATGAAAACAAAAGAGACCGTCCAACTGTAGGGAGAAGAACTACCAGCATTCAGGTGGTGGGAGGTAGTTTTGAAACTGTTGGAGGATGGAAATTATGGTGATTTTGGGGTTTCATGACTAAAGATAACTCTAGAGCTGGTTTTGGAGAAGAGAGGTCTAAAATGCTAGACCTGAACATCATAAATGAGTTAACAGCCTGAGTTGCACATGAAAACATGAAGGGAAGAGGGAGTGGAGACAGAGGATTAATAGAAAGGAGCTACAGAAAGTACAGTTTACACATATAGTGATTTGATCGGATACCTTAAATGTTCTTGTATATTGTAGTGAGTACTTGCACTTCCGCGTGCATGGGACAGAAGAGTTACTGCCTTGACCTGCCATTGCCATTGTTGCTGGCCTTTAAAGGGTAAAGCCTTAATTTAGCAAACACCACAAACAAGTCTTAAAACCAGTTTCTTCCAAGAACAGAACAAGACAATGGATGCATAAAGATGTGTCCAGTGATGGTAGCAGTCTTTCAGCCCCAGAGGGTAGAGGCCTCTCTGCTCTTGTGTACATCCTCCAGCCTCTGACTGATAAAAGGGTAAAGAGCAGAAACATTAGTGACTTCTTCATGCTTTCCTTCCCAGGCACTGAATGGAGCAGCACCTCCTCGGGTGCGGCCTCTCCAAGTCTCTTCCAAGGAAATCACAGACGTACTCCCTCAGAAGCAGACCGCTGGTTGGAAGAGGTCTCAAAGACTGTCAGAGCTCAACAGCAACCAACCCCAACCCCAGCCCCAGCTCCAGCTCCACAACCACTACTCCAGCCTCCTCCAGCAGCTTCCCAGTCAGCAGCACCAGCCTTCCCAGTCAGCACGTTCATTGCACCTCAGCCTGTGCCAGTGGGTGTGGTACCACCCATGCAGCCGGCATTTATTCCTGCTCAGCCCTATGCTGTGGCAAATGGGATGACCTATGCAGCCCCAAGCGTACCTGTGGTTGGAATCACACCTTCCCAGATGGTAGCCAATGTCTTTGGTACTGCAAGCCACACTCCAGCTGCCCACCCGCATCAGTCGCCCAGCCTCGTCAAACAGCAGACGTTCCCGCAGTATGAGAGCAGCAGTGCTACCACCAGCCCCTTCTTCAACCCACCTGTGCAGCACAACGGCTCTGCAGCCTTCAACGGAGTCGAGGGTGGCAAATGGGCTGCAGAGGACAAGCATTCGCAGCCTCCTGCGGCCGCTCCACAGGTAGACCCCTTTGAAGCACAGTGGGCAGCACTAGAGAGTAAGGCGAAGCAGCGCACTAATCCCTCTCCAACTAACCCCTTCTCCAGTGATTTACAGAAGACATTTGAGATTGAACTTTAAGCAATCTTATGGGGGAGGGGGTTGATAAATTGTACACTAGGGTAGTGGGATAAAGGGAGCAGAGGGGACTGTTTGTGATCAGTTTGCTTTGATAATCCCAAAGGTCCCTTCAAACAAAAATGAGTTAGAAAGAGGGAGCGGTTACGGGGAGGATATAAACATACAGAGAATTTAACATGCAGTTCTTAAAAGGATGCTGGAGCCACCCCAGTCTGCATTCCCTCCTCACTTGGAAAGCTGGAAGTTAAACAGAGCAAAGAAAGGCACCCAGTCCCAAAGCCCGTTCTGCAGAAACATCACTTACCTCACAGTAAGGGAGGCAGAGTTCATGCTTCTGTCCTTCTGATGCCCTGTGAGTCCTGGATGACCCCCCTCAGGGAAAATGGATGGGGGGTGGGATATGGGTGGGAGACTGTCACCTGCTTGGTAAAAGCTAGGTTCGTGGAAAAAGTTGAGCTTCCATTTTGAGTAACAAAGTGAATATTATATGTAAAGAATAAAGTAAAGCCAAAATCTTTATTTTTATGCATTTAGAATATTTTAAATAGTTGGATATTAAAAGCTGTATGAGTTGTAAGTAATCTTGCCAAAGGTTAAAAAACAAAAGGGGGTTGGATGTAAGAAATTGTACATAAGATTGATTTATCTCTGATTCTTATTGTAAGTAATACCGGGGGGGTGGAAAAAGGGGCTCTAGCTTGTTCTTGTATCTGTTCATTGTAAGTAGCATATTGCAACAACAATCACAACCAATAAGTCATTATATGGTAGTTTTAACAAAAGAACATTAAAGAACAGTACTGTCATGCTTTGAGAACCATGAGGAAAACTTACTGTTTTTTATGGGAATCAAGCTACATATTCTATATAGTATGGTTTTTTTTCCTTTCATGTATTGCTGCAGTTTCTTTGTCTTAATCTATTGGTTCTAACACTACTGTGACAAGTTACTGTAATCATATCTACATCCTGGTGTGACCTGGGAAACCATTTTTATGTTTGTCTGTCAAATAGATCTTAGAGGTTTTTAACTTTGGTTTTATTCCCCCTGCCTAGCCCCAGATTTGTGAAACCTTGTGGTTAAGGCTGCAGCTGGTCCAGGTTCTGCCTCTGGTGACTTGTGAAAACCATCTCATTTTAACTTTACTTTTGAACTTTGGCCTTACAAGCAAATGTAAGTTATATATATTTGTACTGATGATTTATAATCTGCTTTAACAGAAATAAATGTTGGTGGTAGATGTGCTGTCTGTGAAAGCTTTGTTTTCTACCCCATTTACTTCTCGGTATTTGCCCATCTGGGTCTCTTCTCTGTTGTTGGGTGAATGTAGATGAGCCCTGATTGCCAACCCAGAAGCTTAGGAACACCTCTTCTTGTTTTGTACAGCACCTCAAGTTACCTTGAACTTGCAGCTATCCTTGTGGCTAACTGCTTAAACCTCTGAAATGGCAGTCTGTGCTGAAAACATCAGGTTCTGGGTTTGTACAACTGTATCTTCTAATGGAAGTATTTACCTAGAAATATGAAGACACCAATGTTCAGAAAGGAAAACTCTGAGAACTCTCCTTTTCTTCCCCCTCCTCCCCAAAGTAGTGAACATACGAAGAGCCACATGAAAAGTCAACTTATTTTCATTTCTTTTTTCTTTTCTCCTGGTGCATTGATAGGTACCCTGTTGCTATGATGAGTTCTAAGTATGTTCTTAGGTGCACCACATCAGTTTAGACACAAGGAAAAGTCAGACTTTGTCACCTGGAGGAGGAGAGAAATGCTGCCTTTGTTTGACCCTAACATTTGAGCCTGTCAGGCAGTTTCTATTTCCAGGCAAGTATGGTGAGTGTCACAGGGACAGGGCCTAGAACTCTTTCTTCTGTACAGATTCGTGCCTATTTTCAGTATATGAATAACAATGACCCAGCACTCCCTGTGGACTTACCTAAGGCTGCTACCAATCTTGTTTTGTTTTTTTTTTAAGTTTTCAAAAAGCAAGCAAATATTTGTAGCCATTTATAATAGGAAAGTAAAGCACATACAGCTTATACTGTTGGTTCCACACTTTTCACAGCAGTGCCCTCAAATTAGCTGAAAATAGCCCAGTGTAGCTACACCCTTCCCCTACCCTGCAGGTAATAGTAAATGACCTTTCTACAGTCAGTTATCACATTTTCTTCTTTACAGAAGAAAATGAACATCTCAATTCTCAAATGAAAGTAAACATTCAGGCAGTTAAATGGCACTACAGAGAGAGGAAAACTCAGCTTGTCAAATAGAAAGGTGAAAAGACTCCTTAGTTAACCATAGCAGTGATGGCAGGTAGGTAGAGCAGGGACCACATGCCTTCCAAACCCATCCTTACTGCTGTGGTTATGCAGCTGAAAGGAAGTCAGAATAAACACTTGCTTAATCCTGAAGCACCATCAGTGTTGAAGTTCCTGCCCATCAGAATACAGGTGCCTTTTTTAAGCCCTTGTGAGTCATAGGAGAGCTTTCCCTGGCCCCTTCTTGTAGAACCATGCAGCTTAAATGAAAGCTGACTACACAGAGTATTTAAATATTCTAAAAATAGAGCCTCTTGACAGAGTAGAAAGGGATGTTCTAGAACTGGCTAGTTATTCTGGGACAAATTGCCTAACAACAACCACCAACTTCCTAACTCCTGAGCTGCCCACAGGCCTGATGACAACAATGAACTTCCTACTCCAGAGCTGTTCACAGGCCTTGACTTACCCTTGATGCCTGTCCCATGTGCACTGAGAGGGCTTCACCAAGACTGGCATCTACACAGTTTGTGATTAGTCCCTGGACTCAAAGCATAAATTCATACTATATATGAAGATAGCCTGATACACCCAAAAAAGCAGCTGTGCTGAGACAATAAACACAAAAATATGTGGAGATCCTAGTAGAAGTTCTGAGGACCATCTCCTTGTTCTTAAATAGCCCATGATGTCAGTTTCAAACCTTGCACTGCAGCACCTACTATGAATTACAGCAGGGAAGTTTTGCCTAATACAATTAAAGGGGTTTAACTGTAACATACGTATTTCTGTCTTTTCTAGCAAGCAGAGTTTATCAGACCACAGAAAGACCCAACTCCAGGCAGCTGCATGACTGTCACCTCAGCACTTCTTTACTGGATTACTTCTAGACTTTTCAGTTTGTTCTCATTTTAAAGCCATGTGTCCAATCCTGAAGCCACACCTGTGCTGAAGAGTGTGCAATCATTAGATTAGCAATTCTTATTCTTAGGTGCACCAGAACTTGTTTTACTGGATTTAATGTCTAAACCAGCTTTAGTCTGTCAAGCCTGGATATTTTACACTTACGTATTACTGCTGCCCTAAGTATTGAGTCTGGACTGGAGAGTGGTGTGAGCACAGTCCTGAAATAGCTGCTTGCTTTAAAAGCCTTGAAGTAACATAACAGAAGTAGCTGAAGGAAAAAAAACCACACATCACCAACCAACCTACCCCTCGAAAGCACAATCCAACCCCCAACAAAAACAGCAATACTACATACCAGTCCACTCATTTCTAGCTACATCTATGCAAATAATGAGTGATGGTGGTAATTAATATGCCATAACCTACCCAAAGTCTCAGCAGGGACTTTGGAATGAGGAAAAAGGAGGACTGTTAGGGCTGATGGTAGGCTAGAACAGTACTGTGGAGGCTGTGAAACCTGCTCAGAAGTTACTCTGTTTTGTGATACTAAAGACAGCCGAGGGCCTTTTCACGCTGTTACAAATCATGATATAATCTCACTGCCCCCCCCCCAGCATTACGTGTCTCCTTGCTGCCACTCAGTGCTACTCTTGAAACACAGGATGCTTTTCAGTCACAGCTGCTCTGCATCTGGAGGTCCTCACTTTTTAGCCCATGGAAGCAGGAGTCCACCTAGGCCATGCAGAGAGCTAGGCTTTCCTAGACTTAACTGATCGCAGGGAGGTTGGTTTTGGCAAGTCAAAGGCCCCTGCACACATTTATTTCTGTGTGCATCATTCACATCTCCAAGCCGAAACTCAGCACAAAGCTACCACCAAGCCTGGCTTTGCAATAAAATCAGCAGTGCAGTTCTGACTCAGATACACATAACCCCCCTCCACAATAAAAGCCAATATGCTAAGCCTTCCTAGAGCCAAAGATACTTGAACTGCAGCATCTCAGAACAGCACAACTGTTTAGGCCTGTTCATGTAAATTACCTCTTAACATTTGGGAAGGGCTAAAATACTCTTCTAGCTTTCTGTGAAGCATTGCTTCTGCATTTCACTCCAAAGCTGATTACAGTAAAGCAGAAAACTAACTGACCCAAGTAGACATTTATCTAAGGTCTGCTGGAATAAAGCTATAGCATCATGACATTACAGCTGCATCCCTGAGCCAGCAATCTCACAGGACCTGAAGGCTAATGTTATATGCATCAAGCTGTATCTCAGGCCAGAGTCCTTTGCATTTAGATGGGAAGTGCTCTCTGGGATTACACATGTTCACTGCTCATTAGAGCTTTTGTTAAGACAGTTCCGGCTCATCTTCAAACAGAGACCTTTTTAGAGCACTTCTCTCACTTGTACTAAGAATTATTCTCTCCCTCTTTTGTGCTTGTTATCTGCCTTCTCTAAAGGCATAGTATCCTTATATTCCAAACATCATCTTGTTCTGTGAACAAAGGCAACTACCCTTAAGTGAAGAGACTGATTAGCTACAGCAAGGCATAAAGGGAGAAAAAGGAGTTTGCAACAAATTGAGGGTGGTGGGTCTGCCACCTTTGAACAGTTACACCTGTTAGTACATGCTGTTCAATTCACCCTCCAGCTTTGCATCAGGGCAGAGCTCCCAGGATGATTTCATGCATTAAAAGGACAGAGTTCAGATTCCCAATCTTGTAATCAGTCACCTGGATGTCCCTGTGGGTGTGGAAGTGTCTGTCACCCGTGGTGATGAGGAGGACTGGCCTGTGTCTGGTAGCGAGAGCAGCTAGCACAGCAGAAGCTGGAGTAGTACTCGTTACTGCAGAGCTGGGCCTGCAGGATCAGGTCACAGTTGGCGAGGTGTGGCTGGTCCACGCACTCTCTGGTCGGGTCTATAACACGATTCACAGTAGCTGCAAGAAAGCAAAAGGTGAAGCAGCTGTAAATACACTGCCAGGGCTTATCCTCAGATTTTGCTCTCCTCCCAAAACACACAGCCTGTTCCTGCCAGTTCTAGGGGGATTGTTTTAAACTTAGTCAGACATTCAAGGATGAGAGAGAAACTGACCCCTCTGGTGAAAGATAGGAGGAGAATGCAATTCCTGGGGCTGATCTCCTGAGGCGAGATCACTCAACCTTATACAAAGCTGGCTGGATGGTGTCCAGAATCCAAATACAAATCCTGCAACCAACTACTCAGTCAACCAACTACAGCATTTTGGCCACAGGAGGTTAATTAGGCTCCCAGTGCCATGAGTGGAAGGTTATTTCCACTGTCCTGCTTTTCTGCTCAAGGTAAGTAGGCCTTCTCTGGTAGCATAACCCAGAGGCTCTTGCTGCCTCCTGAAGACCAAAGCAGAGTGTGGACAGGCACACACAATGGGCACAGGAGAAGCAGGGTGACCAGGTTGTACTCACTGCTAGGCCTGCTCCTCAGCACCTTCACCTCTGTGCTGGCACTGACAGAGCTGCTGCTGCTGTAGGCATTACAGGTGTAGGATCCCTCGTCAGCCTCCTGAACATTGCTTACGATCAGGCTTCCATCCTGGGACAGGTGGATGTGGTGGCCATCTGCCCGCATGGGGACTCCATTCCTGTGGCAAAAAGCATTCTGTTTCACTGTTCTCATCCATGGGGGACTAAAGGATCTCTCTGTGCTCTTTGGGAACAAACACTTTGTGAAAGGGATGAGTTTCTATCAATCCAGCAGGAAGGAAGAAGAAATAACCATACTGCACTACAACCTGGCTCTACAACTAACAGGAGTCTGAGCCAGTCTGCATCCCTTACCCTGCTGTCCGTGTGCGCTGTGTGCAGACATTGCCCTTTCTGTGATTACACAGTTTTGAGGTTTGAGGAACTAAGAGAAAATCCAGGGTGTCTTTCCCTCTCTCCAGGTTGTGGTCTGGCAGAACTTGTTTGCCTGGCACTGGCAGCAGCATGTACTGCTTGAGGAACATATGGGGTAGTGAGCAATGAAGCCTCTTTCCTGTCCCTTAAAAATCTGTTTTTTAAAAAATAATGTTTCAAATACCATCAAGATTGTGTCTGTTCTGGAATACTCTGTGCCCAGCAGGAACACTGTCTGAATTATGAAGAAAATGAAATTTGTGTCACTAAAAAGGGATTCATTCAGACTCTCAAACTTGCATCATTTTGCTAGCTCAAATGCCACTGCTATGGAAGAAAAGCTCTCTTTGTGAGATGGCCCATTTCAGTCCTGCCCCTCGGAGCAGAGGGATTTAAACAATTGCCAATCCATCTCTCTGGATCCTTTGCAAGAGGGCTCCAGAACAGGGAAAAAAACCACCAAATACTTTCACAAATGGAAAGCTTCCCTGTAAACCATTAACAGCTTCTCTTTTTCTTAAATCACTTTAAAATCTCCTTTGGTCCCATGTGACAGCAGAGGGAGAGAACTATTGCAGCAGGAAGCTGGCAGAATAGTCACTGTTACTATAGGGGCTGAAACATTTGCTGTGTTCAGGCAGAGACTACAAAGACCAACTAAAGGTGCAATTACTTGCTTTAAGGTTTTGCTGTACCTTTCCAGTTTGGAGCCCTTTATTTTGAACTCGGTGAAGTCTTAGCTTGATGGATGCTTTCCTCCTCATTTGGCTGGAATGTGAACAGGGTAACTCCCGCAACTCACAGCAATCTCGCCCAGAATTTGGGGTATATTGTTTAGGAAAGGGTGGGTGTTTCTACAGCTAGGGCTGATAACTGTGGGCCTCTCCGTTACCTGACAGGCATTCTGCATTACTGTTTGGAGGGTAAGCAATGAGGTTTGGGATGAGAAGGAAAGGGAAGCTGTCTTATTTTTGCTCACCTTGACCACCTTATATTCACGTTGTTGCCAGTCACTGTACAGGGAAGCTGAGCAGTTCCCCCCTCAGGAACCGTGATGCTTGGCAAAAGACCAGTGATCCTCAGCTCTCCTAGGATTGAAGTGAAATCAACACTAGCAGGAGGACAATAGCAGGCTGCCCTTGGTGTTCCCTCATGGGAGAAGTCTGATATATGCTATGGCAAACTATGATTCCCTAGGCCTTGAAACAGCAAGTTTGGATGCTGTTTCCTAAGGGCTTTTACCCAAGCTAGAGCAAGCAGCAGAGACCTCAAAGAGCTTTTTCCTGCAGCTGGACAGGAGCACGTCACAGGCAGAGAACCATCTCCTTGATTTGTCTAGCTCCTATACCACTCTGTACCAGTCTCCTAGACACAAGAGTCACTCCTGATGTGCTGTTAGTTCCTCTTCACAGCTGTCTGGAGCACCACAATCTACTAGACGCACACACAGATTACCTTTGGGTAAAACAACTCTCCACCCTCAAGCTGACAAGAGCTATGGCTAGAGAAGAAACTCACACTGCCCAACCCTCCCTGTCTCACAGAATCACAGAACTTTAGAGGCTGGAAGAGACCTCCAGAAATCATCAAGTCCAACCTCCCTGCCAAGGCCAGATCCTCTAGAGTAGTTCACTCAGGAATGCATCCAGGTAGGTTTTGAAAGTCTCCAGAGAAGGAGACGCCATGACCTCTCTGGGCAGCCTGCTCCAGTGTTCTGTCACCCCCACTGTAAAGAAGTTTCTCTTCAATGTTGAGCTGAAACCTTCTATATTCTAGTTTGTAGCTGTTGCTCCTTGTCTTATTGCTGCTGACCAGTGAAAAGAGATTGGCCTCATCCACTTGACACCCACCCCTCAGATATTTGTATATATTGATCAGATCTCCTCTAAGCCTTCTCTTCTCCAGACTAAACATCCTCAAGTTTCTCAGTCTCTTTGTAGGGCAGATGCTCAAGTTCCCCAGTCATCCTCCTGGCTCTCTGCTGGACTCTTTCCAGCAGGTCCCTGTCTCTCTTCAACTGGGGAGCCCAAAACTGGACACAGTATTCCAGGTGTGGTCTCCTCTCTTGTGTGCATACACTTGCTTGTGTGTACTGACAACGCAGACACAGTACCTTGAGGTCGGAATAGGACCTGGCGCTGGTCCTGGTCACGTCCATTTGAGGCAATGCAGGTGAAGAAGCCAACATCTTCAGAGCTGACACGACTGATCACCAGGGCCCCATCTGACTGCTGCCGGTGTCTGTGGAACAAAACCAGAAAGCTCCTCAGCCTGTGCTTGGGTCAGGATGTGTCTCCAGCCAACAGAGCTAAAGCTGAGCCTCATGCACAATTTTGTAGTAACACAGAGCAATGGTTTGTAATGTAATGCAACTCCTGGTCCTCAAGTCCACCAGTAGTGCTGCAAACTATGGAAAATCTCTCTGCTACAGCAGTTTTCTGTGAGCAGATTGTGAGGGGAGCTGCAGGAGAGGAGCATCAGTACCTGTTTAAGTTCACTTCAGGCACCTTGATCTCTGTCTTTACTGCGGACTTTTGCCCTGGTTCACAAAGCTGGGGTTTGGCAAATTTGCTTGCTATGTGTTTGCCTTTTGCTCATCTTACAGATGAACAAATTTCAGCTTTGGCTCAGCTTTTCACTCAAGGGTGCAACATTCAGACTGATCTATGAGTAAGCCAAGCAGGATGGTCTGGCCTCCATAGTGGAAGTTGGCTTGCTCAGTGCAGGACAGGCTTTAGCCATGTTGGATAGAAGATCCATCCTCTCAGGAAGGAGACAGAGAAGGCAAGGCAAGACAAGGAGGAGATTTCTCCTCCACATGTATCTGCCTGTGGGTGTGGTGGAGTGGTTTAGGGGCTCACCTGGGAGAGGAGAGGGGCTGCCCATCTTTCTGCCATTCAATGGTGAGAGCTGGTGATGCTTCCACTCTGCAGGGCAGTCTGACTCTCTCCCCGATGCTGGCCTCCACTACTGAGGGCTCACTCTTATCCATTCTCAACCTGCAAAGTCCACAATCACATCAAAGATGCAGAATCTTCCTCACTCAGCACCTGACCTTCAGCATGATGCTTTGTTCACCACAATTTAATTGCAATTCTTTTTTGCCTCCAGTGGCAAAGGGTGGCCTCTGCACTCTCATCAGAGCTCTGCCCTACCAAGATTCACTCTTGACACTCAGAAAAGAGCAGCTTCCATCAAACCCTGCTCCAGCTCAGCACAGCTTGGTGCTGCACTCCTGCCAGACAGTGTAACCCTTTAGAGACAGCAATGCTGTTTCTCGTAGCATCCCTTGGGGTAACAGCCTAGGAAGCGTTAACAAAATGAGTGCATGGCAAATGGTACAAGTCCTTGTACGAGCAAGCTGGCCACAAGATGCTTATCAGGCACACAAAAACGAGTAGATATTTTTCTGGGGGTGCAAAGAGCCCACTGCAATCACCTGATTGCTGGCTGTCCACTCCATGCAGCAGGAAGGTTTAGGTTAGGCTCTCAACACCCATCTCCTTCTGCTCTTTGCGCTCTCATAACTACAGCTAAACACCATTTTAGAAGGGAGCTAAACCATGATATTCCCAGAGTCAAATAAAATATCATCTTCCCCACCCCCATTCTCTGACCTAAATTCTTGATCTCAAAAAGCAAAACCTAAGAGCCTTAATTCAATGCTATTAATTAATTTAATCAATTCTTTCTGCTTTTAGGCAGAAGCAGCTAAGGAGGTTTCTGGGGAGTTCAGTGAATTGGCTGGGTTATAGGTGGTAAACCCAAAAGAAGGGAAGGATCATCTAATCTGGAGCCCAAACACACTGCATTTGGGGCAGAAATATTCCATATCTTTTTAATTCTGTGGAGCCTAGGAGCATCAAAGAAATATGCCAAAGAGCTACAAAATATGCCAGCCAGTACATGAGGAGAGAGTTTTGAGTCAAACTGGTTTGTTCACAAAATATTTCAAAATAAATGGGTGGAAGCTAAAGTAATTGGAGGGTTTTTTTGATACATATTTTACATTTTAAAACCATTTAAATGAAGATATACCTATATATATTGCTAGTTAAGCAGCTCCTATTTTCTTTGCCTTTTTCCAGAACAGGTTTCTCCTCCTGCCCACACTAACTTGAAAAAGGTGAGGACGCTGCTGCCCCTGGTATTTCTACTTTCACTTGAACCTAGCTCCTTTACTGTCAGCTTTCTTGTGCATCTTCACTCAGAATATCCTTCTTTCAGGAGACCCTCAGGGAGGGCAGAAGACAGCTTGTGACTGGAATCTTCTCTGATTCCTGTTGTCAGCAGTTCAGTACTGCTTGCTTCCCAACTGTGCCCCAGAACAGCTGACCCAAGACCTTTCCAATCTTCAGCTTTTCTACATGAAGAGATGCCATATGGTTCATCAGCTGGGCACGGTGGACAAACTGTTGCTGAACGTGAACTTACCTGTACGTGAGCTGCTGATGCGCAGAGGAACTGGCTGCCTGCGCAACCATCCTGCTCTTGGCTAGTTCTCGATGCTGCTGGCTTTCCTTGTGAAGGACCTGACCTCTCTCGCCCTCTGCCACAACAGCGCTCTGGTACTCTGTTCAAAACAAAATGCCATATGTGAATAAAAGGACACTTCTCACTGTGACCTCTCGCGTAGGGTTTCTGTGAGCTTGGGAGAGCTTGCTGAACTGGAGCCAAAGAGCCCTTCAGCCATCTGTTTTCTGGCTGACGAGTGCAGTGAGCCTGCGCTGTCTGCTAATGAGAGTCACAGACCTGCAGGCAAGCAATTTCAGACTCCTTTCTCTCCTCTGTCAGAGAACACGTTGCAGCACCCCTTAGACCACAATGCCTTCTGCCCCACATGCCATTGCTGTGACAAAGCACACTTCAGAGACCGAAGGCTACAAGATGCCTTGCTGGCCCATCTTTTGAGACTGGCCTTTCATATTTTTTTGTTTTGTAAATAAGGCACACTTTTCAGAATGGGGAATTGTTTGTTACCCAGCAGGACCTGCTGGGGCAAAACACAAATGCACCAGCACAAACAGCTATGGCAGACTGGTCTTGAGCTGGAGAGCCCAGCAAACTGCAGAAACTCCTGCTTCTAATGTCTGCTTTCTGGGACCAGGAGGCAGCAGACTGAAGTTTTTTTTTCCTGCAGCTGGCTTCACTACTCCTGTTGTTAATAACAGTTAAAAATGAGCCTTGAACTACCTCTTTGGTCTTAAGTGGAAGAAGATAAGTCACCTATGATCTGCAACCGAATCTGTCGGCTCTCTGTCCTCCCATCAGAAATGTGGCATGAATAAGTTCCGGCATCCTCCAGCTTGACGTGGCTGATCACTAGGGAGCTGTCAGACTGGTAGGTGTGCCTACAACAGGAGGAAGGATTAGCTGCCTCTGCCTGGCCATGCAAGTGACCAATGCAGAGCAGCCTGTCCTGCCGATGTTACATAAACCATCACCAACACGTAGGGCCCTCCCTAGCTTAGAAAACAACAAAACCCTGCTGACCACAGAGGGGTCACAGGCAGGGGAAATAACTGCAGCAGAAAGGTGGTCAGGAAAAGAGAGGAAATAGAGATGGGAAACAGGGAACCGCTTTCAGCAACCCTATCCCACGAGGAAGAAAACTGCCTTTCCAGGCAGCAGCCTCATCCCCAACAGCCTTCTAACAGAAAAGCGTAACTGGGCTTTTCTTAACTGTGATTTTCATAATATAAAGCGACTGTCTGGCTCCAAACTGTTGCTGGAAACTGTCTTCCCAGGAAGAACAAAAAAAAAAGAAGAAAAGAAAAGCTTTAAAGGTGTGGGTTTTTTTGTTTTGTGGTGTTGTTTTTCTCTGTTGTTTGTGGTTTGTTTTAATAGATCTTAGATGGGAGTGGCAGAAACTTCCAGCCAGAAGAACTCAAGAATTATTTGGCTACAAGTGTCACCCTGGACTACTGATTTAGCATTACCCCAAGATGAACTGAACAGAGACAACGTTTTCCTGTATCCCTACCCTCATTGTCAGCTTCCACCAGTGCCTTTTTATGGGCAGCACCCATTCTGCCCCATGACGCTATCCAATACCTCAATACTAATGCAAGCTGTATCTGTTTCTGCAGCACACAGACCAGGTTCATGCTCTTACATGTCTGTGCTTATTTCTTCACTCTTTTTTGTTTGTTTTTAAGAATGATAACAGCAAGGTTACAAAGAACGTGGGCAAACATTCAATACTCTGCCCAGCAAGGAGCCCATATGCTCTACAAGGAAGGATGCTGAGCTCACCTGCCAGAGGAGACTGGTCGACCATCCTTCATCCACTCCACTCTAGAGAAAGGGGACAAGCCTGTCTTGCAAACCAGCTGGATGTTTTGTCCCACAGCTGCTGTCACAAGAGAAGGTTTGGCTTCCTCCAGGATGGCTCTGAAAGAGAAGGAGATTGCTTTTGCACATCTGCTACCCTCCCTTCCTCTGAGTCCTCTAATGAGACACAACCACAGAGCAATGCAGGATTGGCTGCCTATTCAGGTCTTGCCAGACACACTAGCCAACATGTGAGGAAGGCAAAGGTTGCTCTGGGCAGACTGAATGCTACAGCACCTCCAAGAAGAGAGAATTCTACACTCATCCCTTCTGAAGCTCCAGTGCAGACACTTAGATCTAGCTCTATGAACTCTTGATTTTCAGGGGGACACATCTGCATCCTGACCCAAACTCTGCATCCAAGATAAAGACTCTGAAGGCAGAGAGACAACTGTATTTGTTGGTCAGAATAAGTAAACTTCTATGGAATCTCATTTACAGACTAGGAATGCCTCCCAGACAAAGACCCCAGCATCCTGCAGTCTTTCCAGGCACTGTACCTTCCAGTGCTGTGGGGAGCAGGGAGAGTGCAAGGAAAGAGACAGCAGAAAACTCCAGGGCCTGAATAACCTGCCTTATCAAAGGGCTGCATATATGGCCAATCCATTGCGTGGCACTCCCAGTTAGATGCTCCCACCTGGGGCAATACTGTCACTCAGAGGAAGCTGCACTAGTGCTTCATCACACACTGGCAGAACAGGAAGAACTAAAAAAAAAACAACAAAAAACCCCCATCACCTGTGCAGAGCACGCACTGGGAATGAGTCTGCTGATGCCTGCTGTGCCCCTGCCATGGAAACAGCTGCTACCGAGGATGTTTGCCTCTGCTTGTCTTCACTGGGCAGCACCTGCTGGCCTCTGCTGCTCTGCTTCTCTGAGAGCCCAGGCAGGGCTGTTTGCCGGGAGTGCAGCTGGCTCAGGCTGTCTGATTGCTGGATGCCCCAGCGAGGCCCCTCCCGTGCACCAGCCCTTGACAAAGACGCCAGCAGCATCTCACTTCTCCAACTGTCCTGTCTGTGGCTGTCTTGCGTGGGATATGAAGCCCCATAGGTTCTTCCTTCTTGGCTGTGACTCACAGACTCTCTCAGGAGTGGCTGCTGCTGTTCCTGTGCATCCTGTGTACGAGAGTGGGAGCCAGTTTGCAGGGCTCCCACACCAGAAGGTGGCTGGTGCTCCAGAGAACTGACACCCACAGAGCTGTGGCAGGACCTCATGCACTCCTCCTCTGAAATGAAGCTGTTTTTATTGCCGTGACAGCCGCCATACCAAAACCGGTTGCATTTGCCAACAACAGCCACAAAGTACCAGCGAGTGGTCCAGTTTGCACAGGGGCCATGGGCACTGGGTAGCAGGCACATGGCAGGGTATGCTGCCAAAGAGAGAGGAAACAGAGGGAGATGTGAGGCTCATGAAGCACGCGAGTCTGTGTGCTTTACGTCATCTACCTACGTGACCTGGTGGGCCTTCTGGGAAGAGGGGAGGTGGGAAAATATTGAGTTATTCATCTTTGCTTTGAAATCGGGCAGCTGCTCATGCTTCTTTCTGCCCCAGTTTTGCCACTGATGGAAGATGGCCCAAACTCAGAGATCCCTCTGAATCTAAATACCAGATGGATGCTTTATGGCCTTTCTCAGGGAATTTTGCAGCTCTGAAGCTTCCTTTCCTGCAAGGGTCACGTGGCTGCCATTTGCACATTTTCAGCCCACAAAGCAAGTGGATTAGACCCAGTTGTGAAGCCTCATGCATTACAGAACATCCCCCACACACATATGGACATAAACAGGAGCACAGCCATATGTGCTCCATGTCATAGGTATGACAGCCACATGCTGACAAACGCTGGGTGCAGGGCTCTTTGTAGAGGTCCTTTGCCAAGATGTGGTTGACCAGAGGATACAGAGAGCTTTCCTAGGGCAGCCACCCAGGGCTGGCTGATGGCCACCAGCAGTCTCCATGCTGTAGCAAAATGGCAAGGCAGTGGAGCAGCAATGCACCTGCAGACGATGTAGCCGGGAGCTAAAGGGGCAGGGATGCTTTCCCCAGCAGCTATGGTGTCCCTGCAATACAGCGGGCATGGTACTGAACTCTGCTGGATGAAAACATCCATGCAGCCCTGTGCAACACCTCCAAGCCTTAGCTGTAGCTTTCACTCTACCCCTGTCCATGGGTTATCTGAAGGCTGAGCATAGAGCTAACTCAGTGGAGAGGTCCTGCTTCTCCTAGCTAATTTGGAGTACTCCAGGCTGCATCGGAGTATCTTCTCAGGGGCAAATAGCTCCCCGGAAGTCCTACAGACTGACAAATGCTCTTCTTTCCAACTGTCAGCAGAGGACAAGAACTTCTGTGGCAGCTGGAAAACCTGAACCATGTTGCTGCTCTTCTACATCCCCTCCAAGCTTCTCCTGCCCAGGATTTCTTTTCACATAGAGCAGAGCCTCTACACAGGAAGCTTCCATACCCTTCTTGGTACTCTTCCTACATCACTAAACCAAGAAGCAAAAGCATCACTTACGGTAGTTGGGCCTACTGAGACATCCTTCCCCTTGAGGGCCTGAAGCTGCAGCGACATTGTCAAAACAGCAGCCGTAGATGGAAGTGCGGCACTCGCCTGAAGGGTGCTGCTGAGGCAAGGCTTGGCTCGCCTTAGAGACAGAAATCGAAAGCCAAAAGTTATCATGCAGATATGAGGACAGTAGCACATGCAAGGCACCGTGTTCAAGCTGTTGGCTGCAGAAGGACAGCTATTAGAGGAACCACTGTTTGTTTGCCTGCCTCCTAGAGGATTCATGCTGGGAAGAGAAGGAAAACTTGGCTGTCAGTCACGAAGCCAGGGCTGTGCTGCTCTGCAAGACAGATCTAGCCAGCCCAGCAGCAGGCCATTTTTTTTCAGTTGGTCCCACCACGCATCCCAGACTATGAGAGGAATTACATCCCTGACTACTTTGTCAACAATTAACACAGTTACTAATAGCAATTAATAGTGTCCATGTTTTCCCCATTCTTTTTTCTCCTAGAAATTGGATGGCAAGATTCTGACAGAAATTTGACTACTCAAGACTATTCAACCAGTTCTACAAAGGATAGTCTTCTACTTCTCAGACATCTTCCAACCTAACCACTTATTCTGTCCCATGCTTATAGAAGATCACAGGTGGATGCCCCATACTGAACTGGAGCAAAGTGGGCCAAAGGCCTTGATGCCACGTCTGGAATATTGGTTCTCCAGCGTTACTGACAGAGCTGAAGCACAACAGAAGTCCACAATTTACGTCAACACAGCTGAACTTGAATTCTGGTATCTGACAGACTCCTAAAATGCAAAATGTTTTTGTACTTACTGCTGGAGAGGCTGTGGAGGGCTGATTTCTGCTCGCGTGAACATTTTGTGAGCATCCCATGTTGTTCGGGCCCTGGGCAGCTGATATGCCATCGGGACAGCACCCATACCTACAGGCAGAAGAGCAGCAGCAATACCTGGCCTGCCTGCCTCAACAGGCACAGGCCTTAAATTTTGGAAAGTGTGCAGGAAAGAAATGCCTCCCTGCTCTTATATTTCCAGATACCTGTTTTGGTGGCAGGTGCTGAAGGGGCAACCTCTCCCCAGAGGGCCTGAAGTGTGTCCATCTGGGCAGCAGCCATGTGGGCTCTGATGACAATCTCGAGAGCCAGTCCCTGCAGAGGGATCCTCAAAGAAGCTGAGTTGATGGGAACCCAGCGAGCGTGACTGGGAGTCCCGGTGAACAGGCAACAAGCTGATGCCATCATCCCTGTTGGATGTGATGCGGCGATTCCCAGAGGTACTAAGGACCATGGAGCTCCCAGGGGGTATCCTTTCATCACCAGAATCTAGGGAGAGAGCATGCAGGTGAGCACCAAAATTTTCCTCATCTCTGCTCTCTTTTACCTGCCCAAGGGTACAAGGCAGGCTTTTCTGCACCAGTGAATGGAAGTCTTCTGGCCCATTTGTTCATTGCCCTGACCATTCCTTCCACTGCCCTATGAGAAACCAGCTGCCACACTACTGTGGCCCCCTCACAGTATCCTTTCATATTCCTATGATCTATTTCAGGCAGCATTCCTTTCACACAGCATTTAATTTGTGAGAATTTGAGATCTCTGTATTATACAGAGTCTTCTGCATGGACAGATTCAAATGCTGCTCACAAAGAATCCACAGTTTGTCCCTAGCTCCAGTAATTTCTAAAAGCCTATGAAAAGAATGACAGAAATGAAGAAAAGGAGAAACCTACACCCTACCATAATCTATTTCAAATTCACCATCATCAAAAACCCAAACTAACAAAATTCATTCAAACCTGTGGCAGGGCTGTTTGGGTTGTAACGTGTAAGTGAGGACTGGCGAGTGATGTCATATCCCATAGGTTCCTGCATACTGGGGACCTCTGCAAAGACAGACACATGCAAAATGGGTGCAGTTAGTCCAGCCCTATGCTCTAATAATTGCAAATGCATCTGGCAGTCAACAGAAGACTAAGAGTTGATAAAATCATGATTCTTCTCCTGGAACAGCTGCTGAGCAGCAGTTGGATTCAGGTGGATTGTCAAGACAGTGACCTGTGATGGGCAGGCAGACAGAAGTCAGCATTTCAGCTCTGGCATGAAGATTAGACACAGACAGCAAACAAGATCTTCAGAGCAGCTGTGAGTCCTTTATACCACTGCTCCACAGAGGGATGACAGTTGGCTCGAAGTTTTTTGGCTACTGAACCTGCTCAGGTTTCTATCTTTCTTGACTGAGATATGAGGTCAGTCTGCAGCACGCATGGGAACAGAGCCATCAAAGAGCACTGAATTCAAAGCGAGGACACAGCAGTACTGTTCCCAGGCCTGTCACATACACTTCAAACAGCTCAGGCAGTGGAATTCTGATGTGCAGAGGAAACAAATGCACAGGATGGAGACAGGCAGACAGGCAGGCAAGAAGCTGGGGACGTAAGCTGGTGCAGAGCTGGGAATTTCTGCTCCTAAAGAGAAGTGCCTTGGGAAAAGCTAGGTGTGCAGCAATACCACTCACGCTGTGGCAGGTAGCAGGGCTGCGTGTTGCAGCTACCCAGGGTGGCTGGTTTCTGTGGCTGGATGGCTTTGCATGTCTCAGGGCTGTAGAACTTGGAGTCACCGTCAGCGCAGATGACTTGGCGTGTCCGAATGCCTGCACTGCAGCTCTTCGAACACTTGGGCACAGAGACAAGGCAAATGAGCAGGCAGCAGAGGCTGATTGCAGAAACCTCACACACCAGAAGTGGGGAACAGCTGCATGATTAGATGCAGGTTGGGCACAGCTTCCTCCACCAAGACAAAGCAAACAGTATTTCAGCTGGATTAATCCAAACAATTAGAAAACCAGACTTGAAATCTTCACCAAATGTTGCACCCAGCCCTGAAGCATCAGGCTCTGAGCCATGCTCAGTCTGTGACGTCTCAAGGAGCTGCTGTGGTGTGGCAGGGTGTTGGAGTGAACTGTGCCAGCCTGACCTCAAGATATTGAAATACTATGGGGATCCACCACCTGTGAGAAGGTCAGTTTTGAACTATGCATTCAAGGACAACACTTTACAATGGGGAAGCAAAATGGCTTTCTTGTAAGACATTAACTGGTGTTAATCTCACTAGAAACTGTGGATGGAGACAGAGCAATGAGTAACAGCTCAGAAAAGGAAATGAGGTTACCTGTGTAACCCACCTGCTCATGCAAGCTCTACCAAAACTGGGAGAACGTTTATCTCCCTTATCAAAAGGGCTCTTACCTGCAGCTGAATATCAGAAAGACAGAAACCAAGAAAGGTCAGATTAAGGTATGAAACCTCTTTAGCTGTTATTAAAACTTGGCCTACATCTCATGAAAGACCATGTGTAATGTTTCAACTCAGAGCAAGCTGGTCAGCAGGAACAGGGAGGTCATTCTGCCCCTGTACTCTGCACTGGTTAGACCGCACCTTGAGTACTGTGTCCAGTTATGGGCCCCCCAGCTTAAGAGGGACATTGAGATGCTTGAATGTGTCCACAGAAGGGCAACGAGGCTGGTGAGAGGCCTCGAGCACAAGCCCCACAAGGAGAGGCTGAGGGAGCTGGGATTGTTTAGCCTGGAGAAGAGGAGGTTCTCGGAGACCTTACTGCTGTCTACAACTACCTGAGGGGTGGTTGTAGCCAGGAGGAGGTTGCTCTCTTCTCTCAGGCACCCACCACCAGAATAAGAGGACATAGCCTCAAGCTACGCCAGGGGAAATTTAGGCTTGAGGTGAGGAGAAAGTTCTTCACTGAGAGAGTCATTGGCCACTGGAATGGGGAATGGGCTGCCCAGGGAGGTGGTGGAGTCGCCATCCCTGGACCTGTTCACGGCAAGATTGGACATGGCACTTGGTGCCATGGTCTAGCCTTGAGCTCTGTGGTAACGGGTTGGACTTGATGAGCTATGAGGTCTCTTCCAACCTTGGCAATACTGTGATACTGGATAGCACAGAAGGGAAAAAGTGTGTTTGGAAGTCACATGATCCATTGGATCTAACCCTACTTCCTCTCCCCAGCACTTTTCCCAGGCTGAACCAAGTCTGAGTCTCTCCACAAAGACAAGACCAATCCAGCTGAAGCACAGTTTAACTGAATGATCACAAAGATGTACTTCAAACCATATCACCAAATGCAATGCCCATTTCTGAAGCCTGGAGCTCCAAGTCACACTGGGCCAGAAAGCTGTTCTGCTGTCCACCGCGATGGGGTGAAGAATTAGAAATAAGCAGCAAGAGTGGACTGTTTCAGCTTATTGGCTGCATTTTGCCACTGTCACTGAAACTGTAATCCCCACCTCAGAAAGATTTATTTTTGGAGCAACTGCACACAAAGCAGGCAGCAGATTAACTGGAGCATTACTAGTGCCAGTTACAACACAGCTGTGAGCCAAGGAACTGCTAACAAAGCAGTAGGTGCTCTCAGCCTCAGCCAGTGTGCAGGCTGCACAGGGCAAAGCGTGTGTGTGAGGAGCACAGCAGCATAATCAGGTACTTCCAACCCACGAAAATGTGGTGCTCACCAGTCCCCAGTCTCCAACATGCCAGCCAACTTCCTGGATGCAGTTCTCCTTAAGGCAGGGCTGGGTGGCCAACGGTTTTGGCTCCACTAGGCAAGCGAAGTCCTGAGCCTGAGAGCCTTGTTGAGTTCTGCAGGTGACAGTCCGGGTCTGGACCCCTTCCCCACAGCTGGCTGAGCACTGCAGAAAGGAACCTGACAATTACAAAGAAGCATCTAGTTCCCACTTGCATTGCTATGATGTGCTCCTTTCCCCTTAGGGCAAAACACCATTTCAAGATGGCTTAAAACAACCAAACACCTTTAAAATAATCTTCTGGGATGAGAGTTAGCAGAATAGTTTTTTCTGCTGTAGAAGGGACAATAAGGTATGGTGGGAGGGTCTGGGAGATCTGGAGTTCACTGGACCGTTTTGGCCTGGTACCACAGAACACATTGAGAACAATAAATGGCAGAAAATACCTGGAAGCTCCTGATATTTACTTCTGATTAAAATCAGCTCAAGGTGAAGAACTCACAGGAAGATAAAAATATTAGGTTCTTATATTGTTCATGTCTTCTTCCTGAAGACCTTGTGCTGGTGTGGAACGGTGACAACTTTTAAACTAGTGTATAGGCTTGTGACCTTTTTGATGCCTTCCTAAATTCTCAGCAGTGTTTCCTGGATTCCAGCCGTCTTACCCAGAAATTATCAAGGTCTATTACTCAAAGTATTATCTTAGGGGCAGTCTGAATTGCTTTAGGTGATCTTCTCAGTTGAGTTTCAGCTATTTATTTGCTAGAGTGACTTTTATCTCAGAGCACACAAAACAGTCACTTTCGAGAGAACCACAGAATGAATCACTCAGGAAAAGGTTTGCGAGAACATGCCAGTTGGTGCTTTCCCCAAATACTGTTCTTACTCCACTATCCTGTCATCATCTCAGTATTCACACCTCACAAAAGGAAAAGCAATTTATAGTCTGGGTTAGCATGTCCCAGAGTTGCATTTTATGCTGCTGCATCACTCCAAGTATTACAAGATCATAAGTCAAATTCTGCAAGCACGCAGGTACTTTTTTCAAAGGTGACTAAGTAGATACTGCCTTTAATTTCTAAGCCATTAGCATGTAAGACGCCTTCTAAATGCCTGGCTGGAAGCACTGAGCAGTTTGAATGAATTCCAATCCCAGAGGATAAAGTTGCCCCTAGGCATCAAAAATGTACCATGCAGCTGTGCTCAGAGAAGCCCTGCACTGTCACATGGCAAACAGCAGGCCAGTGTTTCAAGAGTATCTTGCTCAGTGAGTGTTGTGATCATTGTACTGCTGTCCAAGGCTAGTAATGCTGAGACAATACACATGGAAATAAACAGCTCAGGCAGGAGCCATGAGCTCTTCTTTCACAAAGTGCTACTGCACATCATTAAGTGATGGACAGCAACTCTCATGGCTACGCTCTGTCTTCACCAGGTGAGTCAGAAACTCAGCCAGTGGCAGGTCTGGCAGATCTGATAAAAATACAGGAGCAGGGAAAGCACTGGAAGACCAGAGAAGAGAGAGCCCGTGATGAGAGAAGCAGAGGTAGGCTCAGTTTTGACAACAGGGACACATTTATAGGAGGGCATAGATGCTAAACAGCTGCATAACTTGTTTGGAGGAGTGTAGGGACAAGTCCTATACCTCTGCATACCATCTATGCAGGGACACAGATTTTTACAGTCCCAGAAATGGAGTCTGCCTCTTCATTCTCAGACTTCGACAGGTCCTCCTCCAGTTGGTGCCAAGAGGCAGTTACCTTCTGCAACCAAACTCACCTCTGACCAGGGCCCTGTGCTCCAGGTTGCACACTGTCTCATGTTGCAGGGCTGACTGCTGCGAGGCTGCTGAGCAAAGGCCATGCACTCAGCGTTATCCACCACCCCTTGGGAGCTCTGACCATCAAATGCCACACAGTAAACAGAGCGAGTCTGGGTGCCCCCACCACAGGTAGCTGAGCAGGGTCCCCACTCTCCTGTTTTCCACCTGTAGGTCACAGAATGAAGCAAACTAGTGTAACCACAGATGAACTACCCAGAGTCAGAGGAGAGATCATTGCCAAATCCCTATTGTAATTACAGAGAGAAAACATTCCCTTGCAGCACAGAGCCAGAGGTGAGTTCCCATTTAACCAAGCACTTCCCAACTTAGTTGTCAATGCAGAGAATGAGTCCCACTCCAGAAACAAATCCCCAGCTCTTTCATAGAGGAAAGATTTATCTCCATGGCTCCTGATGTCTGCAAAAATGTTATATCAGGAAGAGAACATCAAAGAAGATGGTGTTCAAGAGAAAATACTTAAAAAACAAACAAAAAAAACCCACCCAAATAAATATGGAAAAAAACCCAATTCATATCAGCTGAAAGAGAAGCAGCCCACAGCAGCCTAACCACTTGCTACCCTCCAGCCACTATCGGAAACAGTAAAGCAAAGCCAAGACCTCACTCTACTTGCAGACCATGCCAGACACTCTCAGAAGTGTTCACTGACAGCTGGTAGAAAGCTGCTTTATTCTTCCCATTGGTCAAACTCTGTAACAGCAGCACACAGACAAAAGCCTCAAAAACTCCATTCTATTCCATTCATAGATTTTGTCCTGTGTTTGGTTGCTGAAGCTGTTGCACATATGGTACAACCTTACTAACAGAACAGGGAATGCTCACAAATCTGATTATTTGCATGCTCAGATCCCTGCCCTTATTGCCTCTGTGTCTCAGAGCTGACCAGCTAGCTGGGAGCACAGCTTATATGGCCTGACTTCAAGGACAAGATGCTGTTTCAAGTCCCAATTCCAGCTTGCTGTGCAGCGAAAAGGCTCTGCTGGTGGAGGAGACAGTTCATGGTAATCTGCTTGTGGGCTTCTACCTCTTCCCTTGCAATTAGATAAATCCCAGCCAGGGAATGAAGGTAGTTTGTATTTTCTCCCTTAGCCTTCCAGCTGCTTCCCTGGTCTGCCCTCAACACTTCTAAACTCAGTTTCAGCCAGCCAATTCACACTGACACCCTATCAGAAACTGCATGGCAGACTCTATGTACATCTGCTTAAGATACACTTCTTTATTGCTAAAGATGCAAGTATCAGCCCAAAACTGAATGACCTTTGCTATAAAATAAGATCACAGATGCTCCCTTTGGAAAGGGAGCAAACAGAAGCCACTTGGAGTCATGTGGTTGCTGTGTTGAAAGCAAATTCATTGATCAGTTTTCTTCAGAACTTTCAGAGGGTATTCTCCCCTCCTGACCCTGTATTCTGCCTGCTGTAAAGCAAACATATCGTTTTAGAAAGGCTGTATTGGCTCACCTACAGCTTCCTTCAACTGCAAGTCAAGACATCTTCTCTGACATTTGTTTCATTTCCTCTGCAAGAAGAGGTCAACCGTAAGGCTGGGACTCTCATCGGAAGGTAAAGAACTGGCAGTCCGAAGCTATTAGAAGCTTGCTAAGAGACAACTGATTTGCTTTTGAGCTTTTTCACTTCTCATACCTCAGTGTGCATTGTAGGCATTGTATCTGTCACATCCTTATAGCCATCGGTTTCTACAGACTTTTCTGCCTCCTACAGGGTCTATGCCAAAGACAGAAGTTTGAAGAAATTCTGAGGGGTTTGCCATGGCACACTGGCATCCTAGCCAGTGTTTCCATCACCCAATCCATCATACTCTCTCTTCCTTTCTATTCTTTCATTTGTCTTGGTAAACCAAAGACCTTGCAGAACATCTCTTTACCTCTTTACTCTGATTACAGAGAAAACAAGGTTAGCAAGATAAGCAGGTCAGAAGCCATGAAGAAACCATCCCCTTCTTACTCCCATAAGAATGAAGTTATCAGGAGCACACACAACCACCTAGACAAAACTGCCAGTCAGCACCCTCCACCATCACTTTCATTGGCAAGAACCAAAAGCAGAGCACCACCTACTGCTACCACCAGTACCAAAGAGAGAAGATCCCACAGACCACAGTGGGCAACTAGGTGGAGAGCAGAAGAGGGCAGCCACCTTTCTGTGCTTTGTGTAATCTCCTTTGGCTTGTTACCTTTTTGTCCGAGAGCTTCGTGCTCCACTGTGGCGCCAGGCTTGCGGCAGATAGATGTAAGAAGTCCTTCACACAGAACAAAGCATTTAAAGAACTTAAAATGAGTAGCTGCAGGCTACCACATATTTGGAAATGCTCTCAGGTTTCCAAGTGCCATCTCACCCACAACAGCACTTGTCTCCACTGCACCCACCAGAAACACTGAGATACGCAGTTCAGGCTCTGATTACAGCTCTGAATGACCACATAAGAGCCAAATGAAGCCAACTGTAAGACTATGCCAGCAAGGGACAAGGTGGAAATGGCTGGATAAAGGGGTTATAAGAAGATGAACACTGGAATCCTTTCAAAGAGTAAGGAATGCAGAAATGACATAAAATGACACCAGCTCTGACCTCCTAGTCTGTCTGTGCAGGCTCCAGTTGAAGAGAGATAAAAAACAAACCAAAACAAACCCATACCCCAGAGAATCTATTTCTTATGACCTACATGGAGTAGAAGACTACCTTGCAGAATCATGCTCTGGAAAGCAAATTTAATTGGTCTATAAAGTGAACACAGAATGTATTCAGATCCTTTCCATGTGTACACGGACACACTTATCACAGCATTATTATCCTTTGTCTGAGATTTCTCTAAGAAGTGAAACACTTCCTTGGAGAGAACCAGGCTAGAGAGTAGGAAAAGTGAGAGGGTCATTCTTTTTCTTGGATCCAAAAGCACCTCAGGAAGAGTTTTGAAGAAAGGACATCTTACCGTTTTGTCTGGGGACAAGTCTGATGGCCACATGTCCGGTTATTGTGAGGTCGTGGTTTGCTCCTGCACATGTAGTCTGGATAAATTTCATTGTCTATGGTACAAAACACCAAGCGAGACTGGAAACCTAAAGGAGAGCCAAGATAGTTTCCTGATCAGCAACAAGCCACCCAGGAGTAGGTTTTCCATGCACTGGTGTTGGCAAGACATGGTTCTAAAGTAGCGCAGAATCCACAGCTGTCCCATCCACCCAGAAAAGAGTTGGGTGCAGTTCTTGGTCTGTCACTCTGTGTATGAATGATGACTTCCCACAGTATAGGAGGCCACTGGAAGAGCAAAACACCTAGACTAGTTGTGTCTAGCTGAGGGACATTTTTCCTCTTATTTTACAGATTGAGGCTGAGAAAGTGAGTGCTATATTCATGTACTGTTCATCAAGGAAGCCTGCATGATGTGAGCAGTACACAGCAGCAGAGGACAAGGTATGGGGCGCAGTCCTGCTGTAGCTACTTGTGTGAACCCTCCCTTGACAAAACCTTAGCTGTCTGACATTCAGCAAGATACTGCTGGGAAGCAGCCATGAAGGGCAGCACACAGTCCTCAGGGTATGGATACAAACCCCTGCCCCAGCTTCCAGAGATCTGTTCGTGTTCTCTTACCTCCTCCACACTCAGAGCTGCACTCACTCCAGGAGCCATAGCTCCAGCTGTAACCTGAGGCCTGACCCTGCACAGGCAGGTAGTACTCATACTGTATCCCTGGGTTTGGCTCCTGGCTGATGAGCTGTGAAAGCATGGAAGGTGGTCATGGAAACAGCAGCAGCATTTTTCTCCTTCACAGCATCTCCCCATTAAGCTGACCTACACCTCTGCCATTCAAGGAGCACTTCCTCTTTACATTGTATTTTCTCCTTGACTTCTAGAGAGCATTATTTTTCAGACAAAGGTGCATTCAACCCTCTCAGCATCAGAAGACCCAGCTGCTCTTCTAGCAGTAACTATCCCTTCCTGCCCTACAAGCCATACCTTACAGCTCAACACCAATTGGTGCTGACACTGCCCTAAAGTCAGAGCCCAAGGCAATTGTCAGGAAGCCAACAAATGGAGGCTTGCCCTGCTCCATTCTGGGTAAGGGAAACAGAATAGAAAATAGTGTTATTTCTACAAGAAAACCACCTTGGCCTAGCTTGGGGGACTACAGATCCTTTCCCCACGTGGTCCCCACCAATGCTCTCCCAATGCACAAAGCAGGGGGCTGCTATGCAAAGCAAGTGAATAGGATTATCAGTGGGGGATGGGCATAGATACTTACCTCAACAACAAGGGGTTCTGTTGTGGGACCCCGGGCATGGAGGAGCTCTGGGGCCAGGTCACTCTCTGAGCCACGGTCATAGTGCATAACTGTGCTAGCTACCTGCAGTGCTCGGCTGAAGTCGATTGTCCAATGCCCATTCAGATAATAGTCGCCTCGCACATTCTTGACAGCTGAACAAACCCACATGCCAGAGAAGAAACAGCAGTAAATTGACATACCTACAACCTGACACTGCCTCCAGATATTATAAGATTGAGGCCATTCCATGCTTTCAGGGTACTGGCAAACTACGGGGCTCTAAACTCTGCCATTTGAACCCCAGCTCCTTTACATCACTACTGCAACATTTAAGTGTGGCCATATGACACACCAGCAGCTACCAACACAGCAAAAATACACACATACAAAGAGGACCATAAGAACTCCACAGGGATGCTCCAGTTTGCTCTCAACACTGTCTCATAGATGTCACAAGTAAAGGTGGCAACCATGCTCTAACAACGTTGTCCCATCCTATAAAGTTCTGTTGCAGTTTGAGACTTACTGGAAAAGTCCACTTGAGAAATCAAGACTCTCCCACAAGCTCAGTGCAGAATGTAAATAGGGGATTGGTTGTAAGAAGAACAGTAAAGTCTACACGATTCATTGGTTTACTGATTGAGTTAAAAAGTGAGTGCATAAACAGTTCCTCCTTCCTGGCCTTGGCTTTGGTGTCTGCAACTCTCTGCTTCACACTGCTCCCCTTATCTCTGTCCTAACCTTCTTGCTGGTACAAACTGACTGAGAGGTAACAGGAGAAAGGACGGAGAAGGAGGATAGAGCAGGTCTGGTTGCTGGAAACTCTTCCGGGTTCATTCAGGGGGAATTTATTTCTCAATTGTAAATAAGTGTAAACATATTTTGTACATATGCATTGTATTATATGCTTGTAGATTTTAGCTTGCTGTAAATATATAACTTCACTTGCTTCCAAGCTGTCTGAGCTGGTCTAGTGACTTTATTTGGGAGTAATTCTGAACCCATCACAAGCTCTCTTGCCAGAACCTGTTTCACATTCAGAGAGTGGTTCTTGCCAGCTTTGCTGCAGACCAAGCACTTTATTGCTGCACAGACAAACATCTTCGGCACATTTCAGTTCTATTTCGGCAGTCCCCAGTCTTAGTCACTGATGAAAGTGACTTCTGATGGAAGAGTCAGAAAGCAGAAGAGTATTTCCTTTCTTCACTACAATTTCCTCAGCCTTGTCCAGAAAGCTACCTGAGGACATTGGTCCCTCCTTTTTGCCCTCTGCAGCATGACCAGATGTGACGGTCTGGGACTTACCTCCCCCACCACTTATGAAATCACTCAGACTAGACTCAGCCATCTGGAAGTTAAGGAATGAAGCTATATTTACAGCTTAGCACAATATACAAGCAGATATTTACAATATGTACCAATATTTACAGCTATACACAGAAATATACAAGTTAAAAGTAATACAGAAACACAATACCCCTCCTAGAAATCAGAGTCCCCAGGAAGGGCTCCTAACCACCCTTCCACCTTCTTTCCACCCCTCTACCTTATCCCAGAGTCTGCCTTGCATGCAAAGATGAGTTGCAAGAATTGGCAAGGGGGGTTAGAAGCAGAATGATTAGTTGGGTTACATAGAAGAAACTCAGGGAGAAAAGCACAGACACCAACTCTGACACGCACACTGTCTTAGCTACATTTGTGTCCTTGCTTTTATACATCTCAGCAAGCCTATGAATGAAGTAAATGTCACCATTGTTCCCTTTTCACAGGGAACTGTGAAATCTAATTTCTCTCATTAAAATATTCTGATAGCTTCAAACCAGCACACCAGAGTATGAGTTTTTACAGGGAAATACCCAGAAGATATCTAGAAAAAAGAAACTCATCCCAAATTTTGGATGGCAGTAGTAATTAGAGTTTACTTTCCCCAAGCAAATATCAGAACTCATAACCAAATTCTGCTAGGTCAGTTAGATTCCGTATAAGTTCCAGGCAGGAAGTCTGAAGGTAGTTTGGGTGTTATTATTCCCCACTCAACAGCAAGATCACCACAGGAGAGAAAACAGGTAAACATGAAGCTCAAAGGTGAGCATCACTAACACTTCAAGGACACTCAACATACAGATTCTGATTTTCAAAGATTTTTTTCCTCTGCCATATCAAGCCCTCAAGGTAAACATCCCAAAGATCAGTAGACCTGAAAACCAAATTTTAAACACAATGGCTGGAATCCAAATGACTGAGACACAGGTTCTGACATTAGTCTTACCCAGGAAGTTCCTGCTGGGCTTAACTTCCTTAATTTGGATGCTTGTAGCTCCCACAGGGATGACAAAGATTTGATTATAACCTGAAAAAAAAGGAAAGGGGTTATTCAAGATCCGTGTGTTCATGCCACACTGTCACTCTTCTGTGCCAAAGACGCTCATGGTTCCATTGGTGCCTGAACAGCTGGATGGGTTTTATGATGGCGGCTTGAAGCATTTTACTGTCACTACATCTGCATTCTGAATACCTTTATCCTACACTATTCAGAGGTCAGTGTATGTGTAAAAAGTCCCAGTTACACCTCAGAAAAGTAAGCAAAGTCCATTTCTTACACTTTAAGATCTTTGAATATGCAACAGTTATCATATTGGAGCTTAACACAGCCAGATCTGACCACAAGTGTAGCTATTATCTTGAAATCTCTCAAAATTGCCCAAATGCAGAAGATGCAGTCTCATTTCTAGCCTTGCACTAATCCTGGTGGGGCTATCAAGACAATGGACAGGGAGCAGCCTTATGAAGGAGGTATATATGTTCATACAGTACATTTATAGCACCTTCTGGAGACTGAGCAGGGAAAGACACCAGCAGCATGGCAAAAACTTCAATCTGTACAGACACCAACGAAGTGATTCATAGGATAAGGCCATCAATATATTTTCTTCTGCTTAGGCAGCTAAAGAGCCACATGCCACACATTTCAAGTGAAACAATGTTGTGAGCAGGTCTCCTCGCCAGCTCTTGCAACAGCTTGGCCTGAGATTCAACTCTCTCCTCCTCACCTGCCAAACTACCTAGATCATCTGTACCTTTGGGGAGGCTGGGCACATCAAAAGTGCCCTTCACACTGTAGCAGGTGCTGCCATCTCCTCCACATTGCAGGCACTTGTCCTCCTTCTTAGCAGATTCTAGCATGTTATCACAGCCAACAGCCTGTCAGAACACAGGAACATCAACATGAATGACCCATAGTGACAGAAGAAAAAAAAAGATGGCCAAGTGCTGCATTGATCTAATGACAAAGTCTGAATTTGGGTAGTCAGGTAAGTCCTGATAAGGCAGGGAAGGAGTTGTCAGAGAAAGAACAGAGTTGCCATCATCTACTTTACATTCAGAGACAGATAAATAATGCCCACATGTTTTCTGGCACCTTGGAAACAGAATTATTTTCCTCTTTTGGTGCCATTACAGAAGGCCAAGTAGAACAAAAGGAAGAAAAGAAAGACTGATGTACCCAAGCGTAAATGAAGGAAACAACAAGCTGACTAACCCGACAAACTCCCTCTACACAGATGTCCCGTTTTCCAGGTTCACAGGTTGTCCCATCTACCACTGCTTCTTTGTGCCTGTAGTAGAAGTTTTCTCCCTTGGGAATACAGTTTAACTCACACTTCATAGGTGCTGGTAGGAGAGAAAAAACAAATATTGTATAATATGGTGAATAGCTTGATAGTGCACCATGAGCATGGTTTTAGATCACAGGCACAGAAACAGAGGGGTGGACCATTTCCTCAGGCACAAAGGCTGGTCAGAGGACGTCGAGCCAGGTGGATTTTTGATTATTCCTTAGTAGGACTGCTTTTATGCTCCCTTGAAGTACAAGGTTTTCTAGAATCAGAGCAAGTGCTGGTACAGAACACAAGGGAGCTGTTACCTTAGCAGCCAAAACCCCAAAACTTTAAATCCATCTTGAAGCCCTGTCAATCTTGAGAAGGCTTAGGGGAGACAAGTACATAGTGGGTGGCTATCAGGAGGAGGAAGACTCCCTTTCGAAGAAGAGTCATGTAGTAAAGACCAGGAGCAATGGGTACAAGTTGCTGCTGGGGAGATTCCAACTGAATTTTAACCATTCAAATTATTATATATTGGAATAAACTCACAAGGGAGATGGTGGATTCCCCTATACTGGAGAGTTTCAAGGCCCAGCTTGACAGGGTGCTAGGCCACCTCATTTAAGCTCTATTCTTACCCAGAAAGGTTGGACTGGATTATCCTTCAAGTCTTTTCCTACCTAGTATTTTTTGAATCTATGAATAATTTGTTAAAGAATTGTGAATGACAACACATCAAAGCTCAGAGCAAGAACTTCAGATTCCTGCACCTTATCTTCTAGGGTGGTTCCTCAAAATGTGGGCCAATTGAAAGCAAGATCATCTTTTCTAGTGCACTCATTAATTATATACATTTGTTTCTCCTCTACCCTGCTAATATTCTTTGCACAATATTGAAAAAGACAGCAGAGCTTCTGCTTCTCTAATACTTTAGGACCTATCTTGAACCAGTTCCAGTTTTCTTGAGCAATGTTTCTGAAAGAATGGCTGTTTCAAGAGACAGCTTAGTATTGCTACAATGGGAGCTGTCTCTAGCCCATGCATCCAATGTCTTCACAAGAGCTATGCTTTTGCTGCTGGCAAAAAAGATTTTTTTCCATGCCAACCCATCCCCTAGCTCCAACCAAGGAAGTACCCTACAGGGATACTACAGTTAAAAGCATTACAGCCAATTTAAAACATACTGCTGATAGTTAGGGGTGAAACATAACCCTACACATTTATCATTACCTCCATAATATGGAAGCCACTTGTATTTCTTTCCTTGGAATTCTGTCCCATCAAACTCTGCACATTGTTCTGCCCGGAAGTCCCGGGAGCCTTCTGGGCAGCTCTGTTTGGAGGGGAAAATGTGTGTATTGGGTGAATATAAAAAGGAGAAGAGCTAAGTATACAACAAAAAGTGATTTTTATTTGTTATTGCTCCTGTATAAAGTCAGGGGCATAAATTCAATATGATTTTGAAGGGTAGTGTCAGAGAACTGCATTTGCTAGGGATGCAAGAGAAAGAGAAATTAATCATGACGTGACTTTTGAACAAGAACGGTGTTTCTCTGGCAAAAAGGAACAATGGGCAATCAAAACCAAAAACCAGCACAATCAGAGCACTGTACCTGAATGTTGCATGACCGATAGCTTCGAGTTTGCCCAGTGCAACCGGAAGCATCTTCTGTCCTGAAAGACAGAAGGATAACATGAAACTTTCTGAAGAATGCACACACACAAGAAAATAATCTCATGGCAGATATTACAAACCACCTTCACATTGAACGTATCAACCTCAAAGAGTTTCATGAACCTGCAAAATAACTAAAATGCACTTCTTTTGCACTAAAGCGAGCTGGTGTCTTCTAGTGCCATTTTCTGCTCTGGAGCAAGCTGGTGTCTTCTAGTGCCATTTTCTGCTCTGGTTTGCACTCTGGCATGAATGAGAGACACACCATGTATGTTTGCAGTATAGCTCTTCAGGGTCACGTTTCAACAGAACAATAGAAACAGATTTTAGTCCTTTGTCCACCTACAGGTGAGGTGTCCATGCCAGAAACAGAAACATCTTGTGAGCAGCAGGAGGGTAACAGCCAATTCAGAATATATAGGCACATCACCTGTCATCCTCTTTATGTCCACACCAGGCCTACGTGAAGAGTGCAACACTCTCATTCCAGTCAAATGACTCCAATTGAGAGTTATGGAGAGTTACAGTTATGAAGGAAATGGAAATGAAAAGCCAGCCAATGTTTAATACCTCACCACTCAAAATGGAGAAACAAAGATTCTGGCAGGTGCATACCATAATAGGCAGCCTTCAAGAGAGACCTTTCTTTATTGTGGGTGGGAGGAAGTAGTGCTCTGTAACTCTGGATTCTTTTATTAAATAAAAAATCCCTCTCATTTCTCATAAAGAGGTTGGCTTTTGTTTTCTCTTTTCTTTCTTTTTATCCACATCACTCCCAAGAGGTGCAGTCCCAGGCATCATACTCAATGCATTTAACCCAGCTGCAAATGAGATGACAAAGTGTTAATGCTGTTTGAGCCAACTCAAACCTTCCATTTCTTCTGGAGCAATCTACCTTCCTGGAAATCATAAGCCTGAGGAAATCTTGACACAGTCACCAGCTCTTGGTAGAGAAACATACTGCTCTGGATTGCTGCCCTCTCCTTCAGTATTACCACAGTAGACCTGACTGAAAGCTCCTGTCATATCAATCATTTGACTGTACATCCTCAGATCTCACAGTCACCACTGTGCTCTACTAAAGGAGCTAAAGCAAAGATGTGTTGAAGAGAGCTGCTGAAAACAGCAGCGACAAGACTGAGAATCATCTCTGACTTGACTCAGGTGACTTAATGCCCTGGAATAAGTAATTTCTGTTCTGGATGTAAGTGCAGGAGCTCAGTAACAGGGAAGGAAAAGGAGGTTAGCTTTCACCTCTGGGAGTAGCAGCGCCTTTGCCGAAAGCTGACTCCACCACCACAGCTCCGACTGCACCTGCCCCACTCACCCCAGCTTCCCCAGACATCGATCTGTCGTTTCATCCGCTGGCCCTGCAAATAAGAAAACCCAGATGTATCAGACAGAGGTGGCATCTCAAAAAAAACCACACTGAGGATGAAGTAGAGTTCCTGTGTTTTCTCTTGCAGAGGACTCTGTCTTGCTGGGCTGTGTTCCTAGCACAAAGAGTGGCAGAGAAAGTCAAAGCCTCTAATATCTGGCAGTATCAGCTTCCTGAAGCTGTACAGCACATCCAGCTTTAAAATCTCCCCTGAACTGTTACTGTTCGTCTATTCATACAATCTCAGCACTTTTTAATAACCATCTGAAGGAAGATAACATCTCCCTCTTAGCCAGACAGCAAAGGCAAATCATTACTTCAGGGACTGTGAACATTGTCACTCTGCACCACATCAATAGAGCCAATTAATCCCAAATCCTTGGCTCTGAGACAGATTCTTAAGAGAAATAAAAGCAGCAGCAAAGAACCCCCCAGTATACACATTTCACTGCAACAAAATTCCACACCTGGACCTTTTCCTCCCTCCCTCAATTGTGTCCAACAGTCATGTCAAGATTTAGGCCATCATTAGCTACAGCCTCAATTAATTGTGTGTTTAGAAAATCTGAATGGATACTGACATTAACAGAATCAAGAATGATTTAACAGACAAGAAGTGAAAAGTGTAATAGAACCAGCAAAACACATTGTCTTAGAACTACATGAAACATCATCTTTTGAGGAAAAAAGGGCCTACTGCAGCTGATAGAATACACAGAACATGGGTGTTTACTGGGGAGAAGAGGAAGGTTGTGAGGAAAGAAAAAGCAAAATAGTTGCAAGATATAATGGGACTAATTCCACTTGGTAAGACGTGACAGATTACTATGGAGTGACACTGTAAAAACAGAGTTTGCTGTGCAGCCACATCTGTAGGGTTGTTTTTATATATATATGTATATCATACAATTGAAAGAGAAATTATTAACATGTGGGCACTCAGATTTGGGGCAGGAAAAAGTGCACAGGCAGAGAAACAAAAAGGTAAAAAATTATCTTCTGCACACAGATAATCCCATGGAATCCACATAACCCCTGGGTCTGGGTCCCGGTTCATCCTTTCACACATCCTTTTTGACTTGAACACAGCATCCTTGTCGTGGTAAGCCTGATAGGCTGAAATAGGCTTAGACATGTCCTGGCTTGCCCAGGCATGGTTTTTTTCAGCTCTCCTTTCTTCTGTTTTGGGGAGAAGCAACCACAGGAAGGAGGACAAAGAATCTGGAGCCACTGAGTCTAAGGACTCTGGCTTGCCCAGACTCATTTTACTCCTGTAGTAAACAAGGTACACATGCTTAGCCTGCATCTGCCTTGTGCAAGGCCTATGCTTTTTCCAAATTTGGGTAAAGCAAGCCTATGGCTTCACCTAATATGGTCAGGCTTGGGTAACTGCCATTCTGATTGGCTATTCTGTATCCAAAGGCCCATTAGTCTTGAGCTGTATTGACAAAAAGAGTTGAGCTGGTAATGCAGTGCTCTTTGCCATTGTATTTACACTTGCTGCCATTACTTACTGCCTCTGTGCATCCTGAACTGCCTGGAAACTGCCTGCCTTGAGTTTACCAGGAGCTGGCTCAAAATGCCTCCATGCAATTGGTCTTCCTAGCCAGCGTGACATCATGCTAAGCCTGCACATTGCAAGACATCCTGCCTGCACCTGGAAGTCTCCTGCCAAGATGAGAAGTCCTGGATACACACATCCAGAGAAGCAGAGACAAGGTCAGAGATTGCCTCCTTTCCCCAGAAGACTGGGAAGAATCAGAAGCCTCAGCAGCTGACAAGTAAAAGAATCCCCTGAAAGTATTTGGGTATGGTCTGAAGCTGTAGCTAGCCCCACGAGTTGGGAAATAGTATTTTGTGAGTAAATACTTAAAGCCTCTTGTAATTCACTATTGCCTTCTGCCATAAGCAGAAAGAAGCTCCTTGTGTCCACCTAGTGGGCAAGCGGTATACAGGATGCAAGAACCTTCTCTTCCATGTCAATTAACTTCTATATATTTTTTGCAAGTTATTTCTAGATATAGTTATTCCTCTGTATGTTTCAATGACTGGGTGAAGAACTGATTATTATTAAAATTATTGGTCAGGGGTGGTGAGTTCTGAATATCAAAATTAATAAACAACATCCATCTTAGAAAAGAATCTCACATTAATTAATTATCCCTCAACTACAATCCTGTGTTTCCATTCTCTACATTTCCATTTTCAAGCTGCTTCCATTCCTTCCTGTCATCCTCCTGCATCCTCATGTACACTGCTCCATGATAATCACCCAGCTAGTAAGCACCACCTTAAGGGTTTTCTGCTGGAGTGGAGAAGCACCCTAGAAATGGAGAAACTCACCACAGCAGGAATATTAACTCCACTCAGCAAGCACTTTCCACACACCCAGGTCACTTTCCAAGACCTACAGAGAAGGAACAAGTTCCTGACTTAAATTTTCACTTCAGTTAACACATAGCTGTTTTTACAGAAGACATCCAGGTCTCTGCTAGAAATCGGAGCTAGCCTCATAAACTCTGCAGCAAATCCAGCTCAGATGAAACACACAGGTTAAATCCTCCCTTGTCATTTAACCTTTTTTTTTTTTTGGCAGTTTTCTGCACATACTCCTTGCCTGGCACACGCCCCTGAGTCACAGTCTCACTTCTCTCTTTCACCCTAGCGCTGGCAAAGCAAGGGTCAGAGACATTAGCCAATTGCATTTATGCACATGCTACCAAATTACCCACCCCAGATTCTTCCTATTACCATTGCTCTGATGTGAAACACTTTCTTTGTAGCACATGCTATTTGATTCCCTTCACACCACCTCTTCAGGATTCTTCAGGACAAATTTTCTGGTTCAGACTAACTCTGCCTTCACTCAACAGCACTACCCAGGTTACAGCCATCTTACATACCTTCTTCCCTGCCAAGTCAACATCTCCCTGACCCCTTGCCAAACCCTTCTCCCATTCTTCCATTCCAGATACTGAGTTCAGTGTTTGCCTTCTGCATTCTCATTTGCCTTTCTGGGAGTAATCCCATGAATAGAGTTTTAGCTTTCAGCAAGGCATCTTACTTTCCCAAGTTTTTCTTTCAAACACCTAATTCCTCCCCCTGTAATCCCTCCTCCTTTACTCTCAAAAGAATGAAACATGCTACCACTCTGTTTCTCTGCAGTTTTATCCCTGTGTATCAACTGACTGATTTAGGAGCGGTATTAGCTCACCCTGGAAACAAGGGACCTTTCAGTCAGCCTCAGGGAGAAGAAAACATGTAGATAAAAATCCAAAGGAAGAGCATTTGAAAGTCAGATTACTGGAAGGCAATTAGGATAGAAAACCCTTCCCTGACACACACACCCCAATCTGATAAATATTCCAATATCCCTCCTACAGAAGTAGCATTCTTTATTCCTTCTATAGAGAGTAAAAACTGCAGGGACTCTTTGTTGTAAGGCTTATGCATCTGCAGAGTGCAGGAACAATCATTTTCTCCTATCACTCCATTTATATACACTCCAAAAGGAGTATCAGACAGCAGAATCCTCCCAAAGCTGCATAGGGTTAGAGAAATGTTTCAATAGGGACACAGCTCCCACATTCAGAAATCTGCTCACAGTCCTCATTACTTCAGTAGCTGTATGCATGTGTATACAGGCAAATATAAAGCTGCACATTTATTATAAATCAGAAATCTATTGTTACACAATCTGATAACAAAGTATCTTTAGATGCCGTCTGTTAGCTTCTGTTCCAAAAACCTCTTTCTGCTCTCTTCAGACTTTAGAATGCTTTTATCTGTCATCAGTCAGGACAACTAAATCCTAGTCCTGCCTAGACCCCATAATTAAAAATCTACAAAATCCATCACTGTTACCAATGCATTTGGTTCTATTCCTCCCTTGCTTCAGCCTAAGACACAGTCTTTTTATCTGCATTAAGTATATATTTTAGTATTCCAGAAAAAGCAAGAGAAAGTGTACAGCCATCTTACTTGACTTCTAAAAAAAATCCAGAAAGGACAGTTGGTTGATGTCCAGCTGCTCTGCCTAGATGCACAGAAATGCATCCGTTCTGGGGATATCGATGATGCATGTGACCCTGGTTTCACAAACTCTCAGAGTTTGTTGGCAAATAGGCTGCTGCAGTACAAAAGTTTAGAAGGCCAGTGATCTTATTTTTATGAGCACTCCACTACTTGCTTCAGTTGTGTCAATTCCTAGATAGATGCATTGCTGATGTAACTGCAACATCTGCATCTGATATAATCAGCAAGTAAAGAAGCTGTGCCTCCGAGTCTTAAAGACAATTCCAGAATACATGAGACAAAAGAATTATGGAAGAGGGTCCTAGATGGCACAATATATAACATGTAACAGTTATTCTTACCTACAAAACATGCACTAGGAGAGGAGTTATGAACAAGACTCAACTCAGACAGAAAATGTTGTAGTATGCAAGGAACACTTCTTAGTCTGATGAGATGGATAGGAAACTACGCATGGGAAGAGGACTGATTCCCAGACTGATGCATTGCAAGCATGCAGTGATCCACAAAGTTCATATAATCAGATGAAGACTTGCTGCAGTTCAAATACTAGCAAGCTATCAAAACAAACATGAATTTACTATGCAGTCCAAAGTAACCAATAAAGGCCTGCAGCTGCAGGTCCAAACAATCTAAATCTTGCCCAAATTCTTACCACTAGTGTTTCCCTTACTCACTGGCCATCTTTGAAGGCCTAGAGTCAATCTAAATTATTTTGTGATTCTTTGTGCTGCCTTTCCAGACTGACAAGCAGCAACAACACATCATGTTACATGGCTCCAACAGCTGCTGCTTAAAGTATGCAGTTACTGATACTTGTGCTATGCTTGAGAAGTTCTAGACGAGGCTAGGGTTTGCTTTTAGCTCAACAGGTCACATAGCTGTAGCTCACCAAGCTGCAATCAAAGCATTTTTTTGGACACTGAAAAGCTGTTACTGTGACTTTAGCTGCATCACTGAGTTACTAGGCTCTGTTCAGATCTGATATAAATCTCAGTACCAACACACAGTGGGAAATCCTTGATGTTGGAAGGTCCTTACAGGTGTTGCCCACTGCAAACAGATACTGCAGACAATGATAACATGAGTGATGTGGTGTTAATTACTTTACACAGAGTTTCTGTGGCTTAAAATTACAGTCAAAATCTCTCTGAACAGAGAGAAATTAAGAGTATGTCTGAAATACTGAGAGTATTTTTGTAGAGTGTTTCTGAGCAACACTACAACCTTTGATAAATACATGCTTTCTGGGGTTTATAGTTTGTCAAGTCAAGTTAATGTTTATTTTGGCACACCTCTGAACTGTTACTCCATTGACAAAGCATGTAGGAAAGAAGGGTGGAAACCAAATGCTTTACCAAAGAAAGTTATCACTATAGTCATTTACTCTGATGGTTTCATTGACAAAGTCCTGGCAAGTAAGAAATACCCAGCAAAGAATGTAGCTCTGCTAGGCTTTAATAACAATTGCATAGAGGAAAGTTAATTGCTTAGAGAAAAGTTAATGAGGGAAGGAAAGAAAAACGTCTCAGGGGCTGGCTGCTCCCTGTGGGACGGAGGCCAGTAGCAGGGGGCTCTCCCAGGGCAGCAAGGCAAGCCAGGCAACAGCACCAGACCTCAGAATTAGAGACTTCCAGCTGAAGCCAGGATGAGCCATGAGACTACAGGGGCTCATTGGGGCCCATGGCTGAGCTAGGCAGGGCCGTTCAGAGTCTCACTGAAGCATCACTGGGGCAAGAGCTGACATCCCCAGACAGCTGTAATGGGCTCCTGGGCTGTGGACAGGGTGGGAGGAACACAGTCAGAACCACTAAAGCTTAGCACCCTGAAGGCCTTGACAAAACCAACCTACATGGAGCACATCCTTAGACCACGTGCTTCTCAGAACGTGAACCATTTCCTTTGCCTATTTCCAGATGACCTACTCAGTACTACAGTGATGACTACCTGTAATGTTTCCATATAGCTAAGTCCTGAAGGACATGTGATTCACCACTCATACTTGATTGAAAGAGTTGAAAGCATTCAGCATCTTTCACATCTTTCTAATGTAGATACCTGCTACTATTCCAACAGATGCATTCTCAAGACAAATCTGTGACCAGCTATGCTATTAGCCAAAACCACAACAATAACAAAAAGAGAATTAATCAGAACCACATCAGAAAAAAAACTTTTTTTTTTTTTTTTAGTATAATTGTGCCTTAACCATTGATCTTGGCTCAGACACAGCAGGCATGCAAAGACCTTCGAAGGTGAACAATGCCAAGTACAATTTTAATGAATAATGAAAAAGCAATCAAAGAATTGCATTTGACCAAACTCTGAAAAACAAGAACAGAAGTGAACAAGATAATGACAGCAGGAAATGAAATACAAAATGGTACAGAAGAAGAGAGTATCTTATCATGACAAACGGCTTCACAAAGAGGAGGAAAAATCCCAAGCCTTCATTAGTTTTAATGGCTTGTGGTTTACATTCACGGCATACGTCTCCCTCCATCCTCCTCTACCACCCTAGCTACGGCTTGTTAGCACATCCCCACTAACAAATACATGAAAACCAATCACCTCCTCTACATTGTCAGCTCCTCAAAACACTTCAACATTCTCCATACGTCATTTAACCTGCTCCCTCAAGGTTCCCATCTCTTCCCCATGTTCCCTGTGTTCACCTTCCAATCATTTCTCACCTTTCTACCTCTTCATAGGCTATTCCACCATACACTTGTCTCTTTGCACATCCCCCACTCTCCTGTCAGCCGGGCAGGACATGATTCATGCCTCACCCTTTGCAGAACGTGCTGCCTCATGGAACTGTGCTGGCTTGCTGGCTAGTGGGCAGAGCAGATAATAGTTAATTCTCAGAAATGGAAAGCCTTCCAGAAACTCTGGGTGGCCTGGAGCTGACTAGGGTATAAAAAGAGCTCTCTAAAAAGATACAGCCACTGTAGAGAAGTCAAATTAATTCTTGGAATCCTCGTGAAAGAAGCTGAGGACATTCAGCAAACTCCACAAAGAGAAGGATTGTGAGAAAACTTTGTGACCTCCAACTTATTTGGAAGAGTGGACAAAACACACAGTATGAAGTCACCAGAAGTTGTTTATCCAAGGGGCCTAACAGGAACTCAAGGTTGAATCGGATAAACTGTTACATGCTACCATGCAGTTCTGCCAGCTAAAACCACTTCGGCATCTGATTATTGGAAAGTGGAAAATCTGACAGCAGCTTACAAAAGGATCCCAGGGGAACTCAAGGAACTGTCTGTCCACACAGCATAAACCCCTTGTCTAGTGATAAATTAACAGATTTTTAAAAAACAGAGCAGACTCAGCAGGCACCTGCATAAACACAGCATACCTGGGATAAAAATCAACAAGCCTTTTGTAAAAGCAAAGCCTTCTAAGACTATTTCAGTTATGTGAGAGATTCAGAAACACCTCTCCAAGAGTAACCTGTCAGATACACTCAGATTTTCAAAAAGCTTTCAACAAAATCCTTCACTTAAAGCTCTGAAGGCAGCTAAGTAGCCAGAAGGAAAGTCTTTGCACGAATGATGAGCAGGTGGCCCAACGACAAAAAAAATAAAGTAGTAATGAAATCTCCACCCACTGCAAGAGCTCACATTAGCACCAGAATTCTGTAAGGTACATGACCTGCTCCACATACTTATAAAAGTTACACCAAAATCACAGAAGTAAGGTAGGCAGCTGATAAGGGCAGTTCAGGTTAACAGAGGACAATAGAGAACCAGAGACAGATTGCAAAGTGCTACGATAGTTAAGATTCTATGTAGATAAATCATGCACAGGAGAAAAAGTAAATCTTATATTAACAAATAAAACTATTACTTACGAGCTGCTGTCTACCATTTGGGTGGCAAATGGCTGGAGAGCAGTCTGGAGGAAAAGGATCTGGAGGTCTGAGTCAATGAAAAAGCTCAAGATGAGAGAGCAGCGTGTGCACAGCCTAGCCCTGTGTCCTGGGCTGCACCAAGAGAAGACAGAGGCAGTGGGGCAAGGAAGGAGATTCTCTCCCTTTACTCTGCTCTTGTCAGACCTCACCTGGAGTACTGTCTGCAGTAGCCCTTGGGAGCCCCCAACACAAGGAGGACATGGAACTGTTGGAGTGAGTCCAGAGGAGGGCCATGAAAACGATCCAAGGGCTGGAGCAGCTCTTCTATGAGGACAGACTACAAGAGTTGCAAATTTTCAGTCTGGAGAGGAGAAGGCTTTAAAGAGACCTTATAGTGGCCTTCTAGTTTCTGAAAGAGACCTACAGGAAGGCTGGGAAGGACTATTTACAAGGTCTTGTAATGACAGGACAAGGGGTAATGGACAAGGAGCAGGACCCTGGCAAGATGATAGAACTGTTGTGATGCTAGAAGTCTACACTGTTTCAAGAAGACACTGACCTGTTGGAAGTCAGTGAAAAGGAACAGGATCTGGGATCCTAGTTGATGGAATGTTGACCATGATTGAGCAGTGCGCTCTTATGGCCAGGAGGGCCAATGCCATTCTGGAGTATATTAGGAGTGTCTAGTAGGTTGAGAGAGGTTCTACTGCCCCTCTACTCTGCCCTGGTGAGGCTGCAGCTGGAGTACTGTGTCCAGTTCTGGGTCCCCCAGTTCAGGAGGGACATAGAAGTGTTTGAGAGAGCCCAGCACAGAGTCACAAAGATGACTAAGGGAATGGAACATCTCTCTTACAAGGAGAGACTGAGGGAGCTGAGGCATAGGAATTTTTATGTGAACACAAGGAGGATTTTTTCCACTGTGAGGGTGACAGAACACTGGAACAGGCTGCCCGGGGGGTTGTGGAGTCTCTCTCTCTGGAGATACTCAAAGCCTGCCTGGATGCATTCCTGTGTGACCTGGTATAGGTGATCCCGCTCTAGCAGGGGGTGCTTCCAGCCCCTGACATTCTGAGATTCTGTGTGAAATTCAAGGACAAGCAACAGCTGTGTCTGCAGCTCAAAAAGTTCATAAACTACAAATGACTGGAGACTGGAAATGTCCTGGGGGAAACTCTACTTAATCTTTTTGTAGTAGTTTCTAGATGTGTTTGTGACATGGCTGAAGACAGGAAATTGAGCAAAACGGACTGGTCCTACCCAGTACAATTATTCTTCACACTTTTTCTACCTTTCTGTTAATTAGAACATTAATAAAATATCCCTCTGTTTCTCTGTCCTCACAGCAATTTTCACTGTTTCTGTGTGACCTGAATTTTCAGGCCTTTCTCCACCTTCTGCCCTTTCTGTCAGATCTGGTTAAGGGATTTAGAACTTTAATCAATAGTTTAACAGTGTTTAAACAATAACAACATCAATTTCTTTTAAAAAAAGTTGAAACCAGCATTTTTAACCTGGAATTAAAGACCCCATGGGAAACAATTCTGTCCAGATGAAATGCATTTGAATATGATTTTTAGCCAAGTCTCAGATCAGCCTTCACTTTGAGCACAACTGCAGTACAATTCAGGAGCAAATATAAGTATTGGACATGATGTAACTGTCAGCTAATGCCTACAGATCATGAAAGATTAAATAGAAGTCCCCTCGTGATGAGCAGCTTTTCCTTGAAATAGTCCCATGATATGGGCAGGTAAGACATTTCCAAGCTGGAAAGAAAGAACTCCAGGTGCAAAAGTTTGCCAACACAAAATCGCACATAATAAATAAACAAATGGAGGCAAAGAAATCTCATTAACGTCATGTTTACCAAACATAAAGCAAACCCAAAGCACACAACAGTTACACATCATGGCAAATACATGCATGCAACACTAGCAGAAGAGTTATTCATGTGGAAACCCAGCAGAATTTATTTCCTCTGTATCACCAGAAGCACTATGCTATCAGCAGCAGCACTAATGGACAGGGCTCAGGCAGTCTTACATAATTTCATCCTTCTCAGAAAGCACAAGAGGAATCAGGATAATCACACTTGAACATGGCACTTTCCATTATTGCCACTGTTCACAACCTTCCTAGAAGCAAAGGCAGGGTGGCCTGACGTTGCATAAGGCTCTTCTTTCTCAGTTCTGCACTAACAGCTAAAGTGTGAGACAGAGAGACATCCATATATAAGATGGAGACACATCTTTATTTTTTGTTTGTATGGCCCTTAAACACAACTCCTCCTGATCACCCAGCTGTAGTTTCTAGTACTACCACAGTGCAAACAATAAAAGAGGTCACTGATTACTTGCTGCTTTAACAGGTGCTTCAAAGCTTGATGAAAAAGGAACAGATACTGCAGTGCATTAAGACCCTCTCCTTATTTTGTCAAGAAAGAAGGAAGAGTCTAGTGAGTCCTATCAGTGAGAAAGCAATGTGCAGGAAATTCTAAGCAGCCAGTAGCCCTCTATTGCTCCTTAATGCTGTCTGCTATGTCTGGAAGATAAAGCAGCCACTCTCGGACTGTGAGCAGAGATGTAGGCAATAGCCTTGGCTGCTCTTGAAGTCTCCATCCTGTCAACATTTCTGCCTTTATTCTGCTTGCTGTTTTCCCTAGCCTAACAATCAATAAAGGAAAAATGAGTTCGGCTACTCCACTATCAAAGTAGAAGAGATTAAAAAGCAGCAGGCAATCTACACCCTTTAATCACAAGCAGCCATGACTTCCAGTAGATCTATCTTCTATATCCTTGTGTAAACCTGCAGTTCACACCTTTATAGTTGCACTTTATCAGGACTATCAGTCTGTGTGTTTGCAAGTTTGTGCTTCCCTGCTTCTGGGACAAAAGATATCCAAGAAGAAATTGTTTGCATCAAGTGAACAAGATGGATCTAGGAGGTAAGCAATTCATTCTGTAATAAACCCACACATGCTCGTCTGAGACTTTCCTGTTGCTTTCAATGCTCCCACAACCATCGTCATCTCCCTAGGGTGCACAGTGTTCAGTGTGTCGCTGGAGGTGACCCACCTTTCTACCCATGTACTGTTATACTGGCAGCTCACTTGATATCAAAATCAAAACAAGTGCTGCTGTCTCAGCTCAAGGCTGCTCTGGATCTAATATTTAACACATTTACAGAACAGAACCTCAACTCCTCAGAGATATACTTCTATACATCAGAGGAAGTCTTTTCCCTCCTGGGAAACACACCATGCCACCTGACAATCTCTGCCACTGGGAACTAGAGAGGGACACCACAGGGAAGGGACCTTTTCAAAGCTGTGTGACATGGAATGAAATAATTTTTCAGTAAGTGTGCCATGTCAGGAGAAGCCCTAAAAGAGTGGAAAATTGTGTAGAAGAGCAAGGAACTCTCCAACCTATTTTCCCTCCATGCAGTATTCCTTGCCTTAGTGTTCAGTCTCATTCTCCTCTTCCCTTCCTTTCTCCCACCACATAAATACAAAATTTGCATTTATAGCAGCAGGGCTATAAACAGAGGCATGCAGGCACAGCTTCAGCAGAGCTATCCCACCCATGAGAATTCAAGCCAAGTAGTTCACTAATTCTTTGCTGCATAGCTTCATTTAGTAGAGACTTGAGTTGCTGTCACTACAAACAGTACTGCCAGCTCTCACAAGCTGACCATCTCTTGCTATGGTTCAACCTACTTGCATTAGCATTCTGGTAAGGAATAGCCTGTACAAAACCAACATAATTTCCTCTCTTCCCTCAGGAACAAAAAAAAAAAAAAAAGAAAAGAAGGAAAAAATAAATATGTAAGGTCCTGCACCTGGGTCAGCACAATCCCAAGCACAAATCCAGCCTGGGTGGTGAATGACTGAGACTAGCCCTGAGGAATAGGATCTGGGGGTCTTGGTCAATGAAAAGCTCAACATGAGTTGGCAGCGGGCACACAACCCAGACAGCCAACTGTGTCCTGGGCTGCATCAAGAGAAGTGTGGCCAGCAGGGCAAGGGAGGGGATTCTCCCTCTTTACTCTGCTCTCGTCAGACCCCACCTGGAGTACTGTGTACAGTGCTGGAGCCCCCAACACAAGAAGGGCATTGAACTGTTGGAGCGAGTCCAGAGGAGGGCCACAAAGATGGTCCAAGGGCTGAAGCACCTTTCCTGTGACCACAGGCTATAAGAGTTGGAGGTCTTTAGTCTGGAGAAGAGAAGAATTCCAGGAGACCTTCTAGTAGCCTTCCAGTATCTGAAGGGGGCCTGCAGGAAGGCTGGAGAGTGACTACTTACAAAGTCTTGCAAGGACAGGACTAGAGATAATGGATTTAAACTGGCAGAGGGGAGATTCAAACTGGATGTTAGGAAGAAGTTCTTTACAGCAAGAGTGGAGAGACACTAGAACAGGTTGCCCAGGGAGGCTGTGGATACTTCTTCCCTGGAGGTGTTCAAGGCCAGGTTGATTGAGGTCTTGAGCAACCTCTTCTAGTGGGAGGTCTCTGCCTATGGCAGGGGGGTGGAACTGGATGATCCTTGAGGTCCCTTCCAACCTAAGCCATGCTATAGAATAGAATCAACCAGGTTGGAAGAGACCTCCAAGATATCCAGTCCAACCTATCACCCAGCCCTATCCAATCAACTAGACCATAGCACTAAGTGCCTCCTCCAGTCTTTTCTTGAACACCTCTAGGGATGGTGACTCCACCACCTCCCTGGGCAGCTCATTCCAATGGCAAATCACTCTCTCTGTGAACAACTTCCTCCTAACATCCAGCCTATATTTCCCCTGGCACAACTTGAGACTGTGATTCTATAAAGGAGAATTGTCACAGCAGCAAGATGGCCACAACAGCAAGACCATGGATGGTCTCATTTCCTCACGGTTTGGACAGATCCAGCAGGTCAAGGAAACTGAAATTAAGTGGCGGTGAACCAAAACCTTCTCACATCATTCAACACGGCTTCAAGAGCAGCTTGGTTGCTTGCAGGTGACAGAGTCTAATAGCTACAGAGATATGTCAGCCTTCACTGTTCCAGGGTGTTCAGTTATTTCCCTTCCAAAAAGCCACCAGGCTGGAGATGTGCAGGTGAGTAGCAGAGGAATCAAATAGAATATATTCTCTTTCTGGGTCTTTTAACAGGCAGCATTATCTTCTCATAGATGCAAGATACCAAGATCTCATTTAAGCATATTGCCATCTGTAAGATAGGAAATCTGACGACTAGCAAACTCTGCTTGATTTCTGGACTGTCATCCCTAATCTTCAAAGGCATAGAAAGCATTTGCAAATGCTGACTCCGTGAAGAGAAGCTCATAACCATACTAGAGATTAAAAGTTATAGACTCATTAATTTTAATGGCATATTTATAATTCCTCAGTACTCCCACAAAACACTTACTCCAGGTGATAATTACCTTTTTTTTTTCCCTTCCTCTTCTCTGTTCCATTACACCTAATAAACATATCACAATCTTTGCTAGCACTTCCACTCTACTCAGCAGGTCACCTTTTACCTCAGATAACCAACTCATTAACATAATTGAAGTTAAACTTGGAGAAACTGTTCTCAAGCTGCACTGACTTTAGAAGGATCCTAACTTCTCTCTGAGAAAGTGATGAATCCCAGTTTCTAACAGTTGTGTTCTTTTTCTGACAATATCAAATTGGCTTATCAAATAAAGATTACCCCCTCCAGTAAAGCCAAATCATGTGGCTTAGATTGCTAAGACCAAACAAGAGAGGAAAAGAAAAAACAAACAGCTAACCAAAGATTCATTCTTTTGACTTCAAATGCCAACTCTCTGTAGCTTTGCAGCAGCAGGCAGCAACCCCTGCTTTGCAGATAACACCCCTAGAGCCAAAGGCACTACCAGAATTTATTTAATTGCCATGTTAGACTTCTCATAATGTATACCACAGTAGGCCCTGATGACTTGAACCCATTATCTCTTTCAGGAATACTTTCTACAAAACACTCGAATTACAGATGTTGACAGCCCTTAACAGAAGCATCATCCATTTCTCATAACAGCGTTCAGAGCTGTTCTTACTTACTGAAAACGCAGAAGGTGGCATCACTGCTAGCATAAGCAGAAGGAACAAGTTCTTCATCTCTGCCTGTGGGAACAGAAAGATTATTGATCAGAATTGCTTGCTCCTTTGCTGCTTGTGTGGTGGAAAAGCTAAGATATCATCCAGTGAAACTGGAGATGAAACTAAAATCAGGTGAGAGAAGAAAAAGTGTTACCACTGTGCTCCCTGGAGAGATGAAGGCAACTGCAAAGTCTGAAATTACCCTGCACAGAAAGCCAGAATGTAATTATTGAGTGCAAATATTTCCCTGAGTTTTCCTTTGGTATTATGAGAACACCATCCCTGTGGGGGCAGAGCAGAAGATACATGCTGCTGCATGTCTGCTCTTACACCCTTTTACATATACACATAATGAAATACTTTAAGATTGCAATGACTTCAACCAACCCAAAGTAAGAAATTCCACAGTTAACATTTCTGTACTCTACACTCATCCTGTGTGGCTCGGTGAGGTATCATGTGTCATCTTGCTCGTTTAAAATCTGACAGTTCATGGATAGCTATAGCTAGATTCAACTATCAGTAGCTGATGTATTCCTTCTGCTGTCATCACAGACACTTCATCCACTAAAGACTGCCTTTTCCTCATGACCAGTTGACCCAGTCCAGAAAGGTAAGACAGACTAGACAATCTTCACATAGAAAGAAGCTTAGACTAGATAAAACTAAATTTAGAAAGGAAAGGGAAACTGCAAGATGAAGAAATCTTCCTTTCACAGTGCATAAAAGCATCAAAGGAAAAAGTGTTTATCTCATCAGTCATTATAACAACATCTGTTTTAATATTAAAACTTCATATGTAGCTCCTTTAGCCTGGCTTATTGAATCCAGGTAAAATAGAGAATATATATCAACATTAATAATAATATTGATAAAAAACAATAGTTTCATGAAAGTATCAAAACAGGACAAAATATATCCCAAATAAAACCTGCTCAATTTAGCATTTGCATACTGGAGGTTACTTTATTACAGGCAACCATTTTTCTTATAATGCTAGGTTTTACTGAATCATGGCTTAATACAACCTTCTAAGTCCATATATACCATGGATTTTGACACTCCAAACATTCACAGTGGCAAGGATAAAAAGCCTGTTCTTTCATGTTTTTCCTCCTTCTGGAAGTAGTTTCCTTGACTACTAAGTGCTGAAAATCCAGTTGCACCAAGTTCTGTGGGTAAAATAGCAATGAACAGGGAAAATGTAATTGTGAAAAGAAGCAGTGATAACCTTCTCTCCCTATATACTGTGTGGCAATCATATGATTCATAAAAAAAACAAAGCTATAGGAGCTTTTTATATGAATAGACTTTCATTAACTTTGGATTAGTTCTTCTTAAGAAACTGAGGGAAGACAGCGTACCCTCTATTACCCATACATGCTACTACTACTATTCTCATTCAAGTCAAGGAGGAAACAATCTGGAGATGCTCTCTGCAAGAAGTCAGGTACATTCTCTATGCTGTAAAGATCAATAGCCAAAACATAGGCTAGATCTGTGTCACCACCATATCCAAGAGGCACAGCTTTTCAGAGGGGAAGGACAGCCAAGAGCCAAGACAGCAAAGACAACTTCTTTGCTACAAGTTCTATGCACACAAACAGCGAACACTTCCTGAAGCAGCTTATAGAGTTCTCACACCCGAAGCAAAGGGCACTGAGAACAGCATCTTCCTTTAATGGTGTTGGTGTCAAATAGAAGTAAATCTTTAAGACTGATCAAGTCCCTTCTTACTGCCCCACTTAGTGCTTGCTTCCCCAGCACTCCCTTCTCACATCTTTCACTCCTGCTGCTTCTCAGGTTCAGAGAGATGGCTGTAGAAATCACATCCTTTGCTCCAGCAGCCTTAATGTACTGCTAACAGACTGCCTGCTCAGCTACTTCTGACATCAGGGCCAAGAGGCAGACATGGAGCTGGGCTCAAACATGAAGCTCCTTTAGAAGAGGCTAGAGAAGCAGATCACCAGGGCTAGCAGTACTTGCACTCTACAAGTAGTTGCTGTCTTTGAGGTTTTTAGCCAGGGAGAATAAAAAGATTCTCTGAGGAGACAATTAGAGACAACATTCTATCTTTAGGACAATCCCCTCATCAACGCAGCAAGACATTACATTCCTGATACTTGCTTGTATTTTTATGCCATTGCACTTGATGAATTGCTGATACATGTCCTTAGTTTAGCATTAAAAAGTTTAAACCATCTAATTCTATTGAACTAGACAAATTCCAGGAATGATGGTCAGAAGGAAGAACAGGATCTTCTGCATCCCTTACTGCAGAATAAATCTTGTGTCTGATTCTCTGAGCTTCCACAAACTTGCTATTTGAAAAGCTTCCTTAGGGCTAGTACTCAGCACTGATCCCTTTTGCCTTTCTTGAAAGGGAAAACTGTCAGAAACCTTAAAAAAAAAAAAAAAAAAAAAAGAGTCAAGCTCTGTTTCTGGATTTAATGGCTCTTTCACTTCTTGTAGGACTTGAGACACAGCAGCATATGTTTACTCTGCTTGTTTGCCATTCTTCTCACTGCAGGCTGAGTATGCAAGGGAAGGAATGAAAAGGACAGTGTTCTGCAGTGCTTTCACTTGTAACAACAGCAGCTGCTGCTCTCTATGCCTCCTGCCCTTTGATTCTCTTCATCTCTCCCCAGCTCCCTTTTCCCACTGTGTACTAGAATAGCACCTCCACCCTCCTTCCACCCAGAAACAGCAGCAGGACCTAAGGGAAAACAGTGCCTTAATGCTCAAGATATGGAACAGCTGCTGTTCCACATGGAGGAACAGCATGGAGGAATTCCTGACATTGAGCTAAAATACGATGTTATCTCCGCAAGAGGGACTATGAGAATCAGTTCACAACAAATAAGAAACAGTCAGAACCTCTAACCAGAACTAGAACTACATCTGAGCCCAGACAGAACTTCTGTTCATGCACAAGAAGAGATTCAGATTGTCTAGCTGACCACATCCAGCATTAACTGCTTAGGTTAGATGAATAAAAGGCTTGAAGTGGTCACTGGTTCCAGTCTCCTGTAAACTTGGTTAAAAAGAGTCAATGCATACCTGAACTGTGAAGCAGCTTTCTCTAAGAGACACTGCCTCAAGCACCTCTGAACATTAGGTGGGCTCAAATTTGAATCTGACTTTAGCAGCTCAGGACCCTTACTTCTATTCCACAACAGTATGGATCAAATATTATTTCACAGAAAGGTCAGAACTTCTGAAAAGATGATGCAGCGCCCGTTCCAAACTGCTCCCACAGCACCTACTTCTCACTGGCACTGTGGACAGAAGGGTCAGAGAGTCACAAAGTAGATGGCTGGCATTTTAGAATTCTAGGCAGAACACAACTCCAGTACAACCGGAAATTGGGATAAAACCCCTTATTCCAGGGGTTAATGCTAAATCTGCTCAGGAAACAAGCTTGTGTCTCAACAAATAGAAGGTCCAGAAAAGACAGATGGGCAGCCCTGGAGATTTCTCTGTAGTGGAGCCAGCAGTAAACTGCTGTAAAAATATTTTAGTTAGTTATAAACTCTTGCTCAGGGCCATACAGGCTTAGCAAGATCAGTCAAATCTTCCTTAAGACCAGGAATATGTTTCAGAATGCAGGCCAGTTTTAATGACTCCTACATTGACTTTGTGTGCACAAATCCCGCATTCCAATGCAAAAACGAAGTTCATGAGCACTTACTTGGATTTGGTCTCCTTTCCAAACAATATCTCAACATCCATGTTCCTAGGGAAACAAGATCTACATTGCCTGTCTATACATGTGAAAATAACTTTGAATTAGCAAGCTAATGCCAGGGTTTCAAAAACATACAGACAACTTTTGGTTGGAGGAAAAGATACTGGGCTGGCACAGAGAGACTTTTAACCCATGTAGATGATGACTTTTTTCTTTTGAACAGGAGGGAATCTGAATTTAAAAGAGATGTTATGAATAACTGAGCCTTGCTTAAACAAGAACTTAAGATGCTTAGACACTACAGAATGAGATGAGAAAAATCAGACTACAACAGATTTCATGAGCTACTTGCTCACAGATTTGGTCTGGGTTTTTTGCTCTTCTTGAAAATAACTGGACAGTCAGTGCTAGGTGGATCTTCTCCATTTACTACATAAGACAGACCAATTTTATTTTGCCTAGGAACCACATTTCTAAATCATCCTACGGTCAATGGCAAGTACTAGGTCTGGGGTTCAGGGACTGGTTCATAGGCAGATGAAAACACTCATTCAAGGTTCTCACTTTCCTATTGCCAGACAAGATTTAGCTGGGCACAGAGGTAAGTGGCAAAGCTACACAGCAATACCAGCTTCAGCATGTCCTTACAGCTCATTCTGTCTCTCAGATGGCAACGTGATTTGTCCAGTGTGGATACATTATTCCTGTCTGAGGTAGCCCTAACAGAATATGCTTTAGCACAGCTTGTGAGCCACAGGCAGGCCCCAGCAAATGCCTCTTGTAATACAGGCAGAAATTAGGTTTTGTAAAGCTTAGCAATCCAACACTAAAGCGTAAGTCACCACTGCCACCCTGCCACTTGCTTTTTTTTCTGCTTTTCAGAATTGCCTTCCTTTTCCTCCACTCCCAACTCCACTCCCACTTTAACAAATCATATCTCAGTTGTTATATGCTTAGAATTTTAGTTCAGAGAGGTGTAAAGCCAGAAAGGATGATATTATAGTGCCCAATTATCTATTAGCATAAACTTTTTAGGTAATGACTCAGAGCAAAGTCTTTTAGCTCTTGGACTCAAAATTGTGTGTTTTCTAAACACACAATTTTTGCTTTGCTCTGAAAACATCCAGTGTTACTTGGTTCCAGCTCACTTTGTTTGCCTTATCTACTGAGAAGCACCTTTTAAGTTTTTGGTGGAAGAGTTAAATACGAAAAATATATACATACAGCAAAAAGATTAAGCAAAGGCAAGGAAGAGTAACGCATCACATAGCCCTGAGGAACTGAGAAACCAATCACGCATTTAGGCAGAGGATATCACGTTCAAGATACTTCTTAATATACCTGTTTTCTTTCCCAACTATAGTAAGCCATTTTTTGTTTGACATTTTTCCAAAGAAAATCCCAGGCCTGGTGTCCTCCAGGCTAGGGAAGATAAGCATGATGTGCATGTGCCTGTTAAGTGAGAGGATGCTGAATTTCCTTTGCCTTGAACATGCAGTGAGACACGTTAATAAAGAGCTGTACGACGGTTTGAGAGTTACCTCCCCACACACACCATTCTTATGAAATCACCCAGACTAGACTCAGCTGGCTAGAAGTTAAGGAATGAAGCTTTATATTCACAGCTTAGCACAATATAAGAGCAGGTATTTACAATGTATTACAAATATATACAGCTATATACAGAAATAAACAAGTTAAAAGTAATACAGAAACACAACTCCATTCCCAGAAATCAGAGTCCCCAGGAGGGGCTCCCAACCACCTTTCCACCTTCTTTCTACCCCTTTACCTTATCCCAGAGTATGCCTTATGTACAAGGTGACTTTGGAGGATCAGCAAGGGGGGTTAGAAGCAGGAGGATTAGTTACACAGATCCAAGCAGAAGGCAAACACACACTCCAAGAGACAGACAGACACACTGTCTTATCTATGTTTGTGTCCTTGCTTTTATACATCTCAGCAAGCCTATGAGTGAAATAGACATCACCACTGTTTTCTTTTCACAGCCTATAATCTATTTTTTCTCACTAAAATATTCCAATTAGCTTCAAACCAGGGCAAGCTGTTTACATATGAACTGATAAATGCTTATACACATGTTTAAATACAAGGCTGGCTGAAAGAGCTTAGTGGGAAAGGAGAAAGAGCAAAGAAAAAAATAACACAAGTTGTCTAAGGAAAAGCTTTTCAGAACTAGATTTACCAATTCACTCTGAATGCTAGAAGTTGAAGAATCCTCATCAAGGAAGTAATCCTGCTGAGATACACTTCCAGACAATTTAAAGCATATTACGAAATACGCTATCTGTAAGAAAGCTGGAGAGAGACTTCTTATATGGGCATGTACTGAAAGAAGGTAGATTTAGGATAGATGCAAGGAAGAAACTCTTTACTGTGAGGGCAGTGAGACACTGGAACAGGATGCTTGGAGAAGCTGTGAATATCCCCTCCTTGGAATTGTTTAAGGATAGGCTGGAAGGGGCTTTGAGCAACATCACCTAGTTGAAGGTGTCTCTGCCCATGGCTGTGATTTGTAACTAGACTTTAATGTCCCTTCCAACCCAAACTGTTGTATGATGCTATGTTCTATGAAATACAAACTTATATATATTATCACTTTGAAATTCACCTTGTTAAAGGAAAAGAAAAAAGTCACAACAACCTCATAATGAGCATGGCAGCAGAGAACCACCTGGCTGGAGAACTGATCCCTGCTAGCATACAAACATCTTCTAGACTGCTCTATCCATAGGCTTTCACTTCAGCCTGATTGATAACAGGCACATAAATCTGCACCAAGCCATCACCTAATGTGGCTGACTCAGACTGACAATGCTCTTACAAAGGATTTAAACAGCAATGCTGAGTTCAGCCACACCTGGAGAAGCCATAGCAGCTTCTGCTGTACAGTTTTAATCTGAATACCAAAATTACACAAAACTGTAGCAAGAACAACATTAGATTGTGAAACAGACAGAAATACCAGTAAGGCTTCAAGTCATATCTCACTGGGGAGTGGGGAAAAGGTGCCCCCACTGCCTTCTCACTCTCCAAAATCCACAATGAAGTATTCAAGGTTTAAGTCAGTGAAGTAGCAGCATCTTCCAAGCAAATGTAGTCACTATGCCAGACCTTTACAGGAACTAAAACAGTATTTCATGAGGACAATTTTCTGTACCTATTAATATCAGCTGAGATTCAATTTTCTGCAACTGGGCTTCCATTATTAGGTTTGAAGCTAGAGATTTATTACAAGGAGTAAAGATAGGATTCTGCCTTCTATTTTGGTAGACTCACTGTGCTTAGCTGTTAATTAAATATGGGAGCACATAGGGATAATGACAAGTGCATGCAGACTAAGACAGTTAGCCAACAAGATAAAACATACTGCCTACATAAAACACACAACAAGGATATAATATCCCAAACACTAACATAATTGAAGACAACCTTTTGCATTTACTACTGTCCTTTCACAGCTCAAGTTTTACTTATATGAGCTATTTAGCCTGATCTGAAATACTACCCCACACTGAGCACTGCTACTGTCTACAAACACGTTAACCAGCTGAGGCTAATCCCTTCCAAATCTAAATTTTTGGACAATTCTCTAGGAAAATAAAGTGTTTAAACACTTGAAAATTATTTCCACATTTACTTGACTTTGTCCTAAACATGTATATGGCAATATTCTGCACTGTACAATGGATTAAAAAGTATTTTTTTTTAAATTAGCACTATTTCAAAAGGAAAGTTTAAAACAACGCAAATTGTTTTCTGCCTCTCTTTGCCAGATCTACCTCTGTGTGCCCTCAGAGGGTGTTAGTACTACATTCACCAGTATGCCTGGAGTATACACAAGGAACACCTGTGTTAGCTTTAAACTAATTTTCTTGGAGACTAATAATAGGCAGGAAAACACCAGAGCATTTACTCTCAACCTCAGGTGGGTTTTGATTGCTGCTGCTTTTACATTGTTTTTGGAACCTAAGATGCTTTTGGTTTGGGGGAGATGTTTTTGTAGATTGGGTTGGTTTTGTTTTTTTTGAAGTTAACTTAGGGTTCTTTTTAAACTAGATCCGTAAACGTGCCAAGCATGCCACACTTGTATGGATACATCTCTTCCCTAAGGAATCACCCTTCTTGACTGTGACACAGATGTATCTTTTGTGGTATGAAGCAGGAATTTCCCCAGAGAAGTCAGTGGGCTTGGTTACATTAATCTGTGAGGGGAAGAACCAAAAGAAATTGAAAGGAAACCCCCTCTGAGAAGTTGTGCCTAACAAACTTCGGCAGCAGAACGTGTGCTGGTGGAATTAGGGCTGCAGTCTCTAAGGATACCGGCCCCAGCATCTTTCATCTGTCGCTAAAAATTAACTTCATCAAAAATGATCTTAGGAGGGTGTGATCACACCACAGCGCCTGGAGAGAGCTCAAAGGAAGCACATGCTCGACTGTGTGATCACAGCAAAATGACAACAGTGCGAGCTAAAAATAAAATGCTTCTTTGCTCTGAAGCTGGTTTCTCCCACAGATGCCACTGCCAGAGCCTCCAATCACTACTTTAGGGTCTAGGCTGGTACTTGTTTTCTCTACATCATGCCTGCATGTCAAGAAGGAGAGCTTGTTACTGTGTGAGAAAGCATAAACAAATAGTTTGTATGGAGACTATGCCTAGCAGTGGGCACCCACTCAAATGCCTTTCTCCTTAAGTCCCTTCTCGAACACCCAGTAACCATTATTACTCATTTTCCAAGACAAGACTAGGACACAGTAAATCACATTTCAAGGCCAAGAGTGTTAAAAAATGAGTCAGTGAAGCTGTATCCAGCAGAGTATCATTTCCAGTGAAATAAGTTCTTCTGACAAGTCCATCACACCATGAGAATAACTGCAAATGACTGTACTGGATCAGAGCAACCATCCCTCACTGTCTAGGCTCAGTAGCTATGCTATAGGGGTTTATCATCAGTTTTGTATAATCTTTCTCACAGATGTAAGAACAGAGCAGCTTATTTCCACTGGAGTTCCCTGAACACCAGGAGAACATTTTCCCCTTGGCTCAACTAACAACAAGCCTCTAACATGAATCATGAGGACCACTCTAATTGCATCATGTGTATTTGAGGTACTGTTCTTATACAAAGCCAGCAGCTCTCTCATCTTCTTGTTAAAAAAGCTCTATGTTTCCTCTGTACTGACGAGTCACAAGGTGCATACGTGAATGACTATTACAGTTCATATTTTAGTGATGCTTGAAGCCCCCCTCTGAACAAAGAGAAAGCCTTCTGGCAGCGTAAGCCCTACACATTCAGAGGCATAGAACAGTATTTTGCCTTACACTGCCTTCAGAAGGAAAGTCCCTCTATCAAGACTGGAGGATTTTCCCCCCAGGTTCCGTATTTTAACAGAACATCTGTGCTACATTAGAACAAAATTGGCTCGTTTAACTCAAACTCGAGCACTACCAAGAACACCAGTTGCAACAACACAATTCCTTTCCTGTTTGCGAAACCCTTCCAGCAAGTCAGGGCACAGCCATTCACATAGAGTCCAACCAAATCTTGGTGTCTAATTTGCAAGGCAAGTAATCCCTGTAGCAACTAGATTAGATGAGCTCTACCAGTATGCTCCTTTACCGAGCTGTCAAGTAGCTGGATGAGAATGCCAATCCCAAAACCAAGATACACGATTTGCATCAGAAGTTACTACAATTACTGAACAACAACATTTGACATTGTTACTTCCCATTAAAATTAAGACAATTTTGTTTTATACTTAAATATATATATACACACATACAGAGATCAACAAACAAAAACTTACATTATTGCTTGAAAACCACCACAAAGCAGTCATCACACACCTTTTCTCAAATGCTACATTCAGAGTGGATTGTTTACTGATGAAGAGTTTTGGAATATGCAAATGCTACAAAGACACTACCCCCACCTCCACTATGCCTGTGAAGCCATGAAGCATTTACACTTACAAAGCAAAATATTTTAAAACCAAACACCTCCAAGGTGTCTGGATGCTCCACAGTGAGAGACCCTGCGAACACACCTACAAAATAGAGTCTCAATTATCTCACACAAGACAGTAAAATATGCTAAAAGCAAAGCTTCCCGAGACAGCAGCTCTGCTCTGGTTTATTGTTATTAATCATTCAATTTTCTAGCATGAACAAATACTAGTTTAAGTTAGTGCTGTGACAAAGATCCATGGTCCTATCTATCTTTGCTGCACATCAAACACCTCCATTTACTTTCTGAAACAGCAAAACATTTGTCCTGAGAGTGCAGAGTGAGGTTGATCCCACACACACGGCTGTGCAGAATGCTGGCTCATCAACATGCTGCACCTGAGGAAGCCTCAGGGTTTTCATGGCTGCTCTATCTACAGAAACTGAGAAAAGTTTTGGCACTGCAGAGGGTGGCACATTTCTGAGAGGCCAGGAGGAAAATGGTAAGCTGCAAGTCAGCTTACAGAGAAGTTTTCGAAAGGCTCATAAGTACAATGCGGAAAGGATAAAACAACCTCCAAGACTTGTGAAGACACTTGCAAAAATAATAAGCCAAGGTGTTTACAAATGCTTTTCAGAGTTTCTACAGACAGACCTAAAGAAACAGAACATCTCTCTAAGCTTCTGCATTATCACTAGTTATTCCTTGTCCTAGGAACTAACATTACATTTATCAAAGCTTTGAAACCCAGTTTTTAATTCAGCTCCTCTATCCCCACCTGACCACCCACAAGGAACACCACGGCATCAAGCAAGCCTTACTAGCCCATTACCATCTCCATGCCAGGATAGGTCCCTGAAGCTTCCTTCCTGGCCTGTCTCGCACATCAGACTTCCTCAGGGATGAGAGATCCAGTCCTGCAAACCTCCCCTTTCACAAGCAGGTCTGTTGATGCCAGCAGCCTTGTTTGGCTACTGGATCCCCTCTCACAGAGCTGAAAACAATGAAGGCCTGATTAGGAGACACGCCCTCCCCTCAGCACCTGCTGGCACTTGAACAGAAGCAGCTGAGAACTCCAGGGATGATGAGGGCTACAAGAGTCTTAGCACCTGGACAAGGTTGTATTCCTACCAGCAAAAACTACAAATATCCCTGCTGCATTTGTGTTGCTTTCTGTGGTTTTTTTTCTAGCAGAACAAATGCATCTGACCCCAGCAGGTACGTCTAGTATCCTGCCAGACTGGTACCTTGCCCTTCTGCTCTGCTTCCTCCAACCACAACATCAGAAAGAGCAGTTTTGATTATATTAAGTCTCAGTGTAACTAACTTTGAGTAACAATGTTCATCAAATACACAGAATGTCTTTTCCCTCCCTTCTAGAGAGTGAAATGTTATAGTTCCAAGGACTCTGGTCTCCTCTCTGTCTTGCACTGAAAGGAAAAAAAACGATGGGAAATAAAAAGTAATTTAAAAAGCACAAATAGCACTGAAAAGAGTAATAGGAAATAGGCATTCAGGTAGAGGGAACAGGATACAGTGCAGAATGCAAAGCCAGTTCTTACCTTCTCAGAGTATACCTGTGAAAGGTGAGTGCAAAAGTTGGAGACACTTACACCACTCTGCAACCAAGCTCCAAACCCCACTTTCCTATCCTTCTGGTTCAAACAGTGGCTCTTAAGCCCTCTTCTCTCCAGCTTCTGTTTGGTTACTAATCCTTACTGCACAGGAAAAGGAGAGTTGTATTTCATTTAACCCCTTCAGCTTCTGAGTTTCTTCACATGAGTTTTCGTTTCAGCTTGGGAAAGCCGGAGTTGGAAGCAGGCACGCACACATGTCTTGGAATTGTTTCCAGCTCCTGTAGCCTGTGTGCACACAGACATTAGCTCCAAACTGTGCCTTAAATTATTGCAGGGGTGGGGCCCTCTATAACCAGCTTTATTTTAGCTGTAGGCAGCATATCAAAAGAGAGACAGCTATTCACAGATTCCTTTGGTATTCATTTTCAGTATGCTCCTAACTGTAAAAAAAACAAACAATAAACCAAAATGTAGCATTTACTTTAAAGCTAAAGCCTGAATCACAGTTCACAGATACACTTTTGACCAAAAAACGTTTGAACTGAAAAAAAATTTACAGCTTGATCTGCCTCTAAGCAGAGTTAAGCAGATCCCTAAGGTCTGAAAATACCAACACTTTGGATACAGCTCAGAACTTAAAGACAATGCCAGCTCAGGTTTCTCTATTTTTTTCCCTCTAACAAATGTCATGCAATTTCAGAAACCCTCTGAAAAATCCCATGAGGAAACAATTTAGCAACATAGAAACTGTTAAGGAAAAAGTCATCTAGTTGGATATATTACAAGGAAAAATTTGTGCTGTTAATCATGTGGATGCTAGATAAATGATTGCATAACAACTTATGCGTTGCTGTTGTTGTTTTAGCTCAAAAACAGATAATTCCTCCCCACACAGCTTGTGTTTCTGCTTAGTATAAACCAAATAAATTTCAAAATACAGAGACCACTGATCTATTAAAACAGATTCTGATCCAGCCACCAGCATTTCAATACCATTAGGACCAAGGTCTCCAAGATTAAGAGAATAGCTTTAAAGTCTTAACTTGGGGTTGGTCTTTCTTGTTTGCCTTTCAGTTTCAGAGTCTCTCTCATCAGTAGTTCATTTGAAAACACAAGAAACAGAACTTTGCTTTCAAGAGGAAAGATGAAGCTTCTACCTTCAGGTAATTCCACATGCTGGATCTTCCAAGGAAGACATCAAGATGTGCAATGAAATCTTCAGACCTGGTATCTCTACTCTCTTCTTGGCCACACTGCTGCTTTAGATAGTAAAGAGAGACAATATCCTTGGCAACTGTTGACAAGCCTAGACACACACAGCTTCAAAAAGAAAACTTTCTAGCAGCCTCAAAAATGCACCAGGTGACACAGAAACAATTTTATTCTCTTTCCATTCCTGCTGGTCAATCAGTGTCTGGCAACTAGCCACAAAAGGCACACAGTTCTCAAATCCTACTGTTACGCATTCCACAGGGGGCAGAGTTCAAATAAAAGTCACATCTTTTCCACATGCAAAAACAAACCTGTACTTTCCTGTCCAAGCTAACCCTGCCACAATAAACAAGGATAAGCCGTAAAAGGAAAACCAACACAAAATACCAGCACCTCTGCTGAGAAACACCGGACCTCCAGAAGGTTGAAAGATGCAACATACCTCAGAAGATCTAATGGTGGAGAACCTACATTCTCCTTGTCAGAAGATACAACTGGACATTGTTAATGCCTAGTTAACACATACACCGTCCTGTGCCTTTAGATTCAGATTTTCCTTTAAGAAAATAAATTTGGGCCTTGGGCCAAGCTTTGGGCCCACCTTTTCCATCAGAAAGAAGAGACATCAGCACATATATTTCTATCCACCCATACTCTCAACTGGTCATCGGCTACTGCCATCCTGCCGACTGTCACACTTCTATCCACCAAAACCTAAGCCCTTGGCCTTGTATGAATAAACCACACTTTCAGATCACTTTAAAGCTTTTAGTTTGCATCATTGGCAGGAAAAAGCTCAAAATTCAATCCCAGAGGTTCAAAAGCTAATAGGCAAAACCCCCACAACTCCAGATGAATTTAGAAATATCTGATCCTTAAAACGTCTTCTTACGTTGAGGAGCCTCAATTTTTTTTTCCTAACTGCATGTTTTTGTGATTCTTGTGTTCTTGTTGTTGGTTAAAACTACAAGGGAGTTCAGAGACGGAGAAAATGTGTCTGCTGATGTTGGAATATAGCCAGGATACATCTGAAAAACAGCTGTGCCTCCTGCATTAGAGCAGATAATACATCAATACATGTCGATTAATATTTAACCGCATAAAGGCTTAATAGATAACCTTCTGAAATGCTGAAACAAACCAAGAAGTGACCAGACTTTTACCTCAACTAAGCAACATGAAACACTGATGAAACTCCCTTCATTAACGAAAGGAAAGAAAAATCTGCTCTTACTTCCTGGTTCCAGCAGAGACAAGAGACAATCAGAAGCTGTTAGTATGGGATTTGAACCCGAGGCCAGTCTTTACCAGGAAAAAAGACAATGCAAATATGAAGTAGACCTCTGCCCTGTAGTTCCAGAAAGGTTTATGTGTGTACCTTTTCTCTAGGAGAAAGGACATGATCCTGGTGTTGAAATAGTTTTCAACAGCTACCATTTATTAAGATAATCCACTGATTCAAGACCATTCTTGTCTTTTGATAAGACACTCACAGTGCTCTATGGAATGAGTGTCGTCAAGACCAGAAGTATTTGCCTCTTGCCATTAGGTTTATCTTGTGGCTAACCTGAAAGCAATGGCATCTGTGTGTCACAGACATGATCATCAAGAAGAAACAATTGAGGTGAATGCATAGCAAATGGATACTGCTGAGCAAGATATCCCTTCTAATGCTACCAGTGAAATGCTTTTGGCAAGAAGCAATCTCTACAGGAGCTGTGATACTGGGATTTCAACAGTTATATGGCCAAAGGTCAGTAATACAATTTATACTTTCATGTTATACTCTAGAAGTACCTTTCTTGGAAACAAACCACCAGGATTACTTCTAGGGGCTGTTTTTGAAAGACTCTCTAAAGATCTGCATGCTTTAAAGCTAACACAGCATTGTGGTGGGTTGACCCTGTCTGGTCATCAGATGACCACTAAGTTGCTCTATGTCCTTGTCAGGACAGGGGAAGAATATGTGATGGAAAAGCTTATCAGTTACAACAAAGACAGGATGATCACGCACCAATTATGGTCATGGGCAAATCAGACCTGATTGCAGGGAAATTAATTAGTGAGAAATGACACCAAAACTGAAACCACCTTCTCCCCACCCCTCCTTCTTCCTAGAGGGGAACTTCCCTCCTAACTCTTTTTACCTGCTCTCCCCTCTCCCTGAGCAGCATCCAAGAAATACAGAAATGACTCACGGAGCTTCCAGATGAGAAGCTGGTCTCAGTGGTTTCAACATTTACCCAAAGAAGTAGAGGATCTCTGGTCAGTTTTTTAGCAGAACTGAATCTCCTAGGAGACTACTGTGGTCAGGAAACCATGGTATAGAGACACATCACAAACTTGAGTGCTCTTGTCACTCTCTTAGTTGTTTAGCCAAAGAACAAAGACCTGTGACATTAGGATTATGGCTGGGTCACACGATTAATAATGGTATGTTTGACTTCTTTGATTTTAGATTAATATCCAATTTCTTGGATAAAAGCAGTAGTCTAATCATGGGAATTCACACCTGATCTAGTGAGAGGTGTCCCTGTCCATGGCTGGGGGGTTGAGACTGGATGATCCTTGAGGTCTCTTCCAACCCTGACAGCTCTGTGACTCTGTGAAATAGTTCTAGCCTGCTGTTTGAGGCATTTCGCTCAGGGGATATGTTCAGATTCTCCCAAATACAGGATAACACTGGACAATAATCTGATGCTGATGATTGAATGACAAGGTAATGAAATAAGGGTCTCCAGAATGTCAAACCAAGAAGACGTTACAGCAAATCAGACCCTCCAGGAGCTGCACGAGGATCTGAAAGCAGAAGGCTTCAGCTCAGCGAAAAAAAACACATCTTTTGACATACTGAACTTTTTTTACTGTTTTTAAAGACAAGGCACAAAAGTAAAATTTGATTCCATCAGAAGAAAGCTTTTCCCAAACTTGAATATTGCACCTGTCATTCCATTCTTCCCAGTCTCTCTCTCACTACCACAGAATAGGCATGTCATTTAGCCCACTGAATTGCAACCTCTCAGCGCATAGAATGAACCCTTGAGAATCCCTTAGGAAAAGAAGCTCAATTTCATCTCCAGGAAACACTGCAAAGTCCATAGGGAAAAGGTGGAAAGCATATTATGCACCAGTGAGCTCTGCTACACAGCTTCACTGCATCAAAGCTTGCAGTAACTCTTGCACTGGTCTGTATCTGCTTCAGAGACCTGGACACTTACAGACTCTCAAGTGCTGCAAAACACTGCAGAGGAGTTGGCCTTATACAACCTTTGTGTAGATCCTGGTACCAGCAGAGACAATTTTATTGTGGTTTGCCAGCATCCAGCCACTGAAGTCAGCAATGCAAGATGGCAAACTCTTGATAGATGGATAAGACATATTATGACAAGATACTTGGAGAATAGACTCCAGCATTGATAAGCTTATTAGTACATAACTCAAGATGCCTAAGACAGGGCTTTGAGTACTGCAAAACTATCACTGCACGTAACTAGACATATACAGATTCAGACCAGACTTCTGACACAATCACCTTCTATACTGTATTCATATTGCCACATGACTTTTCAACTGCTGTCTTTCACTTCTGTGGACACTGTATTTCTAAAAGCTGGAGATCTTTCCAAAGGCAGGCCTACACCAGCAAGTGAGTGGCAGGAAATGAAATGAGTTTCACATAGAGTGCTCTCACCTCTTTCATGGAGGGACTTTGGAACTGTGCTTTCATGAAGTTCTAGGGAATTTTAGTCCCCTTCTGGGAGGCTTTCCTCATGTTTTGCTAGCGGCACAAAGTAGCTCACTTTTGCTTGTTCAGTGAGTACTTGCCAGTAAACCTGTGCTTCTCTTCATTTACACTCCTTATAAATCCTAAGATAACTCTAGCTTCTACTTTTGCTTCACCAATGTGGCTTCTTGTCCACTATGAGCTAGCCCAAGATTCCCTATATATCAGCTCATATGTTCATGCATCATTGAACTCTTCCCCTCTTACCCAAGTATGCTCTTGCAGAATGTCAAAGAGGTATCAGCTTCTTCCCTATCCAGTCCTCCTTTGCATACATCCATGTAATACAGTCCAGAACTATGAAAACCTATGCAGTCATCTGTATTTTGCTATCATCTGCTCTAAGAAACGATCAACTCACAGAAACTTGGCCTGTGTCCTCTTCTCCTAATCACTTCTTGACAACTGAGGCAATTCTTGTACTGTGCCCTCCAAGAGGGCCTTCAAATAAATTGTCTTTTTGTATGCAAAGATTTAGATACCTCTCTTCATCATTTTCGAAGATGGGGGAAATGATAAACCAGTTACTTGATTTGATTCTCACCCTAATCAGACATGACATTTATTCAGGCCAGCTTTCTGACCAAGCTGATGATGCTACACACAAGTTTCAACTCTTCACACTTATGCCACCTGAAGAAGAGCAGTACACACTGATAACATCAGTGTTCAAACAGTAAAAACAACCTCAAAGTGCCATGACTAACTCAACACAAGCTTTGTTGTGAAAAGTGATCCAATACCTCACACCTCAGCATACAAATGAAGGTACTAATCCACTGCTAACACTATACTTGGATACACAGAAGTTTGCTTGTGAAAAGCACAGGACCTACATGCAATAGAACATATATCATCAATTTTAAAACAGTCCAAGTATTTGCAAGTTTAACCCATGTAAGCAAAACCAGGACACAGCTGAGTCTACAGGAAGAGACAGAGGGAGACGGTAAATGGATTTTTAATAGCGTTGAATAATGGATCCAGTTTCTCCAGTGTCCCACACCAAATCTTAGGATATTTACATGGAATCAATCTCACAGCTTTCCTTAAAATTAGACACTATAAATTCTGCTAATTATGAAGAAACTGATAATAAGGACACTACAATCCCATTTTCTTTTTCTGTATCATGGATTTAAATATTGCGTAGGATGAACTTGGCAGCCACGCAGACAATCTCATTTGAAGAGATTAACCTGGGAACACAGAAAGATCTGGAGGGTCTCCATTAGTCTATTCCTTGCTGCACAGAGGATTTAAACAGCAATAATTATATTTAGCACGCATACACACACACACATACACACACTCTCAAACATTAGCATATACAAGCATTAAATGAGGCAATGTCTTATCCAGAACAGACGCTCCCTCAGCTGTTTGTTTTCATTTTATTGTTGGTTTTACATTTTAATGATATATAAAAAGTAGAAGAAATCACAGGTGGTAAGCAGATTTGAGCTAGAGAATTAATTTAAAGAGAAAACATTTTTAGTTCCTGTACAAACAAATATAGTGATTAATGTTGATTTCTTGTGCCCACCCAGCTGTCACTGGTGAGCAAGGAGCAAAAGGTCAAGACTGGTCATTTATATTCAGATTACATTTGAAAACATAAAGGACAGTCCCTGATCTCCCAAATGTTTTCCAGATATTCCAATCTGCTCCACCCAAAATAGCAAAAAGAGAGTCTAGCTCACACAAATTTAACAAAATATGTTGTCAGAGATTCCACTTACAGGGATTCACAGAAAAAGCTGTTCCCCATAGATGTCTCACTGTTTTGCTAGCCACACAAACAGCAGTTCACTGCTCAGAAGGTCCGGCTCGGAGCTCAGCCAAATTAATGGGAAGGTTTTAATTTCCAAAAGCTTTGGATCAGGCCTAGATTGATGTGGCAAAGGAGAGGGCAGAGAAGGAACAAAAACTAGCTAATTATAAGCCTGATCTCAGTAGTTTTATAATCAATGACAAAACTACACTTACTTGCACCAGCATTGGACTGACTCCCAAGAGAAGATCTTGCTGAGCTGTTCTGCCCCTACCCAAATCTCTATGGGGAAACCAAAGCAGCCAGGTTTTTCTTCCCCTCTCCGGATGATTCCCTGCTCTTGGTCTTATTAGTCCTCAGTGGCCCTGCACAGAGTGCCTGGGGTCCTGATGCCATGCAAACTCATAGCCCTTCAGGGATGGAGACAGCTTCTCTTTTCCTCCCAAATGTCAGCCCTCATTGGGAAGGGGGAGCTTGCTTGGTAGAAATAACACTATAGAGAGAAGGAGAAAGCTGGCTTCATCACAGCCAACATGAAGAAAGACCCTCCTGGTACTATTCCAGCTATTCTCCACTTAAACATTCAGGATTTTTCTCTCTGCACTCTCTCCACATTCCTCACTGAGATCTCCTGCTATTCACTGAGGAATCTAAAGTCACCTGCTCTTAGCTGGGTTGGCACTGACTACCCCAAATGCTGCTTAGAAGAAACAGGAAAAGAGAGAACAGATGAAAGCAAAACCTCTGACAGCAAAACATCTTACAACCAATTCTCACCCCCACAATGAACATACATTTATCCCTCCTAATTCCTGGTCCATTTATACCTGTTACTTCTGCTTAAGAAGAGTAAATCCAGTGCCAAAACACAGCTCTTTGGTTAAAAAAAGAAAGTGTTATATTCAGCAGAGGTGTAACTCTAGCATACTAAACATTGAGTCATTGAGATTTAATGCTATTGAAATGGAAATTGAGACAGAAACCTTTCCAGTTCTTATACTTCACTTTGGAATTAGAAGAGGACAACACCAACTGTAATAGTATTAAAAGATCCTCTAGACCAACACGGCCTTGGATAGCAAGCATCAGGAGCATGAGGACGGTGTAAGCTCTTGCTGATCTTCCAGTGTCAGGCAGCAAGGAAGCTAACATCCTGCTACGGACAGTACCACAGCCTCACTGTGCAACAGAGAAAAGTTAACAACAAAACAGAGCAATGAGGGCTGTCAAGATGATGATCCTTCTCTCCATCTTGGCAGACTCCCACAGCACAGCTCTCTCCAGCGACTCAAAGCTGAGATAGTTCTTTTCTTGGGCTCTGTCCTTGTGCAACCCCCACAGGGCATGAGAAGGTGCCCAGATCCTGGCAGTGTTGTTGTAGTCCTACGGCTCAGATCTCTGACAAGGGATTCTGGAATGAGATTTCCCTCCCAGCATAATGAGGTATTTAGTCATTAACAAAGGAGCCTTCTGGGGCAGAATTCCAGCTGCGCCTGAGATCTTTCCTTCACAAAGACTTGTTATTTTCCATCACGCAGGTTCAGTCTGAGGAGGAAGGGAAAGAGGTTGCTTCAAAATACTGATCCAGGGATTTTCCGTTGCAGTGGTTGAAGGTTTGTTTACTCTTCAATCAGGTCAAGAAATCTCTCTCTTCTCTCTCCTGCTGCTTCACAGTTGCCGGCTCAGCTTCTGTGCTTGCCGCTCCTTTGCCTCAAAGGCAAACTTGGTGTCCTGCAGCTGGGCAATGGCCTCCTTGGCCTCCTTCAGGTCCTGACAGATGTGCTCGTACTTCTCCGTCAGCTCCCTGTTCTCTCGACGCAGTTCCTGTACCACCTGGTTCACCTCCTCTGTCTGCTTGGTGCAGTGTATCTTCAGCTGCTCTACCTCAGAGAGCATGATCTCCATGTTCTTGACCAGTGACTCCAGTTTCTCTCTGGACATGGCGTCAGGATCAGTTCTACTCAGTCTGCCTAACCCAAACCCGAAAGGGACAAAGAAAGCCACCCTGTGTAACATGCACCAAGAAGCCTGGCACTCACAGTCTTGTGGTCTCTTTTTATACTCCCTTCTGCTCATCCTCCTCCCTTCCCTTTCCTTCCCCAAAGTGTCTCTAATCTTCTTTGCTCGGTTAATCTACTTATTTTTATTGCGCTGTAGAAATCTACTGACAACCCCACAGTAACATATGTGCTGTGCAGCGAAAGCCAGAGCAATAATGAGACTCTATGCAGCCTACACATAGGAAAACAGCTTTCAGTTGAAGAATTCTCTTGGGAACCCCTTGCAGTACAAAGAAACTACTTCAGTCTTGCACACTCAGACCCAAGAGCACAGCTTGATCTTAAATAATTATTGAGGCAAGCAATATAAGGCAAGTATATGGAAAGAAGAGAATTAGCCTCAGTTTCTCTTCCTTTCTCCTAATCTTATGTTTGGGCAAGATGGGAGGAACAAAACATACATTTCCCTTTTTTTTCAGGAGAAGTTCTATCCAACAACAGCCTGTACCTCATCTTCTATCAAAGGAGTTCACAACAGTTATCACAATCAGTGGTAACCACAATTACTGGGCCATGTACCACTTTTGAAGGTAGTTTGTGTTTCATTAGGTACTTGCAGGCTACAGATTTCAAACCCCAGTCCTGTTCACCTCCTGAAGTCGCTTCTGCTCTATCAGTACCAGTGGCTGCAGACGGTACACAAGAACTTCTTCCTGGACATCCACGCCACCCACAACAGAGTCTTGAGATGTTGCTGACTGCTACTGTGAATGTGAACCTGTGGCAATCAGGACTGAGAGATGCCAGCCTGACCATACAGTGATTACTCAGGTCACACCAGGCAGCAGGATGATCCCAGCAGCCACAAGGGATTGAGAGAGTCTGGCCGACTTTCTGAAGTGTGACCCAGACTTTCTTATGTATCTGGTTAATTAATGCACTTGTCTAGACAATAAGAATCATTAATTAGCCAAGGACCTGATGTAACAATATCACCCCTGAGAAATTCATTTGGCTGAAAAGAAGGCATTATTGCATGTGGCCCTCCAGGAAAGAACTCAAGCAATTCAGCACTGATTGTCAGGTCAGAGGGCACAGACCACAGCAGAGACAGGAATATGGGCTAGCCCTTGGATAACTGGCAAACTAAGGACAGAAGAGTCTCTCTCCTTCCTCTCCACATAAGGAACATTTCCTCCAGGCTGAGTCTGCACCTTTCCACAAGCTCTCAGCCTGCTCTCTGCACCCACAGAATTGTAGTCTCATTTCCATGTATCACGTACAGACAGGGATCTGTCCTCACTGCATTCACCTCACAGAATTACGTTTCACTGCACACTATTGCATAATGGCCTTTACTTTTGCACACTGGTTTGCAATTCCAGTTCCCTTTAAAAAGACCTCTAGGTAAGATTCTGTAGTTTCATCAGTACCAAGTTGAGAGAGAACACACGTTCACATGCATAGCTTCCACAAATGCATTTTCCCCTCCATTTTCCACCACAAAATGTGTTTTTTTTGCAGCTGTGGGGAGTTTCAGACACTTTGTTACACAAGTCATTCTCCATTTCCCCCTACTAGGCCCAGAGAAATGAAGCTGTCTTCCAGGGAGCATTACATCTCCCCCAGCACTGGATGAAAACACTATTGGACACTGGCCAAGCTCTGGCAGTATTCAAAGGCCCAGGACTTCTCACAGCTGGAAGTTAGAGTCACTCACAAAGCCAGCCATCCTACTGCCTCACATACAAGTGCACCACTGGACTGCTCTCATGCTGGCAGATGGAGTGCTTTGCACCACACTTCAAAATGAGCAGAAAGAGTGACATCCTTCAGATGAAATGAGAGTGGGAGAATCTAAACATAATTAGAATACGTCCTAAAGTCCTTGAAGAAACATTTGCACTGGCTGTCAGCCCAAATCCCACGTGATGCACATGGCACTGGAATAGGCTGGAACATGTTGTAGCATTACAAAACAGCAGGTCTTCATTAGTGAAGAATCTTCCCTGGCTCCACAACTGTACACACTGCACCCAAACACTTTAAATCAAACAGAATTACAAAGATGTATAAAGAGAATGCCACAGAGGTCATTTACTTGGATGTTAATAATTGATACATCACCTCTTACTATCTTAGTCTCAAAATTATTTAAGTTGCCTTGGATACAGACAGAATCTTGGCAACAGGAACTGGGTAAGAGACACTACTGAAATAATAATGTGAAATGAAAACAAGGAGTAGCATGAGAGAAGTTTCTAACAAAGAAAGATGGGAATTATTATTAGGCTTGGTTGGTTCAAAATATGATTTGATGAAGTAAGGAAGTAGGAATTAAAAACACATTCATGAAAAATCGGAGTGGGAGAATGGTACAAAAGTCATTAGAGGTAGAGAAATACACCACTGAGACTCTAATGTGAACTTTAGTGTCTTACCTTTAGTTAATCCTGGATTCTACCGTTGCAGAAGAACTGGAGGCAGAGGCCAACACCAACAAGAGTGAATTCATCTGGGAAAAATGCAGATCAGCATACCTGAGAAAAACAATCCAGACCACAAGAATTCAGTGCACAAGGGGACACAGCACATAGTAGCATTAGGAGTGCTAGGAAAACAGCACATCAGACAGAAATTTGTGATACAGTATAGCAGGGGGAAATAACAAAGCATGTTAAAGGACTGTACCATGCAGGGGCATTGTACCTTCAGCTTCTCTCTCCCTCCATCCTGCTGGAGGAAGAATGTAATGTTTCATTCTGAACATCTTGTACAAAGAAGCCAGGGGAAAAAAAAAAAAAGTCTGAAACCTAGACAAATATTCAGAAATGTTGATTTAAAAAGATGTAGACTCTAGGAACTAGGTTTAGGAAAGATGACTGAAAACCGCATGGCAAGACATTTCCAAGGTTGTTTCCCAGTCATGCCCAGGTCCTCTGCACATTCTAGGAAAAACAGCTCAGTTGGAAGAATGCTTCTGTGACTATTAAGGGCCCAACTGTGCAACTGTCATTTTGAACACACCAACAGTTTCTACACATCCAGCCAAATGGTGCCTACCCGATCATTCCATGCCATATTAAATCAGGAAAACTTGGTGTTAAACCACTCACTACAGTACATACTACACTGATTGACCTCTTGGCTAAATCTATCAGCTCTCTTCTGCTTGTTATTCGTCTACTCTACCTTTTCCTCATGTACATGGGTTTGAGATACACGCAAGCAGGAGAGGCAAAGCTAATTGAGAATAAAACAGAGAAACAACATTGGAAAAACACACTCCTGCTTTTGTGTGTGGCAGGAAAATTGTAGAAAGCGGCACAGGTGGAAGTGAAACTTCTGGTGCTTTCCTGTAATGACTGGGAGCTACCACAGCTGACTCTGATAACATATTCAGCTCTGCTGGTCTTAACACTAGAAGAGGATGACAGCATGAGGCTGCCAAGCTGAGCGTGGTTCACATGATACATACTTGTGTCTTCTTCACAGGTCTCCGAGCCAAAAAGGATCAACTGTTCCTTTCAAGGCTGAGGCACACACAAGCCAGAAAAGCAGGTTTCCTGTCTCCCCTCTGAGAGTGGGAGGAAGAGATGCAAAAATTGTACCCTGCAAATATCTGTCTGAAAGCAGACCATGGGCATTCCAGTTTTTGGCTTATTTCAAAGGGATCTTGGGAACACCAGTGAAATAAAGCTGTAAGCAACTTCACACTCTCTGGGGTTTTCTCAGCAGCACAAGTTGGACAATTCTAGCCTAGATTTTTAAATGGGGAGAATAAGCTGCAAATGCCAACAAAGATGGCTTTTAAACATCTGTCAGAGCAAACTACTTGGTATAAACTCTGTGGAATAGGAAGCAAAGCTACAAACCACATCATCTCAGGCATGAACTTACACTGCTGTACCTATTTTTAGCTTTATCAGTCACAAACACAAATGTCCAATGCAACATTCACAGAACTGTAGTGGGAGACAGCGCTTTACTGTCTCATAGTAGCTAGTTTAAGGTTATCATCCCCAGCTAGCAATGGTCACTGTTTTAACAATGGATTACTCTCTAAAATACATAGAGCATATCAGTGACTCCAGTGAGAGTGTTAGAGGTCTCCTCGATGCTGCCTCTCCTTTTCACTTAGCCCCTGCTTTATCCCCAGTGTGCAGTATGCACGAGCTTGTGTGCTTCCACTTGGGTAAAGGCATTAGACAAACAAACTCATTACAGGATTAAACATAAAGAGCTCTCTTGTCTATAATTATAGTAAAACTATTTGTAAAAAAAACAAAACCAAACCCAAAGCTAAAGATCAAGCAGCACCTGGAGGCATTGACCACTCCCGTGACAGACAATAAGCAGGCATTTGCACTCATCTGTTCCATTCGTTTCTAATAAAAGACAAACGCCGTTGCTACAAGTGTCAAAACACTCGGCACTGTGTAAGACTGACATAATAATGATCTCATCCTGCAGTGCTTAGAGACTATTGATAAATTCTGCTTTCTTGTTATAACACCAGATTTAGCTTTAGCTACTGTGGTAAGTATTAATCATATCTCATGCAACCTGGCACAGCTTCAGGAGAGCTGGATAGAAAACTACACAATTTACAGGTTTTGATTTAAAATATAGCCCCAAAAGAATTACGATCAAAATCCTTAACACAAGTTAGAATAATGTGCCTCAATATTGTGTCTACAGATATATTAATGAATACAGAGGTTCCTTTTCCCATTCCGCCTCCATCTTCTCACAAGCCAGATCAAAACACTTAATTTAGCTTAATATAGCTCAGTAAAGAAATTTTGGTAACTTTGGCAGAGTTATCCTCAAACTGCATTGATTTCTGCTTAAGAAATCAGCTGGCTAGCACAAACATCACTGACAAGTCACTTACATGAACTGAAAAACACACTCTTCTACTTGCATTTCTACTATCTAAGAAGAGGAAGAAAGAGCTCTTTCTGTAATAAAATTACTTAGTATTTGTGATGAAAAAAATTCCAAAGTGGGACAAAATGTTGAATCCTTTCATTCAACAGAAGAGTGAAAAATCTGAGTTACAGTGTTTAAATGTTAACTGTTTCAAAACAGAAGCTGTTTAAAAATATTAATTTTGTTTCTTTCAATGTCAAGTTCAGAAGTTTCCAAAGCATTTCTAGAAAGTAATACCAACAGTTCTACTGGGCAGACATCTTCCATCACTCCTGACACTCTACAGAACACCTTCTGGGTCCCACAGGGGACAGGCTGAGAGGCTTTCACACCCACACCAAGCTCCTTAACCTCTGCCCCATCTTGGAGTTGTCCACTGTTTCCTCCTCATAGTGCCTGAAGCCAACACGGTGAAGAGGAAAGGGAAAGAGGGAGGAAACACCTTCTCTGTCCCTTGGAGTGAATGAGGGACAGCCAGCATCTCCAAAGCCTGCGAGGGCAGATCAAATGTACAGGAGTCAAGCAATGGTGCAGGTAACTCAGTAAGCAAAGCACCCCGAGGTCTAATTGTAGAATCATACAATTACACAATACCAGGTTCGCAGGGACTTCAGGATCATCTGGTCCAACCTTTCTTGGGAAGTTAAATCTGACAAAAAAGGTGTAGTGGTAACACCAGGCATCAAACAAAAGCCACCAAAGGACAGTTAATTATTCAAAGCTGCTAAAACTGCTACAGCTTTTCAGTCAAGGGAGTGTTGCAGACTTTGTGCAGCAACTGGCCAGCTTCCCTCTAAGGCCAGGAACACACCCACAGAGGGACAGGAAGGACAGTTAATGGCTTGTCTAAAATATCTTTCCACATCATGTTGAACTAAGGTCTGCTTGGAAAAGAAAGGAACAAACAAAAACCCAACTACTCGTTACCAAAATCTCATAGAGGCAAAACCAAATATGTATCTATTTAGTCAGTTTACACATAAATTACTAACTTTGGAAAAATTCTTTCATTTACTCGGGTGTGTGATTTGTTCTAAAGACTGTCTATACAGCCAGAACATGCAAACTTCAAGAAAACAGACAAATAAAAATCCCCAAACTGCTGTTCTTCAGTACATATCGAAATACCAGTTCAAACAAAAGATGCATTTTGCTCATTTACAAGACGTCAGGTTATGTAATCCAGTACTGTAACCAGCTTGCACCAAATACTTTGGCAGTGGCACAGATGTCAGCAATTACTGAGAAATGTGATCTGGTGAGAAAGAAGCTGTCCTTTAGTTCTAGATACACATGAACAAACATTCATGTCATTTGCAGCTCAGGATGCCAAATTCTACTACAATGATTATTTTGACATGACATTTAAATCCCTCCCTAACTCACTAAATTGAGCTCCAAAAAAAAACCACCCAGTTGTAGAATCTGTCCATTTTATGGGGATTTCTATTCAGTACCTATTGCCTACTTCAGAATAAGTCACTCTTCATTACCCACATACTTCAAGAAATTTTTAGTTGCATTAACTTTTTAAGAGTTACAGACTCTACAGCAATGCATAAATATGACCCAATGCTGTTTGGGAAGTTTCAGAGACTCTAAGGAATGGAAACACTGATGATGGAAGGCCTTCCTCAAAAAGAATGCTTAAAAGCATAGGAGATCCATCATAGTGACAAACTTTCACCCAGAACTACCTAGAAAGAGTTTTATTTAACCACAACAATGAACTGTGGTATAAATGTAGACTGTCTTCCCAGGTGACTGTCCTGCTACTAGCTTGTCATCTGATTGGTCCCCTAGCAAACCCTAATTGAATAGTATCCAAGTAGTCAAAAGCAATAAACTTTCTGGGGGCAACAAGTAGCATTTTCTCAGTGCTGTATTCCTCCTTCCCTGTCACATAAAGAGCCTTGATGATTTTAAAGCAGATTAGGTAGGTAACAGCTTCATCTCCATGGGAAGTAAGGATTAAAAGGTTTATTGCTACTATGACAACAGCCAGGTTCTGCTGTTCTTAAAATAGTTTTGGAACCTTAGCAATGCCTGGAGATGAATACATGCCTCCCTTACAGGATTCACCATGTGCTAAATACAGTCCTTCAAAAGGAAACAATATTTTATAACAGTCTACTTTTTTTTTTTTTAAAGCATGTATTTTTATCGTGCTCTTTAATCCGTTGTTACGAGCACTAAGAATAGACAGCAGCAAAAAAGGCACAGTGCTGCCATGTGGCTGTGATTATAGCTTTAGAAGTGATTATTGCTGGAAGCTGGCTGCAGACACCGGCACAGGCACTGCACTCCCACTTCTCCAAGGCAGCCTTTGTTTCTTGCCCTCAGACACTCATCAAACCTCATGCTGAAACAGGGCACCTCGGGGACTAACCGGTCCTTCAGCTGCCTGTCCTGCCAGACACCAGCCACTTTTGATCTTCTTGCAGATCTCCCTCTAAACACCCAGAAGACTTCTGCTGCATCTAAGCCTGAATTAATGACTTCCTCATAGGTAACAACTGGAAGCAGAATTTGCCACACAGTTCATTACTGAACAGTATCAGTTACACTTGTGTTCAAGGCATAAATCTGTCAGTAGATAAATGGCAGCTGGAAGTTCATTTGAATATGCTATTGTATGGTATTTTAATGTTGAAGATGGCTAAATAAACCATTGATTCAATCAAATATGCAGCTACTACATCTGATGAACACTCAGCTGTGCTCTGAGGCACTCCCCAAGTACACTCATGCTGACTTGTGCAACAAAACCAATAAGAAGTACAACATTGACAGCACCACTGCCCAGATCAAAGTGGGTAACCCTTTTCTGAAACTACTGAAATCAGAAAATTAATAGGAACACAGAAGTCTGTCCATTACTCCAGACAATTTAGATGAAAAACATATTTCAAAACAAAGAAAATGCAAATCTAATCCAATTACATTGGTACTATGCATCAGTCTCTCTTGATGCCAAATCTGAAACCGCCTTCCTGCAGCAAATCAGGCTTCAGAGAACCAAATTCAGGTTGTAAAACTCAGGAAGCAAGTGACTGTTTCCTTATCCAAACCCCAGTTCTCTTAGCTCCTGTCAATGAAAGTGGGTTCTTTAGGCAGTTCACCAATTCCTGACATTTACAGACCAGAACTGACCTTAAATATACCTTTAACTGAGATTTCTTGGTAATTTGTATCTAGCAGTGACTGCTACAGACCAAGTCAAATCCTCCATGAAAGCTGGTGCTGTGAATAAAAGAAACACATTGACCTACCCTTGAAAGATTACATTAAGAGTGAAATGAAGTAAACAAATGAGTAGCAAATGAGCTAGCAAACTACAATCTTATCTTCAAGTTCAATATTTAACCTCAGCAAGATAAAATACTGCTATGATGGAAGCGAAAATAGGTCTCACTTTTAGAGAAGGTTCTAGATCCTACTTCAATTCCTAAAATATTTCATCATCACATCTCAGAACTAGGTCAGAATTACTGGACTCCCTCCAGTTAGTTCCATCTTCCTCGTGCTTGGTAGCTCAGAATTTGAGACAGAAATCCGGATGTGCCCTAACCAGTGCTGAGCAGAGAGAAAGGATGTGCCACCAACACTCCTCCTGACACAGCTGACCTTTTCTGTAAGGGTGCATTGCTGGCTCATGATCTGCCTGCTGTTCACCAGGACTCCAGAGTGCCTTGCTGCAGAGATGCTTTCCACTACCCTAGCGCTCAGGGTTACTTCTCCACAGATGAAAAACTTTTTTTAAACAAGGAAAAACACACTTAATGAGATTTCTTTATGCCCCATTCTTGATGAGGTTCCTCTAAATGCCTGCACATTCATCTGTTCTATCAACCACTCCTTCCACTTTGGTATCATCTGCAAACTTGCTGAGCATGCATTCCATGCTGTCATCCAGACAATTTGTGAAGATATTTACAGTACTGACCCCACATGAGCTCCAGTTGAACTTTGTGCAGCTGATCATGACCCTCTAGGTATCAACGTTGCCCTAGATTTCAGTCCATCTCACTATTTACTTACCTAATTCATACTTTGTCTATGCTGCAGTTACAGGAGATTGTGTGAAAATCCTCACAAAAGTTGAAGCAACATGAACTACTCTCTCCCCATTCAGCAAGACCGTCAATTTGCTGTCCAAAACTGTGAGGTTGACAGAGCATGACATCCTCTTTGCAAATCCATGCTAACTACTCCAAATCACTCTTTTTCCCTTCATTTATTTTCAAGTGCTTTTCAGGATGATTTTCTGCATCAGCTTCCTAGAGACTGAGGTAAAGCCGACTGGCCTGTGGGTCTCCAATTCTTCTTTCCTGTTCTTCTTGAAGACAGGAGTGAAATTAACTCTCTTCCAGGTTTCAGGCATCTCTTCTAGCAGCCATGACCATACAATGACAACAGACTCACAATGACATCAGCCAGCTCCCTGAACACTCATAAAAGCAAGCTGTGAGGTCTCACAGACTTAAGTACATTCACTTTGTTTACATGCTCTGTAACCTGCTTTCTTCCAACAAGATAAAGTCTACCTTGCTCAATTGTCCACCTGGTCTCAGAGGCATGGGATTCCTTAAGGCCAGTTCTCTCCAATAAAAAACAAAGCAAGAAAGGCAACAGGTATCTCAGCCTTCCTTCTGTAGGTCATTTGTCAGTTTCCCCTGCTCCATTCGGCAAGGCAAGGGCATGCTTTTTTCCCATATCTTCTTTTTCTCTTATATACTTGTAGCATCCTTTCTTCTTGCCTTTCACATCTCTTGCCACATTCAACTCCTGGAAAACTTTGACTTTCTCAGCCCTTCCTCCTTCCTTAATCCTGCCCCTATAAGGTCAGAAAGCAACTCTACATTACTCTTGTGCCATCTTCCCCTGCTTCTACATCTTCCACACTTCCTGTTTGGGTTCAGTCAGGAGCTCTCGGCTCATCCATACAAGTGTTCTACCTCTACCAGTTTTTACTCATCTGGATAGACTTTCTTTAGGTCTTTCATGCAGAGATAAGGCAATCCCCCTAAGAAGTATATTCAATAGCAGTCACCTCAGACAAATACAATCTTTGCCGTGAATATATCTCCAAAGCAACAGAAAAAGATGGTGCTGCTAGGGAAAGAAAAGCTCTTTGTCAATCATATTGGCAGAAAATCAGCACCAAAGTAACAGTGTGCACCACTGTTGAAGTGTTCTCCTGAGCATCCAGGGTAACACTGATCTTTCATTGTGCCAACTGCTGTTTCAGTATAATGTCATACATTTTGTCATACCTTAATTATACCTTATGGGTGCCTTGCAACAAGCTTTGACTGACCTTTAAATAAACATAAAAAGTAGCTTGTAGAAGAAAGTATTTCCATAGAAATCAGCCTGAGCGCTTTTGAAGGAAAATAAAGCAGTTAAGTGTTTTACGCTTTAAATGTTCAATAAAAGCAGCTATAGTGTTTAGGCTCCAACAGCTTTAAGTGATGGCTTTGAAATAATATAGTAAAGGCAAGAAAAGTCAGGATCCATGCAACTTTTATTTTAATTATTAGACAAGTACAGGAAAACTTGCAATAATCTATCAAAAATGTATCTTATCAAGAACTGGAAAGGTGTGTAAAAAAGATTCACATTCAATTTGGATTATGTACAAACCAGTGTTTGCAAAAAAGAAAACAGCGAATGCTTTGAGCGTAAAAGAATTCCATTCTAGTTCACGTGTCAGCATTCCCAGTGACCAAGTTACCACTGAGATGCAATCACAGTGCAGACACATTCCACAGTCTTTTAAACTTGTTTCAACAGCATTGTTGCCAAAAGAATTTTTTCTTTTTAAATAAAGCATTTGAGAAGTTTTGCCATACGGTACCATCCACCCAAAATGCATTCCTGTATATTTAATTCTTGACTGCACCAATGGCAGAACAGTTGGCATCTACAGGCCCAGGTACATACCTATATATCCACATCTCCATAGGTACAAATGTATAACTATATATCAAAGAAACACCGGCCTCCTACACCTGAACCAGTCAGGGGCTGTTTTGTACATTGAGGAGAACAGCCATTTTTAGAGGAGCACAGCCCTTGGTTATTTGGCTCAAACAAATCACCATCTGCAAGTCAGAACTGTACTGAATCTGTTGCAGTATCATGTGCATACCTTCACAACTCACCTCACACAGATGATATTTGAATGCCATCATAATAGTCATACACAGATATGACAGCATCATACATCTTTGCTCTAAGACCATCTTCCACAGATCTCTCTTTTTTTGGTCTGGATTAAATCCCCCAACAGACTGAAAAATAAAGACAAATGCAAGGGTCTGTTTTTTAGGTAAATCTGTAACTTTTTTCCCCTTATTTATTGTTTTGAAGCTTAGACAGAGACTAATCATTGATGTAAGCTGAAAGGGGAAAGCTATCATGATCCCAGTTTCAAAGTACAAATAGTGAAACAGTCACATAACAGTTACCGGTTAGTCTGCCGGGGCACAGAAGAGATTCATCTAGCTACTAAGGTTACACAATAACTCTTTCATAGCTACGGTCTCACGTGCTGCAATTCACATACTAATTTAATAATAATGAAAATTCTCTCCAAAATGCAGACTACATATCACAATTCTTTCAGCTATACTGAGCTAACAGAGACAAAACAGTTCATGGTCTCATAATAGATCGGTGTTTTAAGACAAAGGAAAGACAAGGCCTTCATGATGATGCAGTAACAGCCCAAATGCAAACAAAAACTATTCTCGGCTGGACCTTATGGATCCAGGAAACAAGATGATATTTAGTTGAAAGATGCCATTTGGAGGATAAGCTACTATGACTTGATATAAGAAGGCAAATATAGAAAGTTTCATCCGGTTTCTGAAGGTGTACGTAAAGACTTGGTAATAAGTTGTCTAAGATACACTGACCTGGTCTTGAAAAGCAATTTTTATTTCAAATTTATTTCCAGATTCTAATACATAAAGTTGAACCGTTTCTGTGAATATGAATTTTAGAGTCTTCATCACTGTAACTTTAGCTTGGAAATGAAAACATCAGGATAGCAGAAACAGTTCTGGGCAGTGGAAGACTGGCAATGTAGTGTTTGAAGATTCTGAGCTCTTCTGTAGGTTGCACTTCTAACAATCATTCAAGTATGCGGAAAGGATTTTGTGCATTTCTATAGATGCTAAAGCAACTCCTCATGAACCTAGTGCTCCCATGGTGCATATTTAAGCCAAAAACCAAACAATAAAGATGACTGCTGCATTAACTGAGAGTTGGCTCAGATACGCAGACAGATGCTAGTGATGCCAACCCTTAGCAAACTCGTTCTGTACAATGAAACGATAGTTAGGATGCCCAATAAAACAGACAAGGGAATTTTCTTAGGTATAACGCTCAGGAAAGGGACAAGTTACAATAGTATAAAAAACAACTCAGAAGTCTTGTAAAAAACAAACAAACCCCCCAAAAAACAACCCCCTGCCAAAACAACCAACCTGTTTTAAGTCAGGCTTCATTGCAGCAAAACATCAAACAGAGAATTAAACTAGAAAACACAAGCAAGTTTGACTTGAAAAGTCAGTGTAAGCAGTTCTGATATGGTTCATTTATTAATGCTATCCACGATGAATCAGCGGACAAATGAGATGAATAAAAATACTTTAGAGGTGACAAGACAAAGTATTTTATGAAAATGTAAAATGCTAACACTACAGTTAGCAAGTAATAGTGGAAGAGAGACAGATGTTTCCAAGGGCAATCAAAGCAAGCGTTCTTCTTTTTAAAGCAGACTTATACAACACAGTCTTCCTTCCCTTATGTGGGCAATGGTTGGTTTAGCATCTGAGATGTCTCAGTCCTCTGAATCCATAGGCACTGAAACAAAGCCCCAGAAAAAAAGATAAAAGGAGCTTGTGTCAGGATTTTGATAGTTGTTCTACTTGGCAAGGACTCCAGCATCAAGACGCAAGTAAAATGGAATGCCCATCAATAGTATCCACTCCATATGCTTCCCTCAGAAAAAAAGTTACTTGTACAAAGAGCCTACAGCAAAACCAAGTTCATCTCATGAAAGTCTCATTTACAAGTAACTATTCATAAACAAGTTCTTTTCAATGAAGAAGAACACATAGTTTGGTAGTTTTTAGGTTTGAATCCACTCTTCTTCTTGTGACAATTTCAAAACTTCCTATCTTCTTTTCATTGACTTTGAGTTGTCTTCCATTTCTCCAGTCTTCGGTTCCTCATGGCAGAGGTATAGTGAAGAGGGCCCCAAATTGTGCTCCTTGGTAACATGAAGCAACATCTCACCTAACTTAAGTATCCTTACCAATAAAGATACTGTATGAACAAAAATAATCCCCAGCTCAACCTGAGGTGTTAGACGGTCAAGTGACCAATACTTTAGGTCAACAGAACTGTAAACCACATTTTTTTAAGAGAAAAAAAAATCAGTGATGCATTATAAGTGCTACTAATAGCACTCTGGCCTCTAGAACTGGCACGATAAAATCCATTTGGGAATGCTGCAGATGTATACTTATTTAATAAGAATTTCAATAGAAGGAACATACACCAAGAATGAAGTCCATGCTATTAGTGATTATTCTCAAACACAAGGTTTGGAATGGTGTTCTAGCAGAATGATTTGCAAAAGCACAAATAGTAAGTCCTGAAATTGCTTTTTAATTTAGATTATTAACCTTTTAAAAGGATTCAAATTAGGACCTTATGATCCAATAACATCAAATAATTCAGTCCAGGACTAAGTAGCTACATAAACTGGAGCATGTGTACAGAAGCTGCACTCCACGCTTGAGGATACATAGTATTAAAACTGAGAAGAGGATCTAGGTCCAGTGAGGGGGGAAACAACAACAACAACAAAAGCTTTAAAATTTACTAAACCAAGCACACTCAGGCACAGAGGCTATGAAGTGGTGGAGCACTCTTAGAATGACATCGCTTTCTCCCTTTGTTGAATTGCTACAAAATCTTTTCTTCTTACACAAAGCAGAGTCAGGGCTCCACTGTCAAAAAATGACTGCTGAAGAAGTTTGAATTTGGTTCCTTCTCTTCAAGCAGCTACAGGGACAAGTTCCAATAGAGCTTCCTCTATTAATGTCAAGGAAGTCCTGAGCACTCTTAATGCTCTGAAAATAATCAGCCTGTGGCAAGAGATCACATTGCTGGTGGAAGCATTAGTAATTTTCACACAGGTGGTCCTTACCAGAGACATGCATATCAGATAATCGCTGATACAACAGCACCCAGTTTAGACCAGCTGTCAAGAAGAATTCACTTTCACAGAGGAAAAATCATGTGGTGTCCAGTGCAGCAGTTGTCTCATGAAAAAAGCCAAACCAAAACATTATCGGAGGAAGCTGTAATGATTCAAGCTTGGAATCTTGAGTATTAAACTCCAGTCTCACTTGAGAACTGAGGAAAAAAAAAATTTTCTCCTCCCAGATTTGCTACAAATATCCATAGAATACCAGCATCAGGTGTGCTAGATATAAAACTGGTGGAACGCTAGCTGGTCCATAAAGGGTTGCACCAAGTTATCTGTAGCAAAGTAAAAAACTAGCCCAAAGGTTATGGAGATTGGAAGAGCTGGTAAGGCCTTCTTAAAGATGGCAAGAAGCAGAAGTGTAAGGCACAGACCCTGAGGGGAAATAAATAAAACAAAACAAAAAACAAAGGGAGAAATTAGGGAACTCTGACAAACAAAAGATTATATACATAAACACTCATCCTACAGAAATACATGATACAGTTTTTGACTTTCTAGACATAAGGCTTAGTGACAGACGTACAGGCAGTGAAGATCACAGCTGAAGTCCTCATCAGTTTTCAGTCTGGCTGGCAAATAAAAAAAAATCCCAAACTAAAAAACTTAGCAGTTATGACTTTGGTCCTGATGAACAACAGAAACCATCTCTATTATTATACTACATTATACTCACAATTAATATGGCTACAAAACAGGCTAAAGTTGTATTCCAGTCCCCGCTTGCAGTTGCAGATGCTTTGCCGACAAGGACACTGTAGAAAATGAAGTCTCCTAAACCCAGCTTTACTCCTCCTGCAAAAGCGAATAAATGGCAGCATTAAGTATCATGCAGTCTACATCACTCTACATACCAGTAACTATCAGAGAATAATCAGACTTACAGTAAGTATCAACAAAACTCAGTAACAGGAAAAAATTATTTTCTAAACTAGCACTGCTGCTGAATCAAGTGATAAAGAAAAACTCTTGTGAAACAAGATGGTGTAGGAAGATTACACCACTCATTAATTAAACATTTAATTCATTCTATAAGTAATTTTTTTTTGTATATTCCTAGGCTCCTGTAGACAAATGTGATATATAAAAACTCAAGACATTTGCAAATAAATTCGTTGGAGTGGTGTACACTGTTAGTAGTCACAATATATTCAACCAAATATTGAAGTACAATTCCTTTAAGTTGGCTGAAAGCAAGGGAGGGAACAACTAAGTCCCTTGCAGATGATGTTTTCTTAGCCAGTTAGAAAGTCATACCCAGCAAAGCATTCCACTGCCCTCCAATTTTTCCTACGGAATTCTTACTAAGGTAGTTCTAAAAAGCACCTGAATGCAATTACAGTGCATATCACCAAGGCAAAACCTCAACATATTTAGTCTACAGCATGGGGTTTACAAAAACTCTTGGTTTAATGCCTTACTCTTTTAACTAGTAATTACCATCTTTGCAACAATTCTGAGAGCATAACACTCAATTACTTCTGCAAACAAAGTAATGAAGATTTTCTGAATACCAGATCTCTTCCAAGTGATGGCAGTCTAAAGATATCTAGTCAGAGGCCAACACCAGCCAGCAGCTGTTTTCATTTGGCTTGTCTTTTACTTTGTCACCTAATTAGAGCCTGGCCTACAACTCACTTAAGAGTTCTCAGAAGAACTCAGAGCATCAAAACAGAAGTGTATGTCTGGTTCATCACTGCAGGGAAAAAAAAAAGAAACATAGAAGAAAAAAGGCAACCTTACTCTCTTTCAGCAGGCTTCAAATATATGGTTTAGAACAGTGTATTCACAAGAAGCTCTTAAGCATTAAAATGCCCTTTAACTGCTGAAACAAAACTTAGATGCTTGTTTTCAGTGCAACAGAATGGTAAGTAAAGGCAACTGCTGAGTAACTTGTCCTGCACAAGCAAATGCTCTGTATTTCTAATGAGCTGCTCCAAATTTCTAGTAAGCTAATGCTGGCTGACAAGTCTGACTGAATCACTGCACATCTATCATTGCTATTCGTTGTAAGAACAAAGGAAGGGGAAAATTATTAGTCTGGCCAGACAGCATTTTAGCCAACCAGTTAACTAATTAAAATAGCCCAATTCCTAACATTTTTGTGTCTTAATTTTTCTAAGATCTAGAAATTAAAATGATTTTGTAGCACACCCTTGAGTTCTGAATTTTTGGGGTGAAGTAAATTCTAACATTGTTCTTAAAGTAGACGTCTCATTTTTTAAACAGAGGAACATCTGAGAATTAGAAAAAGCAGCCCACCTGCAAATACAGCTGCATCACATGAGGAAAGCAGTTTACTAGACAGGCAGACCTTTATTTATTTAGAGCTTTGCAAATCTAATAGTGGCTTAAACTCCAATGAGAAATCATGAATCAGTTAAAACAAGCATCTGCATATTTCTGTCATATGGTCTCCAAAGATACCTCAGCAAGGTTGTGGTAAAGAATAAGCAAGTTTATGACCATTTCTCCCTTCATTTCTGTCTCCAACTATGTTTTAAATATTGCTTGTGTGGATTACAGCAGTTTAGTAATCTTGAGGCACAGAAAGGTTCATGACTATACTGATAGGGCCTAAAAATACAAAAGAGGTGATACAGAACACTATGGGGAAAAGACAGAAGACGGTGCAACTAACTCTATAATGCTCTGAAAGCAGTTTGAGCTATTAAAGCTTTGAGTCTGTGTATCAAACTGAAGGCAGGTTTGGCAGCATTATTCACTTCAACATGAAAAACAAAACCTACAAAAAAGCAACCCTGTCTACTTCTAGGAGGCATACCAGTATCTATCATGAACAAGAGCAGCTTTTCAGCTTACCATCAGCTGGCAACATACTGTGTCAGAGCAGACAGAATGACTACGACTAACTAGTTTCAGATTTCCTAAGTCTTTCAGCCACAGGACTCCATACTCACGTTCTTCAGGGTCTTCACTTGTTTGAGAATGACTGGGTAGAGCCTGAACAGCAGCACGAGATTCAGGTGTTGATTCAATGGGTCCTATTCTATTGTCCCTTTGTTGCTGCCATTCCTGACTAAAGCCACCATCATCTGCTTCAGCATCTTCATTCTGAGTCTGGTTTGCCGGAGCTCAAAACAAGAAAGGCATTTAAGATCTCTTTCAATAAAATATGACAATCTCTCCACATTTAATGTTACAAAATAACGAAGAAAAATGAGGTGCTCCACAACATTTAGCATCATCATGCAACACTGGCACACACCATTACAAGACATTCTTAGAATTTTACTACGTTTTTTAACTTATTTAAACAATCAGGAGCCTTTTCAGTCACAGCATCTAGATGTTGCATTCAAGTCCCAGCATTCAGGAGTACTTTGACATAACGAAAATTCTGTGGTGACCTAATTTAAAGACCACAGTTCAAACGAATAAGCTCTCACTTAATATTTCAATAGCTTCTTTAGTCAGCACTGACAGCTTAGTTTTCCAGTAAAAGAAAATGTAGCTGAAAGTGATAGGTACACACAGCCCTTAATGCATGTTAAATTCAGCAACTCTGCTCTGCTTCAATAATACATGTAAACAAAGAAACCCCATGTTTTTAAACACTATCTGCATAGCTGAGAGGGCTAGACAAAAACATGAGTTAGCAGTATACTCTATCATTCCAATTTGACAAGCAACTGAGTTCAGTCAATAGTTGTCTACTGAGAGTCATTTCACCATCAACACCCTGTATCCCAGAAAAACAAATCCAAGAACATCAACACAATAAATGAGCCATTCTTTAAGTCTTGAGAGGTTCGTCATTCCCAATAAAGCCTCCACACTTTCACTCTTCTACAGCAACCAGAAGACTTAAAAATCTGAATGACAAGTATCCACAAACTTATATTCCAATAAAATGACAAGCATAAAGGCTTGTCAAAGAAGCACTCACCTTGTTTATCATAACTGGAGTTTTTGGAAGCTTTCCGCTGGGCTTCGGGATCTTCCTCAGCCATGTTCACTAGCCAGATCATTGTTGCTTTTAAAAAAAACACGAGGGAAATAAGCATAGCTGATCATCACATGTGTGCAATTCTGAGATCGTGCTGGCATCAATCCATTATTTTTCTTATGATACAACTATCTTCTGCAACAGTCTCCTGTTAAAGCACAGTAATGGCTGGAACACAGCCAGCACCAGCCACAACACGCATTTACAATATTACTTCTCTATCTGAGGCTCACTCTGAAAATCTGAATCAATGATTGCTTTACTTTTTTTCCTGGTAATCAGTTCCTTCATGTGCAAGTAAAAAGGTCTATTAAGACAGGTACTGAGGGACCTCAATTTAGAAGCAGTACCTGCATTGAAGTTAATTGTTCTCTGTCCCCACCATCATGTAGAATTCCCCAGTCTAGAGGTAATGAAATGTTGTCACCTTTAATTGGTGTATTTTAGTTCAAGTTTGTGGTTTCTCAGAGTTAATCTCTCCTCCCACAAAAGAGAGGAACAGGCAGCTACGAGTAGTATCAGTAAAATACAGTGAGGGTGACAGATGAAGAATACCCTCCTCTTTCTCCACTGTAAACTTGTCCCTGATGTAGTCAGTCAACCTACAGCACACTTCCTACTTCCAAATACAGGCTTTCCCTGAGCACCAGGAGCACAACGCTGTATGATTAACCTATCTCACTGCTTATCCATGCGATTACAACTAGCCACATGGAACCTGAGAAACAGCAGCATCCTGTAGGAACCGATGCACAGGTCCTAACAGCAGTCTGCATTCACTGGGTTATTTTTCACAACTGCAGGGAGAAACAATGTATCAAAAAAAGACAAGCCTGGGAAAAAAAAAAGATCTGTAATGGAATCTGGCAATTTCTCCCTTTCCTTCCAGCAACACACAGGTTATCTAAGCACTGAAATCTAATAAATATTTTCTGAAAACAAGCACTCCCTTGGAATGGGCTTAATTCACAGCTGAGCAACACACTTCTTTAGCCAAAACAAGGTTTGTTACCACTTTTCTTCTTTGCATTTGTAACAAAACATGCTGGTTTGTATCTTGAGTGTCCTTAGCCATGCCCCACACTTTTATAGTCAACAGTGAAAGTAAAACTGAGGTTCAAGAGAACTACCAATTCCAGCTGACAAGCACTGTGTTAAAACAAAGGAAAAAAACCCACAGAAAATCACTTCAGCTGAGAGGATGACTATGTTGTATTTAGCAAAATGTACTTACAGGAGTAAATAAGTGCTGGGAAGAGAGTTTCATTTCTCTCTTGAGCTGTTTCAACTAACATACGAAGAGGACCTTTAGGACATAGGACAGCAACCAAATCTGAAAGGGAGAGCAAACAGCTCTTACATCACTGCAAACAAACTTACAATAAAATTTTATATAACAGAGATCTGAGGAATATTCAAAGCACATTTAGCATAAGAACATTTGCTGTTTGCTGCTCCCTTCAGCTCTTGTTCATGGGATAGTATAGGAAACCAGGCAAACAAGTGAAAACTGAAAAGCAATTGTTTATAAATTAGGATGACTATAAAAGTTATTCATACAGATAAAAGAACAGCAGATTTGTCAGATGCTCCATATGCATTCTCACCCAAATGCTGATAGCTTGTTAATTAATTTGCAACTCCACAAGCAACCTCAGCTACTTTTCCCATGTCTTGCATATTTGCAAAGAAAGCTTTAATATTTACATATAATCTTGCTACTATTTTTCGCAGTTGTCCACTCACTGTATGTCTTCAAATTAATTTAAAACAAAATCTGACATTGAAAGGAGCAACTTACTTGTGAGTTGCACAGAGCAGGCCTCCTAAACCTGAGCTGATTGTCCTAGCACCATTGCTGGTCCTACTCAAGTAAAGAATTCTTAGTGTGGGGTCTCAATCTTTGAAACTTATTTCTCCTTTACTCAAATCAACCATCTTATGATCTTGGAATATGATCTGAAGAGTAATTTAATTTTGCAGTCACTGAACAAAGGCTGAATGCTTGGAATACTCATCTGTTCTAGTCACAGAGAATGGAAGTGGGTATAGGGGGATGGGAGGGGTTTTTTAATGTGCTTTGTGATCCACGAGCATATACGCAAGGGGTATTCGTCCTCTCTCTGAAGGATCAGCACACCTAAGCAGCACACTGACCCAGCAGAGCTAATAAAAATCTTATTAACCCCTGCAGTTCTACAACTGGACAGATTCTCAGTCTTTTATCATTACTGGTGACTGTCAGAGTACATATCACACTCATGTGCTTTCAAAAAAACCCATCAAGTTATGAGCACATCTTCAAGGATTAACTAAGCTATCATGTTTTAATTATGCCTAAGCAACTGGATTTTAGTCTTGTGTGGGAACTAAATCTGTATTTAGGATAGAGAATGATCTTACCAAAAGTGTCCAGCGCCCTCTACAGCTGTACGAGAGAACTACATCTAAGTATCAGCCATTATTCCAAAAGAGTGTATGTAATATGTGATAATTCAAATTATTGTTCTTTTTATTAAAAAAAACAATAAATAAAATAAACCAAAGAAACGTGTCACCCTGGGCAATAAAAACTGCCTTTATTCCTTTCTTGCTCCCTTCTCTTTCTTTTACTAAGCATGGATCAGGATGTTTTTCTTATGTCTGCAATTTGAGTAATTTATATGTTGGGCAAATCTACACCTGCATGGGATTGTACCCAAACAAGCAGCTCCTAAATTCTGAACATACAACAGATTCCAGAAATCATTGGTGAAAATGAGAAGTCAAAAGCTCTCCACCTTCATGGAAGAGAACAAAATGGCAACATAAGTCTCTCATATCCACCTCTCTTGAATTAATGCCATTCTCCTCTCAAGTAATCTAGAAAATCCAGAAAACATGAAGGAAGATGCATTACACAAAGGTCTTAACTGCAAGGGACTGATCTCGGTTTAGATCATGACTTTATCTCTGAAGTCTGTGATCACCTACACACTGCTTTGAATGATACACCAACTACCGCTCTCCACTAAGTTTCCACCTTTTTGTTTTTTTAAGGTCTAGTTAAACAGAGAAACAAGGGAATAGAAGAGATTCCCACCAAATCTATTACTATGCCTTGTCCCAAACCTTACCATACACTGAAATTACAGCCAGGATAAGCCATGCAGTCCATTCAGGCAGGTACTTGATGAACACCAAGGCCATGAGAGCACTTATCATAATGAGATAGGCCTGCTGGAGCCGAAGCGGCCCCTTCCAATGAATACAGATCATTCCCACAACGCCAAAGTTCCATATCATGAGTGCCACTGTAATGTAGTCCATAGCAACGTTGTAAGTCTTAAAAACTTCACTGGAAAAAAAAAACAAATCAAAAACAAAACATGAAGAAGAATATGGACTGTGTTAACATAAAACAATGCCAACAAGTTATAGATGCAAACATCAGAAGACTATTTTTTTCAGTTTTCCTTTTCAATGCAGTGGCAATAATGCAAAATTCTCTAACCTTCACAGTGGATGATTTTTCCAGTGATTGCTTCCCAGCAGTTCTCCCACTTTTCAAAAAATATTTATTAATGACATCATGTTGAGCATAATTCCCCCCACCCCTACAGTTTATTCTATGAAGTGAGGACAGCACTGACAGAGTATTAGGGTGTGAAAAACAGTCCCATTTCGCCCAGAAAAGGATGCTAGAAGGGATGGGATGGAATGGAAAGAGCTCGAATTCTACGTCACAAAATTCCAGCATAGTGGGGTTGGAAGTGATCTTTGGCGATGATCTAGTCCAACCCCCTTGCTATAGCAGGGTCACTCACAGCAGCTTGCCCAGGATCACAATGTCCAGGTGGGTTTAGAATCGCCACAACTTCTCTGGGCAGCCCAGAGCTATGGCACCCTCACACCAGGGAATTTTCTCCGCCTGTTCAGATGGAACTCTTTGGGTTCCAGTTTCTGCCCACTGCCCCTTGTCCGGTCACTGGGAACCACTGAAAAGAGTCTGGCCCCATCTTCTTGTTCCTCACCCTTTAGCACTTGCTGAGTGTTGAGAAGATCCCTTCTCAGGCTGCTCTTCTCCAGGCTGAACAGCCCTAGCCTTTCCTCCTCACAGAAATGCTGTCCTCTTTGTAGCCTCCACTGGTCTGTCTCCAGTAGTTCTCCATCTCTCTTGAACTGGGCATCCCATCCAGATACTCTAGCTGTGGCCTCACTAGGGCAGAGTAGAGGGGGAGGAGAACCTCCCTTGACCTGCTGACCATGCTTTTTTTAATGGACCCCAGGAGATCATTGTTCTTCTTGTCCATGAGAGCAGATTGTTCGCTCATGGTGAACTTGTCCCCCAGCTCTCCAAGGTCCTTCTCTGCAGACCTGCTTTCCAGCAGGTCAGCCTGTACTGCAGGTACGGGGAGTTATTTGTCCCCATGTGCAGTAGTCTACACTTAATGTGCTATTTCTTCCAGTCAATGCAGAAATTGAGAGAAAAAGCATGTTATTCAAAAACCAGTTATTTTGATTATGATCATGTTTTTTAAAACTCAGAAGAATAAGAAGTTGTGAAACTACAATTGATCTTTTATAAAGGTATGCAAAAAGATCTCACTACTTATCTGCTCCCTGTGGAATAGAAATGTTTTGTTTGCTTCAAAGTAAGATATACAAAGTTATTGGGTTTTATTCTTTGCCATAAACACTACAGTAAAAAGCCTTCTTTTTGGCTGAACCATGACACTGTCACATCAAGTACTATGAAATAACTAAGGCTCTCAATACGTAAAACAAAAATGAACAAATGTGTTGTCTCCAAGTCATGGGCACTTTCCACTGACCCAGGGAAGAAACAGTTGTGATGATTTTTTGTAGATTCTGCTGCTACCGATTCACAAAGCCACAAAGAACCTTATAATCTGTATAATTTCCCCCAGGAACATTTGTCTTCCATATTTGTTAGCTGGCCTTTGAAATGGCCACTCTTAACAAGATCTCTGCAAAAGCAAGTCAGCACTGCTGTGAGGTGGCAAAGACAAGAGCAGGAAAGCAGAGTCAGGAAAGCCTTCGGTCCCTCTGCTCAAAAATGCTTATAGAAGAGCACCAGCTCCAACCTAGACTCAAAGGAAATTATCAAGGGAATTAACCTCCATCCAGCCTTAACTGCACCTATGCAGCACACGCTGGCTTGTATCTCAAACATCACCAGTAAGGTTAGAGAAAATGCAGACAAAAACAGCATCACAGATCACTTGGGGCAAAAATTACTAACTGAAAGAACACTGTTTTCACCCTCTGGAGACCAAATTAAACAAGCTTCTTCAAAGAGGAACTTAACTGCCCACCATGTGGTATATAAAATACACACAGTATAATAAATTCATGGCATAACTCTAGTTACAAACCCTGATGAGGTTGCTCACTTCAGAGTTATGTTGTCCAACTTTTCTTCACATCTGGATAAAGCCAAGCTTTGAAATTCAAAAGAAACCCATTGAATGTATTTTGGGTGAGAGAGTGGATTCTTTCCAGATGATTCTTTTCTGCCACTCCCACACAAACAGCCCTTGCATATACAGTCCACCAAAGCGATAATGTAAGCAACTGCCTTTGATTCATATGAATATGAAAAATGAAGTTATCAGAAGATACACTAACAAAATCAGCTATTGTGTGGAAGACAGCTTATTCTAGTGATGCATGTGGTGGACAGCTTCTGTACAACTTCAGATGCTATATAAACTCATGAATATCTCTTGCTAGTGCACTCTATGAACTTATATAAAGATAAAAATGTTCTTGCAATAGCTTACTCATGATAATTCTTCTTAAGACTCAAGGACTAATATTAAAATAAATATATACACAGTGATAAATGAAAAACAGCAAATTAATGTATCAGTTCACTTACCCCAGGTAGATGAATGAGAAAAAGAAAAGGAGCAGAAGAGAAGAAATTATAAGCCAGCCATGGATCACCTGCAAAAAAGATATCACTATGTATTTTTTTAGATTGGTTGAAGTTAATAACTAATTAAAAATACTTTTATTTTCCCTTTCTAATACAGCAATAAAATTATATGTAGAACTCTTTCTCTCTTTGGCTATTGCTAAATTTATATTTAAGCTATACACATTACTACATTTCAGTTTACATAGGAATTTTGAGTGCTTTGTGGTGGTTCAGCAGAGATTCTATACAATGAAAACTACCGTTAGGCCATATATTTTTAGGCCATTTTGATAAGAGTGTCATTATAGCAAAACAGGAGTGTCCAGCATTAACACAGATAGAAAATGTGATTCATTTTGTGCAATTAAGAAGCCTGCTCTATTTCCAAATAATTTTCAGAATAGTTACGGAATTAAAGTGGTACAGAAAAACCTTCAGTGCTTATCTGCTGGAATTCAGAACTAGCATGTCATTGATGTCATTGACTCTAGAAATATTTTTGTGTTCTCTATCAATCATCTACAGACATAATCCCTAGTTTTGATATGAAAGCAGACAAACATGACCAAAATCTTAACAGAAACCAGTTCAGGGATGTGCTCAGTGAGGACATAGATAGATTTAAACTTTGACTTTGCAGTGATGAAAGTGCATACCAATCTTGTACATTACTATGCAGAGTGAAAAGTTAAGGCTGAAGAGCCCTGTAACTTGGGTAATCTCTGAACTGAGAATGAAACACATATTTAACAAATTCCCAATACAGAATCTCATATATAAAACCCAGACCAAACACTGCAAGTAGATAACCAGACAGAAGCAATAATCTCAAAATCCAAGCTGCATAAGAGAGCCTGCTTTGAATACAACATGCTGAGTGGAAAATTATCTGGTGAAATCAGCTAGATGTGTTCACTAGAACAATGCTTTCAGAAACTGCTTAGAAACTGTGAAATCTATTTGTATTCTGAAAGATGTGTAGTAGAATGTAAGTTACGTTATAGATCTTAGAGTATTCTTCAAAAGTTAGGTTAAAAGTAAAGTTCATATGCACACAGAATAAAGGAATCAAGTTTACATGAGGCTAACAGGACCTTCTGGCAAAGGAAGAATCTAGCTACGAGTGTGTGATTTAGGACATTTATTCTAATACTTAAATGCTTATGAGGAGTTTAAAAATTTTCAGCAATTTTTGAAACATTAATTCTCCCCCATATGGTACTAAAAAAAAACACAATCAAACAACCTTTACCTAGTAAAACCTGCCATTTAACTTGTTATTCTAACAGCCTGGCTTTCATAATTTCCGCCACTGTACTCTCTAAGAGTTAAGAAATGCCCCATGTAATAAGCATGGTGCCTGTAAAGGCAGTGCAAGAAAATTGCTACAGTATCTGTCTCAGTCCACCAGTCACCACTTTCAGCAAGTGGGGGGGGGAAACCTGCTAAAGCTGAAGACTGATAAGCATCTGAAAGGGAATAAAATTTTCAAAAAACTTGTAGAGCTATCTATATATTTAAGCAGTGACCTAACAAGAGTAATTTTATTCACCTGTAAAACTAATTGAAGCCATGTTAAGAAAACAGCAAACTGTCATTTCTTTTAACAACATGATTTCTGCTTGTAGCTTTTCCATTTGTAGCATAAACTCTCACACTTTTTTTCCCCTCCACTTAAGAAAATAATGTGAATACTAATGTCTCATTCTAGTCAAGAGTGAAAATACTAAGAATGCCAAACACTCAGGCCATAGTCTAGCAAAGGTTCACAGACACTCTGCATAACTAGACAGTGGTACTAAAGGATTTGACAAAGGTAGCATTTGACATGCAGATGTTGTTTTATTCTTGGTATGCATTTCATCTCCCACAGCGTTTTTCAGACCACCAGCCTCTTTGCATACAAGTGATTTTTCCAGAGTATTTCTTCTAAGCTTTGGCCAGAATTTCCCTAGCAGGATCCCATGACAGGTTTGCTGCCTTATAATTATGGAATTTTCACTCTTCATTTAACAACACCTGCAACACTAATTGATTGCTGGTAGAGAGCTGCCCTTGCCTGATACTACTTGAATAAAAAATATGGATTGCAGAATGCAGATCATTAAAATGAACAACAGCAGACAGCTTTCGGGTGGGCAGACTAAACCTTTAAAGAACGCAGAGAATAATAAAACATGTTTTAAAAACTGTTAAAAATACAATAAAGGAAAAGCTAGACAAACACCTCAAAGTCACAGTTTCTGGTTAGATTTAGAGCTAGAGTCAGGATCATGCTTAGTTTACGTACATAGGAAACCAAAAAAAGTACAGCTGAAATAGCATTTCCTTTCTTCAAAAGAGTTTTCAGATAAAATCCTTGTGAAGATAAGCAAATTATCACTAGCTGCTGGAGACCCAAAATTCTTTCACTCTAAGTTCCATTCCCCCTAATCTAGACTACATTCTCCAGATAGAACTGCACATAAAATAGAATTCAATGGACAGGTAACTACATTTTACAGTATTCTGGTATAGTACCACTGAACTACTCTGTTAGCAATCTGGAAAATGTTATTTCAATTGGCATAAAGTATAGCTACAGGAAACATCTGTTGCCTAATAATTCTCATGTTTTAGAACAAAAGTTATTTTTGTAAGGGGAATGTGCAGTGCATTGCAAGGTCAAGAGGGAAGTTAGACATGTAAAAAGCTTAGTGAAAACTACTTCACGCCTTCAGCATCTAAGGAGAACCAACTGGCTGCCAATGAACCAAGGTGAAGTATATCAGCTACTTGATTAGAATGAACAGAATTAACAGTTTAAAAAGAAAATGTTGTCAGTTCAGTTAACACCACACTGTGATAAAAGGTCTGTACTTTCAAAAACACTCTTCCATGTTGTATGCAAATACAGGCAAAAATTATTTCCCCAGTCACTCTATGATACTTTGTGAAGGGATTTCACCCACAGCCATGGAGACAAAACACGTTTCTCTTTTGAAGACAAAATGAAATGGAGCAAAGCTTTGCAGCAGTGCATGGATCCCACTGCCTATTCTACAACTATGAAACAGATTAAAGGTTCTGGTTGCATACTGGGAAGTTTTATTAGGACAAGACTTGTCAAATGGGTCATTAAGATCAAAAGACGACCAGGAATTTTCACAAGAAACTCCCCCCCAGGCAGGCGACATTGCAAATTATTTCTGCTAAGCCTGGACATGACCAGATCACACATCATTATATAATTGAAGTCTTCCACAAAAGAGCCCTAAAGTCTGTTTGCCATAAAGATTTTGCCAGGCATGTAAGCCATGCACTCATCACACTTTTGGGAGACTTCCGTACTGGAAGCAGAGTGGGAAGAGGGGTGCCCTTGAAAAGCCTGTGAAGTCCTCAATAGATTTCCAGTTTCACAGATGTAAGTACATGGTAGACTTCACAGAAATAGAAAGAAATGTCACCCTAATTCTGACAAGAAAGCCAGCAGTGTTAGCACTGGGGTTTCACCTCCCTGCTGTGTCTAAGGAACACAAAACTGAAACAGTGAACCAAACCACCAATTCTGCCACTTTTGTTCACTCATCCTTGATAGCCCTTCATTTTGTTCCATTCTCAACAATGTCTACTAATAAATGAGCACAATTACTCAGGTCAATGATATATACTCACCTTGTAGCACCTGTATTTGTAAAGCACAACCAGGAGTATGGTCATGACAATTATGACACTGATCATGATAGCAGCGTTGAGAATTGAATTCAGGGCTCTCTGTCCTACTGTCTCTGTCTCTTCCGTGAAAGGAGTGTAGATGCTACAACAACAAAAAGTCAACTGAAATGCCACTGAATGTACAGATGTTTCTGATACGCACAGCCAACATCAAATGGAATTGCAGTAATTTTTCAGTTCAGAGCAATAAAAGCAACAGCTCTTTTCTATTTAGGCAAAATCTGAAAAGCTACATAGTATCCTCTCTGGCAAACTTCAATTTAAAACCAAACAAATTCCTTAGAACATATGCCTTTCCTACATTCTTGAACCACTACTATTTTCTGCTTTCTGAAACAAATAAAAACCCCAGAACTCCAGGTTGTTTGACACACTTAATCAGGTACTATGAATGACTAGGCTGTAACTGCAGCTAGACCTTTATATGCCCACCATCTAGTGGATTTGCAAAGGATCTCAAAGATTTCAACAAATGGTAGGGGTCCAACTCTCACTTCCTTATGCAGGAGGAGGGGGAGGAACACTTACCATAAATAAAATCTCCAGAAAAATCATTCTTTGATCAACAACTTTAATAAAGAATTTTGTGTTTCTTTGAAATATTTTATTATATGCTTATAAGAATGCTTCAAAGACAAACACACTCTAAATCATTTTATCTAAACGTTTTCATAATGGAACACTGCAACTGAATTACTGCAGGTTCTGACAGGCTCAGTGCTCTTCTTTTATCTCCTTTCTCTCAAGTCAGCTTTCACCAAAATTACAGGTTTTTGTTCACATATAAATATTTTTTGTACAGGAAATCTGCCAGGAAAGTTTCACTAATTGCAATAGAAGTGAACCTCCTCATGCTACCCTCCTCTTGCATTTGAAGTTCTTTATCAAACAGGACAGGAAAACCAGAACTTGTCACATAAACTTCATTTAAATAAGCAAGTTTGTTCCTTTTCCAAAATCTTTGTACTCTAGCAGAATACAACTGAAATGGCTTTGGATGAGAATTAGGTTTATTCTATAAATAGCACAGGGCACAAGGAGGTATTAAAATGAGGACTACTATTTGAAACAAGAAGTAATAACCAAGATATTACCCTAACTGGTTGCCAGACAACAACTACCAATAGTACCACAAATAGAGTTCAGTTTCTGGAAGGAAGAAAATAAAACAATCTTTGCACTGGTGGAAGGGAAAAAGGAGGCAGGAAGGAGTTCACTGTGTGAATTAGACTCCTGAAGAAATGGAGATAAGAAAATTAACTGAGTCCATTGAAAAGATAGGGGGAAAAAAACCTCATACATACAGCTGTCCATCCTTGCGCGTATAAAAGCTGACAGACTTGATGGTTGCAACAACGACCACCATGCAAAGCGTGACAGGTACAAACAACATAATCACATGTTTTGCCCCGTATTTCAGTGTCAGCTCCTCATCTTCCTCTTCATCTTGTTCCACCACTTGCTGAGTGTTGTTTTGTGGCTGCCCATTAGTCTCAGACTCAGGATTGTCATTTCTTCTGCGCTCGCTATTATCATGGCGACGTCTTTCACTGTTGTCATTCTGCAATACATAAAACCCAGTGTCCTCAGCAACTATCCACAACCATATTCTTGTACATTAAGTTGGAGAAGATCTTGAGGGGAAAATGTGCAAGGTAACATTTACTGTTAAGAACACTTGCCACAGCAAGGACTTAAACAGTAGTCATTAAGAGCATCACATAGTTAACAGAAGGAGGGAAGCACAAGGTTATGTTAGAAGCATTTCTATCAAAATCAGCAGCGGATGAAAGTAGATTGGTTGCAACTAACAGCCTATGTTGCCTTTCCCTGAAACAGAACTAAAAAAAAGTTGAATAGAGTAGGACAGCTTTTTCACTTGGTCCAAACCACAGTTGATGAAAGAGTGCATGACAATAGATTATTCGTATCTTGACACAAATTAATTTGGTATTACTTCTAGGAATAGATAAAACAGACATTTATGACTAACTCCATGAAAAAGCCAAGAAAATGTCTACTTTCCTTACTCCCCTGCAGTAACCTAACTAGAATATCATGAAGTGGTTTCTTCAGGGATTGTGTTCCCACATTTCTGGTAAGAGGAATGACACAGAAATGGTACTCTGGTAATTTTCAGTCTTTATATTGCGATTTGATTCACAGGTTTTAGCATGATGAAATAAGTGTGCAAACTCTTTCTGTCCTCTTCCAAGGATATTACCTCCACATCCTTTCACTAACACTGAAGAAATTACACCCCTCTTGTCAAAAAATATAAAAGACCATCCTGTAATCCTGACATTGCTACATGAAACATTGAGGGCATAAAATTTAAGCACAAGTAGAGTTAAACTTCTAGTGGGAAAACACAAACCAGGAACATTACCTACGAGTAAACAATCAGGCTTGCACTTCTCGTGCCAAAAAGAACTTTTTGCATCCTCTCCATAAAGCCCTGTCAGCATTCAGCTCTTTACCTACTGTGTGCACATACAGAGAACACAACAGGAGAGTGAGCCATGCTTCACTACAAAGAAACAAAACTATTTTGTTTGCCAGTCACTCTAAACAAGCCCTAAAATGCAACAGGTTATACAGACTTTTTTCACTGTATGTCAATGCCATGTTGGCACCATTCCCTCCACTGAAGATGTTTAACATTAAAGACATAACAAAGACTTTTGATTCCTTAGAATGAACCTCATTTCTTCTGTATTACTTCTTTTACATACAGTTCCTTTCGAGTAAAGCATCTTTATGTTAAAACGTAAAGTAAATCAAAGGAAGATGCCTTTAAAACATCACTCAGCTTTAATAAAATTGCTCTAGACATAAGATAGGGCATGAAAATAACTTAATGCATTTCTGCTCAAGTCTCTTAGGCAGGTAGTTTTTTTCCCCTAACGATGCAATGTTGAAGTTTCATTATTTGTTCTTAATAGCATTTCCAAACATCACTGCTGATTTACACCTCATTAACTCACTGCAGTTTTTGATAAATCAACAATAATTTTGGAGATTCTTTACACAGAATTTTCCCAGCCCCACCTTCAGACAAGATAAGATGTTAAGTACGCACTCAGGAACTCATAGTTAGGTTTTCAAAAGCACTTAAGTGATTAAGCAGTACAAGCCTCTGGACTTTGAACTGCAAACGCTGCACTGCTATAACTTTGGTTGAAGCTTTATTACTTCCCCAACTTATGAAAAATTTGCCTTTACAAAACATTATGAAGTAACAACACACACCAATGGCTTTTCCTGTTTACTCATTTTTCTTTTTGGTGGTATTCTCAGGATCACGCCCAGCGAGATTTCAAGACCTATCCTCTAAGAAAATTTGCTTTACTTTTCTAAAGGGAAGCAATTAAGAGAAGGGGAAAAAACACCACTAAAATTGTCTTTTAATTAATTAGAATTAATAGGCAATCCGGTTTTCAGAATTAAGATGCTTAATTTAATTTAATTAGCTTGAAGCATGTCCTGGAAAACACCTTGAGTTCAGTATTATTTCTCACTGAAAGGTTAATTAGAAATCATTTCACATTTTGTGTAAAGACATTACATGCAATTAATGAAATCCAAACAAAAACAAGAGCATGGGAGAACGCAAATAAAGAGACCATGAGACCATGTTTAATTGTTCTGAAATGCTGTCTGCAACTGAACCTCTTTCTGTATATACTACCACTCAAATGCAGCATTTTTCACTTCGATAGTGTCTCAGTCTACAAAGTGACAACAAGCTTAGCTGTCTCAACAGACTGCCTATGATGATCATAAGTAACATTGCACTGGAGATAAGAGTATTGAAACACTTCACAAGTAAAGCAGACTTAGTATTTGGTTTCTGCACACTTGCAGAACACGCTACTCTTTCTCTGCTGTCACAGCATAAGTGACTTACACCTATCTTAAGCGCAGAAATACGAAAAGTAAAATACAAATCTACAGCTTTGCAAACAAAATAAAAAAGTAGCCAAAGGAGAAGCTCAATTAACTAGCACGCCACTACAGAAGACCACAAAATCAAAGATAAAAGAGAAAAATTCAATGTGTCCTTTCACTACTTAGGAATAGAAGTATCACAAAATGCCTTTACATACTAAATTACAGCACATGAAAACTGGCAACAAAAGATTGGCAACAAAAGTTAGAGGAGTTATTCTCTCATTTGCTCTTGTAACTAGAAACAAGTTGTCCTTTCACGCTACTACAGTGTAGCTGCAGCTGAAGGTAACGTGTGTGTCCCACTGTTTAAAAGAACAAAGTGCACTTGTATCCTACCTGATCAGTATTAAACAGAGTAGAGGCCATGGACTCTTGCTGAAGTGGAAGCAAAGGAACAGACTCTTCACTTTCCTCAGACATAGTTAAAAGTGAAAATTCTGAAGCTAAAAAGTCAGTAACACCTGTTGTAACACCGTAAGCAAATGTAAGTTACAAACTACGCGCTTTCAGGTGAATAAACAGTGTCAAAAGCAAACGGTAGTGTTTTCTTTTCCTATCAGGAAAATAGTTAATAGCAAACCCAGAGCAATGTCTACCTAGCATGTTTGATAAAAAGCTTTTATTTACCAAATACAGATTTATCCTCCAGGAGCAGACTGCATTAGTTCTCACATTTATGTTTAAAGGACAGATACTGAAGACAGAGCTGAACTCTTGGTGTACGACTGGGAAAGGAGATGGTAAGTTACACTGCACAGTGATTTCACATGCTGTTAGCCACAGATGCCAGACAGGCTTGAGCGGGAAAAGATTTTTGTACGTATGTACAAAAACAAAGCAGATGTATGTAGGAGAGAAAAAGCATAAGAACTAAGTATTGAAATTACACCTGAAGTTAAACTTCAACTTGTAAAGAAAAAAGCATGAGTAACAGTTATTCATCACACAGCCTGTTAGTGAGAAATAAACAGAACCACCCATCCTGTACTGCTGGGAAGAAGTATTACTGGGTTATCTGTAAGGATGGCAAGCCCACAGCTTACTGCTGAGCTCTGATTTACACTGAATGCTTCTGTCAGATTAAGGCAATCTCTCACCTGTCCAAGATTAGAATAATCCTTTTATGTGCCCTCTTAAGTAAAAGCACAAAGGATGCAGTAGGAAAGTTTCTGCTTTTCTATTTTTAATGACAGTTTCTATAATTAGTAAGGTCTTACATAGACTGACTTCTTGAAAGTAAATTTTCTAATACTTTATGTTTTCAATGATACAGGAGGATGCTGATTTGAGATAAAAACAAGTGTTTTTCAAAATTGTAAACTGCTGGATTCTATAGAACAGTTAGAGCAGGCATCAAAATAGGATCTTGAATTACTGCCATAAACAGGTGGCCTACCCGCAAAAGCACATTTCTGTGTCACAAGGAAACCTGATATTCAAGAGCCATAACAAGAACAAAGATCTGAGTGACAAATCAGAAAGCATGCGCACCACACCCAAGCAGATAAATCAAACTTGGCTTTACCAAAACATATGTGGCACAGTCTTAATATGCACTAAGTATGCACGTAGGTCTTTCAAAGCAACTGTATAAAACTCTATGATTTCAGGTTCCCCTTCCCCCTAAAACCTCAAGACTTCTAACAGCACCTTGATAATTACTCATGAGTACAAGACAGTGCTACACTTCCTGCAGAGATGTAGCCCTCCAGCAATTGCAACAACAAACCTCAGGCCTCAAGCTCTAACTAGATGAAAATTAACTCTGTGACTGAGAAACCTGTGAATCAAGTAGTCCACAGCCAAGCTCTAAGAGAGCTCACTAAATCCTGTGGAAGTCGAGGTTTGACACAGGAGTGTTCCATCTCATTTTCTTACTTTTTGTGAGGGCTTGGTCACTCCAATACTACTTTAAACTGGAGGAAGTCTTATCTGTACACAAAAATGCATTTAGAAGATGCGGTATTTTACAGCATACTACTTTTGTTTATCACTGCAACAGCCCAGAGAAAATGACTCTCAACGAACAGATCAGTTCTAGAATTCTGAATTGTATTTTTATCCATTTTCATTATTCATCCTGATTTAACTGCTAACAGGTAATAAAATTATTTGTTACATACGGTATTGCTGAGGTGGTTATCAGGGAAGTTTTCTGTCAGCTGCCCATGCTGAAACTGGGGTAAATGCGCAGACAGTTCTGTCATTGGGGCTGTCCTCAGGAAACCACTTATTTCTACACAAAACAGGTCTTTCCTCTTGAGATGCTGAAAGGAAAAAGATGTGTAAAACGCCTTTACATGTCCAGGGTCTCCATCCCCTCCCTACCCGAGTTTTTAGAGTTCACACAGACCAAGGACAACCATTTTCTATCTACGCCATAACAACAAACTGTATCACATCTACTAAGACTTCATAATAGGGATTTTCCAACATAACAATAAAAGCATATAGGCACTATCAAATTACTTCATTAGCAACCTAAGTAAACTGGCAACAAACTAATAATGCAAACCAGTTCTCCAATACTTTTTGTGCAACACCTTAAAAGTACTGCACATCTGCCCCGAGCACAACTTGTACATTTTTATCTCAGCACAGTACAATTGCTCCAAGTCATTCAGTTTTGGATTGCTGATAAGGTCAAGGGGAATCTTTAAGCGAGGATGACTGAGTTATATCTAAATTTTAAATAATCAAGTACATCTTCAATACTCAGCTAGAGCTATACAAGCCAGTACATCAGCTAAGCCTCAAAAACTACTGAGCATTCACTTCCCCTAGTGGTAGATTTCATGTGCCACCTAATTGTATATCAACATGCCATATGCTTCCAACAGATGCATACATTCTTTCATTTAAAAAGTGACATGCTACCACTGTCCCCTGAAAATGACTAAACCACATGCTCCACAGTGAAAGAGAATAAAGCAATATAGGAAAATGAGGGAGATGAGTGATACACCTACATAAGTTTCAGAAAAAAACCCAAAAATTTCAGAAACAACAAATAGGGCTAGATAAATCACTGCCTTGGTTGCACCACACATAGGAGAATGAATGAACCACTGCCTCAGGAGTGGTGTGCCAGTTCCCACCTTCATTCCAAGTGGCTCCCACTCTTGGCAGCAGCAAGCCAGTACTGCAAGACAGCACCTTACTAAAGAGGGAGTTAAGCCTATTTTCATACATACTAAGGTGGAGAGGCTGTTCCTCTGCTTAAAAATAAATACATATCTTACAAGACTAGTGCATAATGCTTACTAACTTCAGCAGAGATGCAGCTTACACTGAACGGCATTTAGAAAGCAACACCAATTTTACACGCCCCATGGGAGCACGTAAACTGAATTGAAACACAATGCAGTCCTCCCTAGAATGGCTGTCTCCTGTGTTTATAATTAAAATATATCTAACTTAAAATATAATTAAACGTAAGATTAGATGAAAATTAATATGCGTTATGTTGCTTTTATGTTTAAAGATTTTGATCTAATTGTCTGGTTGGGATACAGAATATAAAGTGTAGTTTTACAGCTGCTATTGGTAAAAACTGCCAGCAACAGGGCCACCACAGATGAAAAGTTGAGTGTTTTTATACAAATGTGAAGTATCAGAATGAGATTTTTAACAGAGCAACACGTAAAAAGTTTAATTACATTATAGCAGATAAAACCAACAGACAACCTAAACCCCAAACACTAACCCACAAAATCTTATTTAAAGGCAAGTAAAGAAAACCGCCCCAAACTCACCAAAAAAAAAAAAAACAAACCAGCTGCTAAGGAGCAGAGAGAATCTGAAGACAGGAAGGAGAAACTGGAAAGTGTTGCACCAACGACTGAATGGCAGTATCCAACAGGCCTCAGCACTTACAGTTTGTTAAAGCAACCCCTTCTGAGGACCCAAGAGCCCAGAAAATGGATTCAGGAGATCTTCCTAAACAACTTTGTTTCCTATTTTTAAATAAAATAACACTCCCAAGCTTGAAATATAACCAAGAACAAACAACATCCAGCAATGAACCGTGCATTAGCAGACACAAACTACGTTTGTACATGTTTTGCCAAAAGATGGGCAGTTTCTAATTGATGTTAAACATCTGACTGTTGATGTTAAAGCAGCCGGTCTTAACCTCTTCCTTGCCTCCTTCGGCTCTCAGTAAAAACAGCTAGAGTCACAAATTGTAGTTTTGGTGCATTTATATTTAGCCTAACAAGTACAAGTAACAGACGAACAAGCTTCCCTTCTCAAAAGGGAAAGAAAAGCCAGATTCGATCAGCCACAGGAAAGGCGGCGCGGCCCGGCTAACCCGTGCTTTATCTCCCTAACAAGCCACAGGCAGCAGCCACAGCTTTCCTGTGAGACCTACCCGCCACCTCGCTCAGGCCACCCCCAGCCTTACTCCGGGCCAGAGAAGCCTCGCCGCAGCCTGTGTCCCGCTCTCCCCTGTCCGCAGAGCAGCCCGCACAGGACGAACAACCCCCGCTAGCGGCTGCCTGAGGCCGCGAGGGCAAGGGTCGGGTCCTCACTCGACCCCGGTCGGCCTCACCAGCCCCTTGGGCCCGTAGCAGTTTGACAGACCGCGACCCTGTTAGTGTCTAACCCGCCCACCTCAGCCCCGCCCTGCCTGGCCTGGGGAGCAGCCAAGGACCCCGCCCGGCTCGCCCGTGTGGCGCAGAGTTCGCAGAAACACCAGAGCCGGCCGCCTCCGCCCCCGTCGACCCGGCCGGCTCGCTGCTCCGCCACCACCCCCGGCCCAACTCTAGCTGGCGCAGCGCACCTACCCCGTGTTCCACACGCTGCTATGCCCGGCCAGGCCCGGCCCAGGCAGGCCCCCGCGACTCGTACCCTGCGCTGCCGCTGACAGACAGACCCGCACTGCACACTTCCCGCCGACTCCACCACCGGCTCCTCGCCGCCCCACAGCAACCCGGCCCCGCTCGCTTCCGGCTCGCGCCCCGCCCGCCGCCGCGACCTCACTTCCGCCAACCGCGGCTGAGGGAAGGCGGTCGCCGGGTCAAGGGAGCGGCTGGGCCATGGGGTACAGGAGCGAACCTCCCCCTCATTTCAAGAGGCACACTAGCTCACAGGCGCACACGAGGAGGCAGGACCTCTGCCGGAAGAAGCTGCGAGCTGGCCCTTCAGCAAAGGCATAAAATCTAGACAAGGGGATGGCATCTGGAAAGGACACAGCAGGCTGGGGGTTTGAGGGAGCACCATTTGAAACTTCAGCCCCGAGCAGCCTTGCAAGGGAAATGGAGCATGTGCTACTGAGCCTGTTACCGACTAGAGAGGAGTGGTAGGAGAAAATACATTTCGTGGTGCTTCTGAATTCGTCAGATGTAAGCTACTAATCACGTTTGAAATGGTTTCAGAAAAGCGTTATGAAAGGGATCTTAGCATTTCAAAATATAAAACCAATACTGGAACTTAGTCTTGGCACCATGGCATCTTTCCAAGAGTGTGGGAAGTGGTGCTATGGAGTAGAGCTGTGACTCAGATGGGGAGGGAAGGGGAGAAAGGCAATTTCAAAGTTGAAACTTGCCTCGCTCTCCATGGCATTGGAGGAGCAATCTGCATTTTGTCTTAGAAGTGCTGAACCTAACTGCCTAACATAGAGGAGGAAATGCCATGACAGACAATAATTCTAAAATATGAGGGACCATGTAATTCCACACCTTTAAAACAAATTCATGCAATACCAGGTTGGAGGAGACCTCAAGGATCATCCAGTCCAATCTTTCATGGTAGGAATATACTTTAAATGAGATGGCCCAGCACCCTGTCAAACTGGGCCTTGAAACTGTTTAATGTAGGGGAGTCCACCGCCTCCCTGAGACTTTATTCCAATGGCAGTTGGAACCTCCTCAGTACCAGCTTGTCCCCATTAGCCCTTAACACGTGACTCTCAAAAGGGAGTCTCCCTCCTGCTGGTAGCCACTCCTTACATACTTGGACATAGTTATAAGGTCTCCGGTAAGTCTCCTCAAGGCTGACCAGTGCCTTCACCCTTCCTTCATAAGACAGGCCTTCCATTCCTTTGATCATTCTTGTGACCCTTCTCTGTATCCTTTCCTGCCTGTTCACATCCTTCTTGTATAGCAGGGATCAAAACTACACTGTAGTCAAGGTGTGGCCTGACTAGCAGTGAGTGGAGTGGAAAATTGCCATCTTTATCCCAGCTTGTGATACCCTTAACACAACTCATATAGAGCAAAGCCAGAAGCATGCCAAGTATAGGAAAATCTATGGGAAAACAAAGTGCCAGTGGAGTACTGCACATAAATGTGGGTTTGACATAACCATTTGGATAGAGATGCTGTGTTGAAACTCTATGGGCAGAGCAACTGAAGTACATCATATGCATATAAATTGTGTTTACAAGAAGCCATTTTTAGATTGAAAGTGATGCCTAACAACCATTAGCCAAATAAAACTTAAGAGGAAAAAAAACAAATCCCAGACATGGACATACAGCTGTACCAGACTATTCTCTAGTTGTGTAATTGATAGTGGCTTGATGTCTAATGAAATGCCCACTAACAACACTGATCCCACTGCAAGTCTGTGTCCTAATGTATGTCTGCATGTACGACATCGAGTATGTCTACACAGGAAAACAGAATATGAAAAGATGTGACCTTTCTGTAACATGAAAGCCAAGAGTTTCCAGCATGTCCAGTCTCTGAAATGCTCTGCAAGCACGTAGCAACTCCATTTAGTGAAAGTATGAAGGAAGAATGCTTCCCCTCTCAGTTATGGCAATGCATTCAGTAAGAAACTACACTTATTGCTTGGGCCCTTCCCCCTGCCCCCATTTAAAGCCATAATCATCTAGCTAGATGATTATTTTTAGGGCAGGCTCCTGCTTAAAAAGAAGGGAAGGAAATACCCAAAATTACAAAGACCAAATCAGTATGTGAGAAGGTTAAATATCTAAGAATAAAGAAATCTCTCATCAAATTAACAATATAAAATACCTAATTCTTGGTAATGGATCTTACTTGCTCATGGTTTCCCATTCTTTTTTCAGTGCATATTAATGAAACAATGATGCTTTATCTCTTGTACTCACATATTGCAAATGTCAGTTACATAGAATGGTTATTAGAAGACCAGGGTATGTGTTAGTTTAAGGTGTAAAGCCTCATTCCACAGTTCAGTGTAGATCAACAACTAGTATAATATTAATTTCTGTTGTAAGTATAGCTATTTTTTACCTTCTATGCACCATGTGTATCTTCTGGAGTACCTTTTCATCACAGAACAAACCATGTTATGGCATGCTGCATTGACTACCCAGTGGTAGTAAATGCCACTTTGCTGATGGATCTCATTCTCAGTGTGCTCTTAATCTGTGCAGCCATTATCATAGCACACACAGTGTGCATTGAATTGCATACTGAAGCAATGACGTGTTGTCATGTTGTCAAAAAAGGTGTTTTCTACCCCAAATTTTCCAAGTTTATCTTGAAATATTTCTGTTACTGCATGTTGAAAGAATATCAGTTAACAGAAATTACTTTTTATATTGAGACCTTCCCAGTAGCATAATTTCTGCTTTGCCCCCAGCACTACAGACACGGTATACTGTCATCACTGGGAAGCAGTAACATAGAGTAAGAAGGAAACACTAGAAGTGACTTTGGAAATCAGTAAAGCAACATTTTGCATTCTCAATGAGGGAGATTTGAAGTTCTTGTATAAGTCAAGTGACAGCTGCTACAGTGAATATTCCTTCCTCCTTCTGCTACTGTCAAAATCCTCAACTTCCACAAGTTTTTTTTTCAACATCACAATTGCTGCTAGGTCACAGGATCACAGAATATCAGGGGTTGGAAGGGACCCAAAGAGATCGAGTGCAACCCCCTTGCCAGAGCAGGACAATACTATCTAACACAGATCACAGGTACTTATTCACACCAGGATATTTACCATCCCAGCTTCAATTTTAGGTATCTTCTTCACTCTGATACCTTCAGTCTCCATAGGAAAGGAAGGCCAGAGGCTTATGCCCAATGGATAAAAGGAGTGTACAGCTTCAGCATAGGGCAGAAGAAAATAAGGTGAAGTTTAACAATTTGACCTTTTGCTGAAGAATTTCAACAAGGACATTAAGCAATCTGTCGCACGATGGCATTACAACACATTTGGGTTAACTCCTGGTAATTAGAGAGAGACTACCATAGTAGCAGGAGAAAATAAAATTAATTCACTGTCTTCTCTGTATTTACTACAAACAGAGAAAGATTTGAATTTATTTAGAATTTGGAGATTTTTTTGTAAATGCTGATGCAAAACTGTATGGGAATAATGGGGAAGTGATTTCTTGGGGTAATACCGAGTTGCAGGGGAAAAAAAGTAAGAGGAAGATTGCAGCATGTAAGTAACAAAACATTCTCATAGACTTCAGTGCAACATAAAAGTAACATCTGAGCACTACAGTTCAAACTAAAAAAATAAAAGAACATGTTGTGATGTGTTGTTATTACAGGGATGAGAAAAAGACATGCTGGGATCATGCCTGCATTTGCAGGCTTCTAGTCACCTAAGAAAACAGGAGGTAGTTTTATACCACCCCATCCCAAAGTTGGAAACATTTGTTGACTCAGAAAGCAGTATTTAAATATAATTGCATGCTGTGTGAGACTCCAAAAGAATATCAGTCCTTAAATCAAATATATACATTTTTAATATCTGAAATATTTACATGGTGGAACCTTTACATGATCCCATTTGTTAAGAACAGTGTTTTCAAGTGTCCTCTCCAGATACAAAGAACTAGTAACTCAAGGTCACAGTTACATTTTCTGAACAGGTCAACCTGTATCCTTCAGTTAAATACAATATAGAGATACTGGAACACCTTTACTTTATTTGTTTGCTATTAAGAACTGTGTTTAAAAATTAAAAAAATGTTTCTGAGATAGTTTGCTCCTTGGACCACAGCCCCCCTGCAATCAAAACAGCTCACAGTACATTACCGAGTTGTCCTCTTACCCAGGTATGAGATAAAAAAATGCAGTTTACAGTACATCTCGTCATTTATACTGAGGCAGCCCATTTAGAAGAACCCACACAAACAAGGCAGGAAAATACCACCCTCTCTTTGTGAACAACAGGCTGCTTACAGTAGAAAACAAAAGTCAGGCTAGTTTAACAGTATGGATAAAAGCAAGACTTCAGCTCTGTCTGAAAACTCAGGGTTTAGTTTTTGTCAACTGCTATGGTCTGAACAGGTATTTTTTTCCTAAATACTAAAAAAAAAAGTTTAAAAAAATAATTTCTTAAAAAGAAAAAAACTCTGATAATTTGGAGACAGATGGGGTAGTAGGGAAGCGCTAAAATGAAATTGAGCAGAAGATACCTTAGGTTTGAAAACGAAAACCCCAAACAACAAAAAAACCCATTAAGTAGCACTTACTGAATTGAGGCCCTGCTCTTGTTTTAACTGAGCAAAGAACAAAAAATTTTGTGCAACTTGCAATTCCTGGCAAACAAGCAGACCATCTGTAAGAGATGGAAGCTCCCAGCTTCATCAGGAATTCTAAATGGGCAAGAAAGAACTAAGTCTGGTGCTGGTTCCCATCAGAAGGGGAAGTCTGAGGGAACCAAATGACAGAGCTGTTCGGTGAAAGCAGCTCCAGCCACTTATTTTTGAACTGTATTCTGATTGTTACTTAAATAAAGAGGGAGAATACGTGAAAAATAAAATAATTAAGCAATGATAAATTTGCAGTCAATTCATTTGCCTTCATCTCTATCTGATCTAGTTCCATATTAAGTGCAAATGTTTTTGCAAAATGGGGGCTATTTTTCTTCCCTTGATATTTACAAGAATCAGAGTAACATAAAATTACCAGCGAGCATGTACAGTAGCTGCAGCTTATAAACCATACCGGTAATTGTACCTTGTGAATTTTAAAAAGAACCAACGCAGGGCTCAGCTAACTGAGAAGGGAAAAGAGTGCCCCAGAACAGAGGACCAAAAAACCCAAAAATTCACATTTTCTACATAAAAAAAAATACAGGTCTCAAGTCTCTGAGAACAGAGAAAATTTGAAGTCTTTGAATGATGGGGGGAAGAAAAAAAAAAACCCAAAATTGAAATGGAACTCTAGAAGCAAGGACAGTGATTTATTTCACTAGACCAATCTTCTTTGCTTCTGTCTCATATATCAACAACCTCCACATTTTGACTATGAAAACTTCGGCTTCTTCATCTAGTACCTGTAGGAAATATAAATTTTACAGATTATTTTTTTAGGTTAGGCGCTCCAGTTAAGAATGTAACTCTAAACACATTGTATGTATTACAAAATGGAGGTAGTGTAATCTAAGTTAAGCCTTTGAGAGAGGCACTGCATACAACTTCAGTGAATTTGTCTGTCCTGGATTTGTCATCTGACTCGATTAGATTCTGATTAAATTATATACTTCTAAAACGCAACTGTTGAGCACTAAGAGATAAAAGTATTGATATCTTAGTCTCCAAATATGGCCTGTGAAGAGGCAGAGAGGTGATAGGCTTGGGAAGAATGTTTAGAAAAGAAGATATACATGTGATATTCACCCTTAATTTTCTTTCAGTTTCTGCTCATTTTCAGCTTGAAACTTTCTTGGATATTTAAAAATGATAATTAAAAAAAAAAAACACCTCAATGGATTTCTCTTCCCTGAACTTATTATTCAGGCTTTTCTACAACTCATGCAAACTTTTAGTATGCACATCTCCTCTTGGGAAGTTCCCCAGGTAACCGACTAGTCATATCAAGGACAAGCTACTAACTTCTGCTATGTGTCTAGCTCCTACCAATTTTGTCTCCAGATTTCCTCATTGGAAGAGTATGGACAAATAGATTTATCCACCTTTCAGTGTGGTGAAGTAGTGACATTATCTCATTAAGTTTCTCCCTTCCAACAGAGCTTTTACTCTTCTAGAGAAAAATCACTTTTTGCTTACCAACAAGGAACAAACCCACTAAACCACTAATTATAAAAATCTAGCTACCAAAGAATGAGAAGGAATAAAAATTTATATTTCTGATACGGTTCTCTTACTGTTGATTAGGGACAGAATCTCTGTTCCACATGTGCAAATACGAGATCAGCAATTGCTACCTAGATGCTGTAATTGCAAAATCGTGCCTGTGCTAGCACAATCTGTTTCATCACAATAGTTTTCACATCTAACGCATATATCAGTTACGCAATTTCTGCTTACCATAGCAACATCATCCAGGATGCTCTGTGGTGAACTGTGAGCCATAACCTGAAAGAAAAAACGGGTTTCAGACTGGAAACTTGGAGTAAGCCATATAAACATCTTGGGATAAAACCCAGTTACTTCTTAAGCATTTTGAATGCTTTACACATGTGTAGTATTTGCAGTTCTATTCTAATGAATAAGCTTCCTTTCCTTCAACAATAAATTCCTAATAGAAAACAAAGGCAAAATTCTCCCTGTATCATTCTTCATAACTGAATTTTCCATCTGCCTGTTAAGCATTTGATTTTTTTTTTTTATTTTCAGAAACAACTAAGTTGTCTTTCAATACCAGCGTCTGGCACTTAAGCTTGGCAAATATTTAAGCCTGGCCAATGTTCAACTGCTTTCCACTTTCTGCTAACCATCCATGCCACAAAACTATTATTTGTATTGCCTCTCATAGATCAGCCCTAAAAGATAAACCAAGACAAGCCCACTGTGAACATGAGTATCATGAAAGATGTAAAATTTGTTGAAATTCTCTACTGATGCAAAGCCACAGAATTGTCGTAACAGTTTAAAAAAATCCAAGCTCTTAGAATCTAGTTCACAGTTTGATGGAAGAAGCTATGCAGAGTTCAAACAAGTTGAGCAACAGCTAAAAGTGATAGCAGAATGAGTTCTAATACTAACTCTTGTCAACTGCTCATTTTTTTACCCAGTTTTATATTTATCTAACAGGTAACAAAGAGCTATCTAGCATATACATATTGTGCATAAGCATGCACAGAAATACACCAACTCTAGCACCATTTATTACAAAGAAGCTAAGAACAAACTGCCTGCAAATACAGATAATGCAGTCATTGGTGCAGCTCAAATCAGAAGCAAATCCCAGACTTCACAAAGAAAGTGGAAGGTATTGCTAACCTTTGAACAAACAAAGTCAACTAGCGTGGCTTCTTCTTCACCAATATATTCTATTATTTTCTTGTTGATCCAAGGTCTAATTCGACGTTCCATTAGCATCTGGAAAAAAACCAAACCAAGACCAAACTTTAAATCCATTATTTCCGTAAGTTTCACTATCTCAAAACCATACTGAAACAGACAGGCAGCTAGGAGACCCAACCAGCTATTTAGCAGAAGATACATTTTGCTATCAATGAGATAACCTATAACAAATTGTCAGTTGCAAGTATTTCTGGCAGCCATTCAAAAAAGTTTCTTCAGGGTCTTTATTCCCCCTTCCATAAAGCTGCTAGACAAACTGGAGCAACAATTCAAGAGAGACTGAATACGAATAAACAGGCATAAAAGAAACTAACTTACTGAATCCACAATTGACCAGTCAAGAGGATAAGCAAAGAGCTCCGGTTTTGCTGTGGGAATCTTCTCAATGAGACTCTTAATATGTTTGCGTTTCTCTTCCGTATTAACACTGCCTTTGATGTTGCTTTTATCTTCTTCTCCATAATCGAGGGGTACAAGTTTCCTTTTCCGTGGCACATCATCACTGTCTTCATCATCAAATTTATTGAAAACACTATCCACAGCAAGCTTCTTCCTCTTTACAGCATTGGGCTGATTAGGGCTATTGCAGGCACCTACAACCCAAGACAGAACAACGTAACCATAAGCCTCAGCTGAACTAGTGTGTTCTTCACATATTTCTTGATGAATATAGTTTTGTATGTTATATAAGGGTCTGTGAATTCCTAGCATTGGCATTTTAATCTATCACTCCGTTATGAAAAAAGGCAAAGGTATCTGTTCAAGATTTTGGAAAAATAGGCTTCTTTCTCTGCCCTGAAACCAATAAATCTATAAAATGTATCTTTTGGATAGGAGGAAACAAGCGCAGCATATAGATGATAACAGCTTAATACAAGTATGTCAAAACATACAATCCATTTGGAAAACTGTGTGGCTATTCAGCTTGCATGTTTTTCACTCTTATTACATATGGAATATTAAAATAAAACAGAAACTTGCCCAGTTTGAGGCTAAGTCCTATTTTGGGCCTGTGCTCTTCTGGCTGTTGTTGATCAGGTGAATTTTCATGAGGGATAATAATGCCACAAGGAGATTCATCTCCAGGTGTGTTAGGTGTTGCATTTCCACTAGCAGAAGAAACAGATGGGGCAGAACTGATGGGCCGCAAAGTGGGTTTAAGGCAGGGCTTTTGCTCAGGCTCCTCTTCTTCTTCCTCTGGCTCTTCCCTTTTCTCCTCTTTTTCTGCCTTTTCTTCCTCTTCTTCCTCAGACTCTGGCTCTTGTTTTATTTGTGGCTGCCTACGCCGCTCAGCTTCCTGCTCCATCTACAATGAAACAGACAATTAGCAAGAAAGAACTCTTCTGAAAAACACCAGTGTCTGAAAGCAATGTAAAGATCCTCTTTCCTAAAGTTCCTGTTACTCAGGAACAAATATATGCAACTACTGATGTTAAAATCAGAAACACTTTTGGCTTTCAGTTCCATCCAAACATAGATCTGGAAAGTTGGGGAGGGGAATTTTTTTGTTTGTTTGTTTTGGTTTTGTTTTGTTTTTGTTGTTGTTGTTTTTCTCCAAAGAGAAAGGGGTTGGTTGATTTTGTGTTTTTTTTTTCTTCTGTTGTTTGTTTGTTTCCAGTGTTCTTATTACTCACATGAACTTCCTTTCAAGAAAAAAATGAACAGAGCTAATATTAATGATCACATCTCTTACACAGTTTTCCTCAGCACCACCAGAATACCTATCAGACCAACAGCTTCTTACCCTCTGGAGTTCTGCATCTGGATCTGGGTGTCCTTCAGCCAGAAGGCGCTGCCTAATTTCCTCTAATTCTTCTTTTTCCCTTTTCCTATCTCGTTCATCTGCTTCCATCTCTTTCTCCCTGTCTCGTAGCCTCTTCTGAAGAGCACTACCCCTGTAAAAGACAAGAATTTTGTACTTTAAAGAACATTCCAAAGCAAATCTTGAACCACAACATCAGAAATACCTCATACAGGTGTATATTCCACTAAACAAGAATAAGATTCATGAGAGCAACTGGTGTCCTCTATTTTTTGTAACATAAGAGCCTAAGATACCAGTTCCCAGCCTTACTATACAGGATCTCTACCATCACATTAAACAGCTGTAGAGATCTTAGAAAAAGAATCAAATTATTTTATAGGTTTTCACTTGAGAAGAACCAGTTCTGCTATATCACTTAGATGCAAATTTTATTTAGTCCCATGCTGAAAGATCTTTCCCTTCCTTTACAGATTCTTTCTTTGTAGAACTTACAAATTTCTTTGCAGAGAATTTAAGAGACATGCTTGATCCCTTCTCTCTGCCCCTGCCACCTTATTTTGGCATTACACTGACTTTTGTTCCACCTCGCCCACAAGTTAAGTGACAGGAAGGAGCACCCACCCCCCAGCATTAACAAGTAGCAATAAGGAGTTTCCCTTCTCACTCTGACACATACCGAAGGCACGCTGAAGTAACTTAGGTAACTATATAACCCTTAAATCGCCACAAAAATCAGTCAAATCTAAACTCCCTAAGCCTTTGCCAACAAAAAACATAGCTGTATGAAAACGAACAATGAAGATTTTTTTTGTTAGGAATTAAGACAATGAAATGCTACATACCTGTAATATTTTGGGTCATCTCTGTCATCATCATAATCTTCCAAGAACTCTTTTAACCGTTTGGCTTCTTTTGCCTGCAAGAAATTGAAACAGAAAGTAATGTTATCCAACAATTTCCATTTTTCTTTCCAAGACCTTAACATTTAAGAAGATTATCAGTAAGTTACTTTTATATCTACTATGCTTCAAACTAAAAATACAGTTTTCCAGACCAAAAATCAAAAGGTTCTGGAATTGCATCTTCTTCCAGGAAGTGGTTAATTTGCTTTCATATGTGCAATAACAGACAGTACACCCATTAGGTCCATTAGGATCATGTGTCTGACTTGCAAACTCCTGTTCTGTTATTAAAGTTTCAAAGGGGTTTTAGATATACACTTCTTTTTTTTTTAACACATCACTGTGTTAAAAATCTCTTAAGTCTACTATTGAATATTTTAACATGGCAACTTTAGTGTATTTTATCAGTTGTGATTTAAGACAAAAAAACACCCAAGTAAACCAAAAACCCCCCAAAGCTTAAGTTCGGCACAGAAACAAATCTACATGATCCTTTTTGGATAAGCACACTCTTCTTGTGTTGTTCCAAACCACATAGCACTCTGTTACTGCACAGGCCTAAAACTGAAGGGGACAATGGAGAAAGAGAAAATATTTTCCCTCACTTTAATAAAATGCAGAAGAAAATAATTAAAGCTTGCTTGAAGGAGAATATAAACTAGGACACTAACCCATCAGTAAGCAGTATCTTTAAACCAGTAGTAAGATATTTCTAAGATAATGACTGAGAAATAAATTACAATTGTAAATTCACAAAATTTAACCTTGCTCTCAATGACTGCAATCCAGAGCCAACCTCCAGAAGGATCACAAATAGTAAATATCCTTTTTCCCCCCTCCAGCATTTAAGGGGAAAAATTAGATTGCACATAAACCAATGTATTTCCACGTATCTTTTTTCTTCCTCTTCTCCTCCCGTCTCTCTTTGTATATTTAGCATATTTTGCTTTGAAACATTTCCCAGACTCCCTACTTAGAACTTTCTAATATCTTCTCTTATTCTCTGGAAGAATTATGAAGTGAAATAAGCGCTTTATTATTCTTTAGTATAAAACTATGAGATGACAAATGATCTTTTGAAGTCCCTTTAAACCCCTAACATTCTGTAATACCAAACAGAATCTCTTTTCCAAGAATGTGTCATCTTGGACAAAACATTTTAGTGTTACATAACTGTGACTACTTCTCAACTGAGGAGCTAAAGACAGGCATTTAGAAAGGGCTTTGATACAATATATAATATTATATAGAAGGTTCAGGCACACAGGCTGGATGGAAATAAAAAGACTGGTCTAGTTCCACCTGTGACATAGAACATACGGTAGGGTTTGCTATAAACCTGACATATACAGAGCTAATAGTGCATGATGAACAAACTGTAGTATTTTGCTGCTGCCTACTTCACATTGTTTTACCTTCACGATACCAAGCCACTAGGCTTTGTTTTTTAGATTCTAAATAGTATTCCCACTTTCACTAGATATCTTCTCTTTCAATTCCATTAACTCTTCATCTTTGCATAAAACATACATGGTGCTTATACAAAATCAGAGCTTTATCATCCATTTTGAGAGCAGTACAATGTGTCATTCTAAATAAGACTCAAAGAACAAGGGGGGAAAATGACAAGTAGACACATAAGCTGTACCATTTCCCTTCTTCTTTCTTCTTCCCTTTCAGCCTCTTTTTCATATTCTCGACTTTTCTTCCGTTCTCTGATTTCCCAGTTTTTAAGACGCTACAATAGAAGAAAACACATACACTTCAGTCTCAAGAACATCAAAAATAGTGGGACTACTTGGAATTTTATTGTTTAAAACCAGCTGAATTAAAACGATGCTAATTATTTATTGACAATTTGACATGTCAGAAGAAGTTCAAGGTTTTTCTGACAGTGACATACTTTCCAGCCTCATTCACTGAGTCAAAGGATAAAAAAATGAATTTAGGAAAAGGAGAGGAAGAAGGAATGACAAACTTTATAGTAGAAGACATGACTTCTCAGAGACTTTTTTCCCCCTTAAGAAATCCTAAAAATGCCAACCTACCTCTTGATATGCTGCTTCTTTTTCCCGCAGTTTTCTCTCTAGTTTTCGGCGTTCATAGGCATCTTCCTCATCTTCTTCTCGGTCTCTCTTCTTATCCTTCTCCCGTTCTCGTTCCCGCTCGCGCTCTCTTTCCCGTTCCCGCTCGCGTTCTCTCTCTCTCTCTCGTTCTCGTTCTCTTTCCCGTTCTCGCTCCCTTTCTCTTTCCCTGTCTCTGCTTTTTTCTCTAAAGGAAAAAGTCCAAAGTTAAGTAGAGAGCCTTCCTCTCCATTCAAATGGCTTAACTTCAAATGCATAATGCACTATTTATAGTATCTTTCAAGTTACTCTTCTTCTGCAACTGTACAGGATGTTTAGCTGACACAGCAGTGAGCATAAATTCACACTGATAACATACAAAACCGTATTTACCTAGAAGTAGTTGTCTGAGCTCTAAACATTAAATTGTGCTATCTACAGAAATGAAACATAAGCACATAGCAATTCTTATCAGACTGTGTTAGTAATTCTTCATATGCGACACCAAAAATAACCTCACAAATAAATGGTATGCTTAATAAAGCTTTCATGTCTACATGCCTTTACAGATGGCTTGAACCCTGCTGACAAGATGATGTGAGCTGAAATCACTATATTTTTCCCGTGATGAAGAGGAAAAAATCAGCATCTAGAGCAGGGGTTCTCAAACTTTTTAAACGGGGGGGCAGTTCACTGTCCCTCAGACACTGTTGGGGGCCAGACTATAGTTTGACTCTAGCCCAGTCCCGGCAGGAGCTTGAGGCAAGGGGATTAAGTGGCAGGAAGTGGCTGCTTGGTTTCCCCCCCAACCCCCAGCGGGGGGTGGCTCAGGGGGGTTCTGTAAATATCCCTGGGACAAATTGAGGACCCTGGAGGGCCATATCTGGCCTGTAGGTCGTAGTTGGAGGACCCTTGATCTAGAGCATGACATGATTAGTCACAGTTTTAAGACTAAAAGAGGAATCCCCTTGTTTTCATGAAAAAAAAAAAACAACTCTTCAGGAAATCAACCAAAAAACCCCATGCATCAAAGCAAAAATTAAGACCTACTTAAGCTAAAGGATACTATAGACATAAGAGAACTTAAAGCAGTAATAAAGCTACCCATGAGAAAATGAGAGAGATTTGAGAAAAAAACAGTGTTCTTAAGTCATGGTTGGGTACCTGCTTATTGTGTGTTGCAGTCCCTATGCTCCCATGCAGTGAAGCTGAGTCAGGTATTCTCCCCATTTGTGTAAATAAAGCATTTCCTCAAATTCTGATTTCCCATTTTTCATTTGATCTCCCCAAAGGACCGTTTTCTCTTGAATAGCAGCTGATCTGAACTAGGTGTGCTCACTAAACAGCACCAGGAAAAGCAGAAATAAGTAGCAACTCAGGTGTATTTACCTTGATCTGCTGCGATCCTTGTTGCGATCCGAACTCCTTTCACGATCTCTGTCACGATCTCGGTCTCGTTCACGGTCTCGGTCCTTAGTTCGGTCACGATCCCTATCTCGCTCCCGTTCACGCTCCCGTTCCTTCTCCTTCTCTCGTTCACGCTCCCTCTCTCTTTCACGCTCCCTCCTTTCTCGTTCACGCTCCCGTTCCCTTTCTCTTTCTCTGCGTTCTTTTTCAATTTCCTGTCTTTCTTTCTCCTTTTTGCCTTTTTCCTCCTCCAGTTTCTAAAAACCAACAAGAGAACTTTCATAGTTAATTTTGCAGTCACAGGACCTGGGTATTCCCGGCGCGACACACAAGGCTGGTAATGGAAATACCAAAACCGCCACTAATTTAAAGATATTAAACAGGGTTTGGTGGGTAGTTTTTTGAACTCATAAATATGAAATCAAAATGCAGCAATCACAAGACTAAGTTTCGTGCAAAAGCATAGATCTACACAGACCAGCAATCTCCAACCTTAGCAGAGCAGGGCTGGCCTCATATTATAAGCTTACTAAACCGCACATACACAGTGCACTGCCAGTCATGATTCAGGCAGGCCATAAATTCTGTTGGCCCTCTAAGCCACTTGGGTACAAGCAACATGAACTTCTAGCTGACAAAATTAATTCTGTTCAACTAGGAAAACATATTTCAGTAAAATGCTTACTGGGGCAGTGAGTTGTTTTCTGAAAAGTCTTGGCAGACCAAAACTGTCCTATATGAAAACTTGGGTAAAGAAATTCATCCACTTACACATGGTGCATGTGGTTAAACAGTGAAGAGAGCTGAAACCTTTCCCATTTTCCCTCCCTAAAAAAGTTTTAACAGTTTATTGATAAGGATTGAACTCTGCAGAATGGAATCCTTAACTTCCACCACTGCAAGATGGAAAGAGTTAAAAAAAGGTTGGAAATAGCTCTTTCAAAACACAGAAACTAAAGGGTTACCTGCTACAGGTTTTACTAAAAATTGTACAAAATTGCCACTTTTTTTCAATTAGAAACAGTTCCTATGACCAGAATTCCTATAAGACAATAGAAAATACATCAACAGAATGATAGATAAATCCATCCTTGGAAGCAATTGTTGTGTGTTAACTTACAGATGCTGTGCTAGGACATGGACCGCCAACACTGGATTAACCTTGCCTATAAGCTATGTTTCTGGGAGGAAGAGCAAGTACACGGTTCACAAATATACCAAATAACAACCAAATATACCAAATTTCAACCTGATGGATGCCAGAATACCACTGTTTGAACAAATACTGAGCAGAATAAACAGGTTTATCCCCTTTGGCTCCACGTTTACCATCACTGAAATGAAATTAAAAACTGGAACAATAAAACAGCATTTTCTCTGGTTTGGTTGGGTTTGTTTTTTTTTCTTTTCTTTTAAACAAAGCATTTAAGACAACTTTAAAAAGCAATCTTACCTGATGAGTGTTCTTCTGCCATAGGCACAGGGACCAAAGAACCAACAAAGGATCACAGAAATAAAGCTAATTCACTAGTGATTAATGTATCCAGTGAAACTACACTGCATTGATAGCACAATACAGGCAAACCAATGTTGGATACATTGAAATCACAAAAGGAAAAAGGGACTAAAAATGGCAGGAATTGGCAGAAAACTGATATGAGAAAACCTGAAACTTAAATTCTACTCTATATACTGAACTGAAACCCAATTTCTGAAGGACTACATTTTATAGGCCTTTATGGTGTTAAACCTCAGTACAGTCAGATGTTCAACTAGGCTGTCAACTTTTAAAAATCCAACTTACCTCAAATTTCATATACTTTTAAAGAAAAGTTTATATACTGAAGTGGTTGATACTTACAGGTTATCTTAGGTGTTCCAATAGAAATTTCTTTGGTTGAACTCCTGATTTTTTGACACTTTCATCAACTTTGTTTGTATTGAGATTGAGAGTGGGGTTCCCCTCCCCCCTTTTTTTTTAATATATTCACACAAGTGTAAATATACACACAAGTCTTGGAGTATTAAATTACGTTTTGTAGGTCTACTTTCTTAAAATCCAATTTAAAAAAATGCTCTATTTTGTAATAATCTGACCTTGTCAATGTCTATCAGCCTACATAAGAGGATCTGAAGGGGTAATGGGATGGGAACAGTATTGGATAAATTGAAGTAATGAACAGAAATGAACAGGTAGAAGAATTATAAATCTTACCTTGAGCTCTCTTCAGACTCGTCCGTGCTGTAAATGGACGCCCCCTGCAATTGCTGATACCCTGACAGTCTGTGGTTATTGTTTTATAAACTCATACCAAAAACATGCAAAGGTTCACTGTGCTCACTACCCAGCTGCTAAAGAGTCAACAGCCCCTTTTAAGCAGATCCAGTATGCACAACAACTACTTTCAGTTGATTTTTCACGTTGAGAGACCCAAAATAGCCTCTCCAATAATTTAAAGGCAGTAAAACGCCCAACAGCTTCTGAAATAATGAAGCCTGTTTTTCGTTTGGTTTGATTTTTAAAAACTTGTTTGCATCTTAGTACCAGTGACAACTCGGGGCTTGGAATCGAACATAACTCTACTGAAGTTTCACCACTGACCAGTTTCACGTTCGATTGCTGAGCTTCCCCAGATGACTTCTTGTAGAGTTTTTCCCTAGGTTTTTATCTCCAACATCGGTCAAGAGAAAACCCAAACGTGTGTACATACAACAGCGTGTAGACACTCGCATTTACATTGATACAGTTGTGTGAAAACATGGTACCACCCCCAGTGATTGCATGTGGTAAGGCTGAATAACACATGGGCATAGTTCACCTTGATGTACCTTCAACATTTTCCTTAATATTGACGTGGGGATATTCTGATTTAAGTGTGTGCGCTCAAAAGAAGAGCTTGCTGATACTTCCCTAGGCCAAGGACCACTCCAGTCTTGTTGGGGAAAGAATAACACCAACTTTAAGCTACACATTAAAATGAGAACGTGGCATGCATAGTTGTGTTTTACTATCCGCAGATACCATTTTCCAAAGCAGAAACATTCACAGGTGCACTAGCATTAGTGGAAACTTCTGTAAGTGGTAACCCTGAGGTGGGAATTGATGTGCACAAATATTTCCAAGCCAGTTACCCCTTTGCATATTTTTCTGAGGGGGCATCCATAAGTATAAAAAAAACAGAAGCTCATACTTACATCCTATTCCATGTTACTTTCCAAGCTGTGAGTTTCATCTTGCATTAGTCACCATATGATCTCTATCATAATGGTGGGGGTCAATGAATAGATTAGCTTTACGGGAATTTACAGTTCTTCCATGCATCTAAAGTTTGGTAAGTCTGGTTACCACTGACCTAGTTCTAATCTTCCCCCACTCTTAACTTAGAACTATTAAAATAAAAGACTTAAATTTAATTCAAGTTTTAACTCTTCATAAAATCTTGGATAATGTTACAAATCTACCTACAGAAACACACTCAAGTGTATGTCTTATACTGCAGCCCCGTTTCGCCTTTAGTTATAAATATCTTGACTTAATGTATGTGTAGAAACTTAAGTTGCCTTTATTCATGATAAAGTGAGAAGACTGCAAAATATTCAGTAGCAATCAAAAGTCTTAGCATAAAGATGTCAAGGGCCACTTTAACGTGGTAGTTGTCTTTTTTCGACTTGTAAAGAACTATATGTATATTAAACCTAATATAAACATAAATTTAAGTGACATTGCAACGAACTGCTAAATTTTCTAATAGTGGTTTTTTGGATTTTGAAAAAGCCTAATTTGTATCAAGTGCAAAAACAAGAATACTACCTTGTGTGTGTCTCTGAATTTACTGATCTCTCTTGATATCAGGTCTCTTTTGTCTTCCTCCATTTCTATAGCATTTATATCCTCCTAAAAAACAAGGGGGACAGGAGGAAAAGCATTAAGAGCCATCTGCACAGACACAGGAGAACAAGAGAAAAGCTGAAGGTTAGAAGTTTTCAACCAGTCTTGCAAGAGATAAATAAAGTCCTTCTGCAGTACCAAACCTGACAGTCTGATGTTAATGAGTGAAAAAAAAAAATACAAAAATCAGATGGACAAGAGTCACAAATCTGGCAACTAGCAGTAAACATAGTCATTGTCAAAGCCTACAATGTAAACGAACCTTGGTGATGAGTGGATAAGGTATCAGTGGGGCCACTGGAAATCTGCGGAAAATCTGCGGAAAAATCCACGGAGATTTTTTTTTTTAAAAATAGATTGCACACTACTCTGAAAAACAATGTTTTGTATGTTTGTACTACAAAGCAATACTGTATTGCTGTGATCTCATTTCTTTGACTCAACAAAATTACAGAAGAACCTCGCTAATTCTCCCTTCTCTGGACTGCTTAAAACACAAGGTGAGGTCTCATGTTAGTAAGACTTCACTGAATTACAAGCGTACTAGAGGATATTAGTATGCTATGGTAGCATCTTTAAGACTAAGCTACACTTGCCAATACGAATGTTCAGTCTTTGTGCTGGGTATGTCTTGACTTTAATATTTACTCGCTAATTCGCAGAATTTGGTAGATTGCACCTCTTAACTAACAGTGCGAATTAGCGAGGTTCCCCCGTGCTTCAAATTGAAAACCAGATTCCATTCACTCTCAGTTCCTTGCACACATTTTCAACTCCCCCACACCAGTCATCCAGGAGAACTAACAGACTCTGCTGCTACCACTACTGGTAGCCTTCCTCACACCAAGCTCTTCAGGGGACAACAGCCCCCAAGTAAGTGAGATTCCCCATGCCCCCAACCCAACCATATATCTGCATCCATCTTCCCTCTCCCCCCCACCCTTCACAGTCCTTCTCTTCCTTCTCCTTTAAGGACAAGAGGGTAATGAGCTAGGACCATCTCTTCACTCCCTCCTCTACCCACATAGGCCAAAGATGGCAATTTCCAAGTTTCTTTTCCTCCTTCCCAGTACGGGAAGGATGATGGGGTGTAATATCAACCCACAAGTGCTACGTTTTGAAAAGAGCTTATTTGTCTACATGACTAGCTCATATTGGTCAAATTCTACATAATACAGAGCTAGCAGAATATCCCTCTCTCCCAGGGACATAGTCTATACACAGATTTTCCAATACTGCAGTGGTCTCTTACAATATTTAACTACCTGGCATTATTCATGGCCATAAATATATATATATATATATCTGTACCCAGAGGAAAACACACATTGTAACAATGCTTGTAACCAAAAAAATACAGCTGACAGCATTAGACAGTGACTCATTTGCAAGTTCTCATCCAAGACAGCATATTCTCCCAAAGGGAGAGAAGGGAAAGAAAAACAAATTTCTCAGCTCAGCGCTCTTATACCTCAGGTCAGCCATGGCTAACAATGTTAGGGGGAAGATGTATTCACTCCCTGAGGGAGATGTTGTTTCTTGCACCACTCTTAAACTCCATAAGCATTTTAAACTGTGTTATTGCCTTGCAATAGGTACTTTACAGAAGACTTAAGTGAATAGAAATCTTGGTTAAACAATTTTGCAATCTCTTTCACTTTAGGTGCAGAATGTGAGGCATGAAAGCCTGGTTTCCCCATGGTTAGAAATCTGGCTGGAAAAGCTAAGTCCGAGTTTGCTCATTATTATTCCCTCTTCTCCACTTTGCATTAATCCATAAAAAGGTCATCCACAGAAGCAGGTCTAAACCAGAACATTCATTCCTGCTTAACAGGGCTTTTCTACATTACGCAATATATGAAAAACAGCTGATGAAATCCAGCCAAACTGAGACACGTAAAAGTGATTTTGTAAGGCAGGAAGATTATAATATGCCTTTCATCCCTGAAGGATCCCTCCAAAGTTTGCAATTTATACATATATACACCTAACGAAGAGCTTCCACCTCTGGGGAGATAGTTGCAACCAGCTGGATCAAGGTACATGAGAACTTTGTCAAAAACTACCAGAGCAAACTTCTGCCACTACAAAAGAGTCCTGCACCATTCAACAGAGATGGACAGTATGCAGGAACTCGTTACAGTTGTTTTCTAAGTTCTCATCTGAAAAAACCCTAGATGCATATACAAATTAAACTGCACTAAATTCAGTATTTCCACCTTCAGAGACATAAAAGGTTGGTTCATTTCTGACCAGACTCAGATCTGCTGTTCCAAGAAGTTTAGATGCCTAAAACATCCTGAAAGGATGGTGTCTATAACTGACTAGCTGTCAGCTTAAGGGAAAAAAAAAAAAAAAAAAAAAAGAAAAAAAAAGTGCTGCTGACATCAAAGCTTGTTGATTTCTTTTCTCATCAGGAGTTTAGGTTTAACGTATTTGCACAAGGTTTGGCCATTACATAAAGGTGAGTTGAAGAAAAATCTGTTTTGTCCAAAATCAAAACACATACGTCCTCCTTCTTTTCCTTTTTCTTCTTCCTGGGGTGAGAGTCAGATTCCTGGGAGGGGGCATTGAGCTCGCTGGAATATTCTCGTATTAAGACTTCAATGGCCCCCTTAATTATCTGATCTCTTCTCTTTGTTTCCTCATCCAGTGCTTCATCATCATCAGTTGTTGTCTCTGGTCTGGCGTTCTAAGGAGAAAATGGCAAGGTGATGGGGATCAGCATATTGAGAATAAGATTAGTTTCATTTCAGAAGTCCACCTTCCTTCATCACATTCATGCCCCTACAGCATTTGCAAGGAAAAAAGAAAACACAACCAAACCCCAACCCCAAAACACACAACACCATCCCATACCAACAAAACAAAAAAAAACCCAAACCAAACACAAACTAGCCAAAAAAAAACCCCACAAACAAACAAAAACCAAGCCACCTACAAGTCATTATCGATTGCATTATTTCAGTCAGATCTTTTCACACTGGCAATACCATAGGGACCACATAGTTTTACATGTGGAATGGCTGCAGAGAGCAAGTGTAAGATTGCGTAATAAAACAGAACAGATAAAGGGTGATTAAGGTGGAAAAGAGAAAGTGCGCACACGCTCAACGGAAGGCAATCACTACAGTCCAGCTCTTGGTGAAAAATTTCTGCCTTGTATCCTCCACATCTTCAAGTCTTTTCACAGCAGCTTCTCTTAAGCCTTCTGGCTTAAGTGTCATGCAATACAAATGTCTACCTATAACTTACAAGCTGAAACTTACAATGGGAGAACCATATTAAAGAAACATTGATAGGGCAATGTTGTACAGCAAACTTTTCCTTATTACGGTTTATTACCTACTTTCTTCATCTTTTGTCCTTTTCCACTTTGTAGGGACAAAAGGGAACATACACAAAGAACTGCATTTTACTAAATGTTCCATGGAAGGGTAGAACAATGATCTGCACACTGAGCAAGGCAGCCCACCTATTGATCCCCTGAATCTTTTAGAAAAATGGAATCTCACCTGAGAATCCAGCTGAGTATCCCGTCAAGCGATAGGTGGTGGGTGGAGTGAGGGGGAGGGAAGGGTCTGATGGAGCAGCAGCTAAGAATGAGGGGGAAGGGAGGATTCAGTTGGAGCTGAAGAGGCTGCCAGGCCAAGGAGGAGAAAGCTGAAAAGAGCTAGAAGGCAGTGACAGGGAGTGGAATTGAAGAGGTCCAGGGAGAAGAAGTGATTGGGGAGAGGAGCTAATTAGATATAGGTTTGCTTGGCGTTTCTCTACAAGAAATTGTGTTGTAGTGCACATCTTTGATTTCTTGAAAAATATTTTAAAACCCTTCAACTTTTGATCTGAGTGGCACCAGCACACCAATGATAGTACGAAAGGAATCACAAGAAGTATGATTACAGTATGTTTCATCTGCAATTCACAGCATTTTGTTGCCCCATCACAAAATCAAAAAAATCCCCACCAACCAAAAAACACCCACAACCATAATCTCATTCTACAGTTCAACAAAACTGGCACATACTGCTGACTTCATCACAGCCACAAACAGCACCCTCTGCTTCATTACAATCAATCCCTCAGGATTGATCATAACCCAGAGAAGCTCACGGAACACAGAATTCATGAAAGAAATGTACAAGAACTTCACTGATACTTTAAGCTTGTTTATAATATCAGCTGTGAAGCACAGTATTAGAGGTGATGCCAGCAGGAAACAAGCACGTGTGGAATGGAAAGGGCAGTCAAATCACACCCTTACCAATATTAACAGCTAGTGCACATTCAAAACCCATGAAGCTAGCACTCTGCTTTACTGAGCCATTGCATTTAATCCCATACACTGAGTACATGGTCAAATGTGTGTCAAGTACATTGAGTCATCACTATGCCTCTAGTTCTGGTTAAATAAAAGAACGTTTTTTCCCCATTGTATTTTACATACCTCTAGGAACAATTCTGAATTGGAATTTGAGAAATCTACCTGCTGCAGGGTGTCTCATGTCTTCATAGTTTTCTGAACAAGAGAAATTCCCCCATCTCCTACATGTCTGTAAGTTGTTTGCTGCCTGATAACTGCATCATCTACTAAATGGTCTACTTCTTCCCTTTTCATTAATTTGTCCTAGAAGATCATCAGTGGAAGTTTTCCTCAGACAGATGATTTACAGATTCTGATAAAGTAACATTTATTTCTCAAGACGATATACTTTTAAGAGTTTCTAACCAAAAATGAAGCAACAGAATCATGAGGTACAGCATGTACTACACCTTAGAATGAATTACAGAATAAATTCTGGAGATTCAGTTGTAGTTTACATCTAACTTTGAATGCTCGTCAATTAACAGCTTACACTTCACTGCCTCACTGCCTCTCAAGTTATCTTTGGACTCATTTATGTCATTCTGGTAAAACCCTAAAATGAACTAAGGGTAGAGGCAAGAACAGAAACTAAGGGAGCTCACAATCTGATCTAGCCAACGTGTCACATTGCCCTCCTGCCAAAATAAGTCGTCACAGATTATATACTTACCCCATTAGAAGCCTTTTTCTTTGCTTTCCATTCATCTAGCTGAGCCTTTGTCTTTGCGTCAACTTTGACTAGCAGCTTCTTCTCTCCAATCTGGAGGTCATGGAGTAATCTCAGTGCTCGTAGGGTAGATTCTGGTTCTTTGTACTCACAAAATCCAAAAGCTGAAAGGGATGATTGAAATTAAGTGTTAAAGCTCTGGGGTGATTTATGTAGGAAAAACCAAAGTTTTGAATCAAAATATGTAAGAAATCAGAAACATCATTAATTTCACTAGGCTTTGATACAGCAGCCCAGTGAATAAGGTGAAAGCAATACACATATTGTAGATGGACCATCCCTGGAGACAGTTGAGGTCATGTTGAGTGGTGTCCTGAGCAACCTGACACCTTGGTTCACTGCAAGAGGATTGGACTAGATGACCTTTAAAGGTCCCTTCCAACCCAGAGCACTGTATGACTCTTTTAGTAAACCTTTTCATACACGTTTCTTAACTAAAAAATGCAGTCTACACGAAGCTGCATCTCAGGTGGATTTGCAACTGCCTGAAAATCTAGGACATCGATCAACATTTTACTGGTCATCTAGACAAACAATGTTCTTTACAACACAAAGTTGTAAGTAAGAACACCACTTTATGAAAGCAAAATAAACAGAGCAGAATAAACTGATTTGGATCTTAAGGAACAGAAAAACAACCTAGGAAAGATATGAAAAAGTAACACCAAAAAAAGAGTAATCAAAATTGTTCCCTGCACCCACTGCAGAAAGGTCACAAGAAAAAATACATCAGATCAATTTGACGATAGGAAAGGAAGATAAACTTTATATCAGGAAAATCTCAACAGAGCAAGATAATACAGAGTAATGGCAGAGGCTATCAGTAGTACTGCAAATATACTCCTTTGGAGACTAAGTCCAAACTGGTAAATTTTACTCAGGGATGGTCTATGAACTCCTGATTCAGTCTCAGAACAGAAAGACAAGAAAAATCAGGCCCCTGAGACACTTTCCCATTTAACCTTTCTCAGCCTTTTTTTTTTCTTCACTGTCTTGATGTCAAGGACAGAAAATACCAGTCCATTACCAGGAAGGATTTAGCAGTTAAGCATCATACACAGAAGGATAAAATGTAGAAGTATTAAGAATAGCAATGCGTCAGACATTCAAAAAGCTGCAAGGTAACAAAGCCAAGAGTCTGACTGCAAATTTTGAAAAATATGAACAATTACCTTGAAGTTTTCCAGATGCTCCTTGTACTCTCTTCCAACTCAAAACCAAGCCACATTTCTGCATTAAAGATTAATACTAAATATTATATTCAAGACAATACATAAACATAACCGCTTTTTGCACTACTGAAAATAAAATGTCTATGTTCACTGACACCTACAGATTTAAAAAGCTGTACTCTTCACTTACTGACCCTGCAGTCAAGCATAATGGACTGTTAGGCCAACTAACTTGGAATCAGTCCCAGTCCACTGCTCATGGGTCATTACTTTATCCATCAGCCAAGGTTGAAACTTAGCAAGTGGTCCACCGTACTTACTGCTAGAAGCTGCCGTATGAGCATGTCTGAAGCCTTCTCGGAAATGTTGCCTACGAAAACGGTGGTAGTGGGACCGCTGTTTTCATCATTTTCTTTGTTCTTTAAGCCAGGATGATCCTTCCTGACTCCCAAATGTTTTCCAACCATAGACACTGTGGTAGGAACTAACACCTAGAAAGAAGAGGAGAGGATGTAAAATGAAGTGGTGGGAGGTTGTCTTTTTTCTTAAATCTGCAAGAGAAGAGAGTCAGGAATATACATGTATTTCAAAATGACATCTCCATGCAAACGTTAGTTAGGCTTATGGAGCGAGACACAAATAAGTGGTTCAGGCATTAAGAGTTTACAGGACAGAGATTGACATTTTCTAGCAAATGCAGAAAAAACAGCACACCTGAACTCAAGGCAAACATATGGAATAACAGATTTGTTTCAGTTGAAAAAGACCTTTAAGACCACTGTGTCCCACTGTAAACCTAACATCACCATAACCATTAAACCACATCCCAAAGTGCAGTATCTATGTATCTTTTAAACAACTCCAGGGATGGTAACTCCATCACCTGCCTGGGCATCCTGTTCCAGTGCCTGACCACTCTTTCAATAAAGAGGTTTTTATTAATATTCAATCCAAACCTCCTCTGGCACAACTTCAGGTAATTTGCTCTTGCCCTATCACTTGATAGTAGGGAGAAGAGACCAACTTCTAACCTCACTACAACCTCCTTTCAGGTAGCTGTAGAGAGTTGTATGGTTTTCCCTCAGTCTGCTCTTCAGTAGGCTAAACGGTCCTGGTTCTCTCAGCTATTCCTCATCGGACTTATACTTCAGGCCCTTCACCAGCTTTTTTGCCCTTCTTTGGACCAAACATACAGTAACATTAAGTATTAATTATTTTACAAGTAACTAATTTGCAGCACTGGCATCACTGGAAGCTGAAGCATCTTACCTAACTGTACACAAAGCAAGCTGCAAATAGAAAAGCAACTCTTGACTTGAAAGGCTTCAACAGACACATGACAGGTCTTAAAGCTTTCACACAGTGAAAACACTACTGCTTTATTTAGTCAACACACAACTCAAAATCTCTCTGCTGCACCTCTCTCCTTTCACCTCAGCTTTAACAGTACATGTGCACTGAGTCCTTCTGTTCAAAATACACTTCTAGAAGTGCCATTTAAAAACACAATTACTTTAATCAGAAAACAAAGTAATACATCTGTGCCAGTATCTTGGTCTTAAATATATCTGTTACTATGAACAGACCCTCCTGTAACAGAGGATATAAGCTCTCAAAAAAGTCAGTATTTTGGGAACATTCCAATTAAGCAAAATCATGGAAATGGTTATTCACCTTGAAGCCAAGAAATACCCACAAGATTTGAAAGAGCAGTTTTTTCTGCCCCATAGATCATAAACTTTTCTCCAACTTGTAAGACAAAGAGCTTTCTCTCATATGCTCTTCCATAGATGTGTATTACATGCAACTATTCTTTCATCTGTAGTATGGGCAAAGAGAGCTTGTTTGTAAGCTTGTCAAGGCACATTTGCCTGGCCAACTCAGCAGTGCTGCATGATGGCCTTATAAACCCAGAGGAGCTGATGTCTCCAGAGTACTTTCTTACGCCAGCACCCTCAAAAGCAAGATACCTGGAATCGAACAGTACTGCATAGGAAGACTACGCATGATCTGAAGGCAAAGCCTAGATCATTGTATTTGAGAGATGTACATCTACTTCCAAGAACAGTAATTCCTCCACCTTTGCAGCCAGAAGCTCCAGACATTACTGTAAGCTGTCTAGGTAAACAATTAGCATAGTATTTGCATAGCAGTTGCATCTAAAGTGAAGCATTTCTTTTCATAGTACAGATTCTGATATAATAGATCCTTGTCAACCTTGCTGATATCTACCAAATTTTATTCTCCATTTTATTTTGCCACCACCTCACCCCTACTGTAATACTTACAGTCGGAGCTGGAGCCATAATGCCCATTGGTACAGGAATCATAGGGGTCCCTGAGAAAACAAGACACTAACATTAGCTGGCTTTGTTGAGATACTGATGAACTGAAGAGACAGATGTGATTTCCAAACCAAACAGCAGTTCTGCTCAAATCAGAATTTCATAGTACTGATTTGCAGTGATTCTTAAGCACTCAAACATAGCCTGAGCACACACACACACCATGTGCATTCTGGACACATTCAGCTTATTACCATTTTGACTTTGTCACAAATCTACTTTCAAAGAATACTGAAACCAGGGAATTGTCATACAGATCATAATCTCATTCCTATCTTGCTCAGTTCTCATAGCATAATCAATTCTGCACACAGTTTAAGAATGAGGTCCTACAGAAAATACCACCAAGCTTCGTGTTACTATTTATGGAACAGCTTAGTAAAGGCAGCATAGAAAACCTCAATCCAGAAGCTCCCTATCTGCTGAATACTTGGACTTGGCAGTCTCCAGAACAATTTAAAACAATACTTAATCAGGGTGAAACCATGCCATATTCTCTTTCCCTCTACCAAATTCACTGGTAGCACTAAGTACTATCACATGAGCCAATATCTGATTGTAACAAAGGCTGTTTGTCTTTGCATGCCAGCTGCTAGAGGAAGTTAAAGATATTAACTGAAAGGATTTCATAACTATTTGTTGGTCAGTAAAGACACTTAGACTCAAGAAAAAAGTGCCCTAAATTTCATGCTCTTCAAATAAATACTTGTCAGTGACTGTAGATCTCTTTTTTTCATTCTAAAACAACTTCCTCCCCATCTCCCTTACTAGTGTATTACAAAACCCTACCAAACTTCTCTGGACTTGTTTTCCTCCTTTATCCAGAACTTATTCTGAAAAAAAATTTCTCCTGAGACACCCTTCTCCATCTTTCTTCTCATCCCTTCAGTTTCTTCTGCGATTCCATCATCTACTTTCTCCATCACTCAATCCTCTTCTTCAGTCCCTTCATATTGAAACCGAACTACCTCCTATCCCTCCAGACTGTTCAGAGAATCGAAGACTGTACTGCTCTCCATGCTCTCAGTTTTTATATACCATGGCATTTCACAGGCTGAAGAAAAATACTGCAAGACAAATCTTTGGTTGTGCAGCCCTGCAGGTATTATAACTATCATTAATCATGGTGCTTGACCTGGGTTTTAAATTTACAACTCAATAAAGACCTTTGTGTTACCACTGACAGGTCTCTAAAATTATCAGCCCAGTGTGCAGAAGCAAATAAATTCCACTGAAATGTAGGGAAGCATCAGCAAACATACTGATGATCAAGACCACAGGCACCATTTAGCTACTATACAAAAACCTGGTGCACCTAGAGCTTGACTACTACCTACAGAGCTGGTCTCTGCAATCTAAGACCAACATGCAGCCTTGGAGAAAAGCAACTATGAGCACTGAAGCAGCTGCTTTATGATAAAAGCACTGAAGCAGCTGCTTTACTATGAAAGACTACACTCCAAGACTCTTCAAATGTGGAGGCTTGCAAGGCACGGAATGTGACTGGGATGTACAATACAGCAAACACAACTGACCCAACTCCCACATCAGAATGGAGGCAGAAAAGGGACACTAACTTGCCAATGAGTTTAAAGACAGACCTACAGTAACATTTGACACTGGTTAATGAGCTTCTCAAATTTGGTGCAAGAGGTGAAAGTGGAGATGGACAGTAACTTTAAAAAAAAAAAATATCACAAACAACAGGTCCAGAAAAACTTACAGTAAACAGGGATCTTTGCCATGCATATTAAGAAGTGTTCTGAGCAAAAACTACTATCTGACATTGTGAAACATTCTTCTGAAAGTTATTTTGAAAAGTACATGATGTTTTTCACACTGGTATATATGAACTGCAGCTACCGAAGATAAGAGATAGGGGTTTGAAATTTAACCTCACTTTTATGTGAGGCAGAACATTATCTAATTAGGAGCTCTGCCTTTAACAGAAAACAGGCAACATTTCATGGATCTCAGGGGAAACAAAATTAAGAAAAATTAATGCAAGGGAGGATTATCCTGATGAATAGATGTGCACAAACCATTCCTCAGTTCATCCATCTGTTTTTTTAATGCTGTTACTGTGCATAACACTGCTTAAGATTATAGACAGAAGTTACTTTCTGCAGCCCTTGTGATAAATTTTAAAGAGGAAATTCTTTGATGCACTCCTCTCTCCCACTTGCTCTGTGGTCCAGACCAATGAATTAAAGCCTCAATTAAAAAAAAACACAGGTAGATTTTACAGATGCATGAAATAAAGAAGTGGCATTAATTCTGGGAAGATTAGAAGCAATGAAGAATGGAATGTACCAGTGACTTTGAAAGAGAAGTGAAGGAAAACATGTAAGAAGCAGAAAACAAAAATAGATTTGTACTTAAAAACAATGACCCTCACAATACCTGATGCTAGCAAAAATCATCACCTAGCTTTGGTTTGAAAAAAGGTACATGAGGAAGTCCATCATTCTCTAATGATCTGATTTCTGGTCAAAAGTAAGCAGCTTTGAGTAGCCCAAAAGAAGCTTCCTCACACAACAAGATCCATGGGTAAACCAGAAACTCCATTGAAACTTACACGTATCAGAGCTATCAAAACACACTGAGTCAGTAACATGTATTGTTAATACAATTCAGAACAATAAAAGGAAATGTATTTCTACAAGACTTCCATATACTAACATAACTTACCAGGAGGTACAGGTGGAGGAAAGCCAGGGAACTGTGGAGGTGGGATCCCGGGAGGAAGCGTTGGGATTCCCATAGGAGGGCGATTCAAATGAGGTGGAAAAGACATTCTTCCCGCCACAATCTGTCAAAAAGAGAGAAATGCAAACTTGTACCAGTCAGCTCCCAAACATGAATTATAAAATGAGTGGAAGTGGTCAAGTGTCCATAATGATTTTAAATCTTTACACAGATACTCAACTACAAACTAAATAACTAGTAAAAAAGAGGTTCAGTTATTAATCTAGTTGAAGTCTTCTTTCACAATGAAAACCAGTGCTTCTATGAAAGTGTTTCAGAATGAAATGAAAAAAATAAAAAAAAAAAAAGAGGAATGCACTTGGCTGCTCATACCAATGGTTTACAAGGAGTGTGAATTAAACAGCATCTGAAGTCTGTAGAGTTTCTTTAAAATTAAGCCATCTTTGCAGTTTCTGAATACAGAAGTAATCTTACAATCAACTTTCAATATGGCAAGTTGTTCGCTTGTACAAGAAAGTATCACACATGATACAACTGTGGGACAAGATGAGAGGAAGAAGTTGGACATCTCCATGCTCAGCATTAACAGGAACTGTATTTAAGATGACACTGGGGAATCCCCACATTCCAGCACAGAGATAGTTAAAAGCTTGGAAAAACAGATCTCTGATCTATTTTTAACTTCCCAGTTCACACATCTTCTAGAGCTCAATTTGGATGACAGCCCATGAGCTGAGAGTCAATATGCTGCCATAAAATGTAAAGATTATTTCAACATTCTTTGCTATTCAGATGTTTGTTATCATCACGTGTGTATTACTGACCCTGTAACAGACACCACGCAAAAATGAAAAAGATCACTCAACACAAATAACGAGATAGGTATTCTTGCTTCCAATACTATTTCAGCAACCTTATGTGGTCAAATCTTCAAGAATAGTTGGTCCTCAATTCTAAAGAAACCTCGACTGGTCACTAATATTACTGCTGAGTGTATAGGTACATTCACACTGCACTGAGGGAGCACTTCCAACACATGGGACCATGTGGATGTGCTTCATAAAGACACCACATCGCAAATGAAAATATTCCAGTTGGCTGCCTGGGCAAACATCCCCATTTCTCAGTGGACTGCAAAGGCTGCTTTACAGCCACAGCATCACAACTTCACCACCACTGGTTTCCAAACAGACAGCCAGGAGCCAAAACTGACAAGAGGACATTCGGAGGCTGATGAAATCGGCATTGTCAAGGCAACCACATTTAAAAGGTCCTAGAGAGCATCAGTGAGCAGGGCATGGTACAGAAGTTTGTGTGAGAGGGTCCCTGCTCGTGAGTCCACAGTACAAGAAAGTGCTGTTAAGTCTCTGCTAAAATGATGGGCACTTGCCTCAGGGTTAAACCCAGCACTGAATCATAGAATCAATCAGGTTGGAAGAGAGCCCCAAGATCATCCAAGTCCAACCTATCACCCAGCTCTGTCCAATCAAGTAGACTGTGGAAAAAGGCCCTGAGAAGTCTAAGCAATGTCCAGACATATAGACCTGGTAAATGAGGCTCCAGTACAGGTGGTTGGTTGCAGCAAGTGCCTAGAGCCTTCTGTTGGAGATAAGGCAATTATCTGCAAAACGGATGGACAGTTTGAGGATCCGCTATCTCAGGTGGCCAAGTTGCAATAAGCTCTGCAGGATTAGAGGAGCCAAGACAAAGACAGATAGGTGGTTTCATAAATATGTTTCTGTAGTGGACACTACTGAGAATGTGGCACCTTGGAGCCTGGTGACCCATGAAAGCAGGACTCTGCGTCAACCTCCAACCCCTAACATCATCACAAAAACCAGATACAAAGCTTTGACAACTATGGGCAACCAAAAGCGGAGTTTGTGAGGAAACTGCAACAGCAGCACGCAGCGGACACCGCAAAAAGAAACAAGTGTTCACACTGGGTGACTGTTAAAGGGCACGGAGGCATTCATCTGCTGACCTGACAGGGAGTCACAAGAGGTCTGCTGCCTCCCAGAAGCCAAGGTCCAAGACATTGCAGAAAGGGTGCCATAACTTGTCAAGAGCACCTACTACCACCTGCTCTTTCTCTTCCATTTGAGCATGAGCCAGAACCTGAGCAGAATCAAGGACAACTACAACGACCTGGGAACGCAAGTGAAGAGTACTGGTGCCTGAGATACTTTTCCCTCCATTTCACAAGAAAAGAGGCAGACAGAAATAGATACTCTTATCAACCTATAGCTTTGTGACTGTTTTCATCACAAGGAATCTGGCTTTTATGATAACAATACCGTCTTTTGATGACTAGGGAGGGATGGAACCCACCTGTCTAAAAGACATAAGGCAGTCTTTGGCAACCAGCTGTCCAACTTTATGAAGCTGGCTACATGGAAGGATATGGGGGTCAGTTTCCAAATACCACTCACACTATCCCATCCAAATGGGGAATACACAAGGACAACCAGAGCAGTGATCAATCCTCCTTAACTGGCCTTCCATGATGAAATCCAGAAGGTCAACCACCTCAAGGATGATAATGGCTACGGTGGGTCCTCTTGCACTCTCTACATGTAAGTCTTCATACTCAATCACTTCTGAAATGCTTGTTCACCAGTGCAGCAGTAGGGAGAACAAACAGAAAGTCCTTCAGATGTGTGTGCAGTGGCAGGGACACCATTTCATTGCTATTACAGAGACATGGTGAGACGGCTCATGCAACTGGAATGCTGTTATGGATGGTTATATATTTTTTATGAAAGGAAGGTCAGCAAGGCAAGGTAGTAGTGGAATTGCTCTTTATGAGAGACAGCAACTGGAATGTACCAAGCTCTGCCTAGGTGGGGCCAAAGAACAAGTCAAGATCTTATGATTAAGAATTAAGGGGCAGCCTAATTATGAGTGATGCTGTTACTACAGGCCACTAGATCAGGAAGTCAGTGACGCCTTCTACAAAGAGCTGAAAGTAGTCCTGGCTCTCACAGGGGACTTCAACCACCCTGGCATTTGATGGAAAGGCACACACTGTCTAGGTTTCTGCAGGGCTCTGATCCTAACTTTCTGGCACAGGTGGCGGAGTCAACAAGGAGAGGTGTGCTGCTGGACTTCGTGCTAACTAAAATGGTCTGGTTGAGGATGTGAAGGGTGAGGATAGGCTTTGACTGCAGCAAACATAAGATGGTGAGAGTTCATGATCATGTGAAGAAGTAGTAGAAGAGTAAGTAGGATTACAACCCTAGACTTCAGGAAAGCTGTTTTGGGCTTCTCCAAAGACCTATGAATCCCTGGGGTTAGGGCTCTAGAAGGGAGGGAAGGCAAGGAGACCAAAGAGAGATGGTTAATATTCAAGCACAGACTTCTCCAGAATCAAAGTTGGTACATTTCCCTGAGTAAGAAATAAAGCAGAGGAGGTAGGAAGCCTACAGGGATGAGCAAGGAACTTCTGGGAAAACTTAAATGGAGTAAGTTTATATAATGTGAAAAAAGGGGCTGACCACCTGGGAGGAATATAGAAACATTGCTAGAATATGCACAGATGTAGTAATGAAAGCCCACTCAGAATTAAATCTGGCAAGGCATGTCAAAGGACGAGGGCTTCTTCAAGTACATCAGTAGCAAAAGGAAGGCTAGGGAAAGCAGCTTCACAAACAAGGTCCTGGTGGTCAAGTTAACCACAAGCCAGCAATGTGTCCTCATGACCAAGAAGCCAGTGGTATGCTGGAGTGCATTAAGAAAGGTGTGGCTACTAGGTCAAAGGAGATTCTCCTCCTGCTCTGGTGAAGCCACCTCTGGAGCACTGGATCCTGTTTTGGGCTCCTCCATTCAAGAGAGACAAGAAACTACTGAAGACAGCCCAGTGGAGGCTACAAAGATGATGACTGGACCACCCTTCTTATAAAGAGAGGCTAAGAGACCTGGGGCTGCTTAGCTTTAAGAGAAGTCAGAGGATCTTACTCCCTATCAGTATCTAAAGGGTGGATATCAAAGAGGATGGGAACAAACTCTTTTCAGTGTTGCTCAATGGCAGGATAAGGGGAAATGGGCACAAACTAGAACACAAGCAAGTTCCATCTGAAGGAAAAACTTTACTTTGCAGGTGACAGCGCACTAGAACAGCCTGCGAAAAGCTGTGGAGCCTCCTCCTCCTTTGGAGAGACTCAAAATTCACCTGAATGTGTTCCTGTGAAACCTGTTCAGGTAAACCTGTATTAGCACAGCAGCTGGACTAGATGATCTCCAGAAGTCCCTTCCAAACCTAGGATTCTGTAATTAACAGAAGCTTTTCCCAGTCTCCTGGCACTGAACACACAAGAAAAACTGTTCAGCCTGGAGAAGAGAAGGCTCCAGGGAGACCTAAGACTTCCCGTACCTGAAGCAGGTCTGCAGGAAGACCAGAGAGATACTGTAGTGATGGACAAGGGACAATGGCTTTAAATTAAGAGAAGATCTACACTGGATGTTAGGAACAAGTTCTTTACCATGAGAGTGGGAGAACACTGGAACAGGTGGTCCAGCAAGGTGGTTAAGGTCTCATCCCTGGAAATATTCAAAGTCAGGCTGAACAACACTTTAAGCAACCTGATCCAGTGGAGGATGTTCCTGCTGACTGCAGCAGGGTTGGACTAGATTATTTCCAGAGGTCACTCCCAAAGGTCACCCAGTCCAGTCCCCAATGAAGCAAGCAGGGACCTCTGAAGGTCCCATCAAGCCCAAACCATTCTATGAATCTATGAGATAAATGTTTATAGTGGATTGGAGAGCATGAAGGGGAAACCCAAATAGTATTTAGTAATACCTCTGAACATCAGAACTTACTCCAGTATTAGAACACACATATATGACCCTCAAAGACATATTTACAACAATACCAGTCACAAGAGGTTTGTGATGATGGCATTAATTCACCTCGCAGGGCATTCTTCTACATCTCACCACAAGAAAAGATAAAAACTCCTGTGTCAAACCGAATAGGCAAAGAAAAGCAGCAGAAGTACCACCAAAACATTTTTAAGAACATTGTTTATTGTCTCTTCCAATTATATGCACATCAGCCAACATTCCTCTAGAATCTGAAACCTGGATGCTATAGGGAACAGAACTCCCTTATCCACTTTGGTACCAGCCAAACTTCTTCACCAAAAATCTCACCAGTCAACAATCCCAGGAAAGACAGCTGATGGCTTTTTTTTTTTTAAGTCTCTCAGTCCTTATTGGTATTGCAAGCCAACAGACAACTGGACAAAATTCAAAGCTCTTTTGGGGCAGGAAGGTAAAGCAACAAGCTACTGGATCTGAGATGGTTCTAAACAGGCTGTACCAGTGTTACACTAGCTGAGGTCCACTAGACACTAATGTCTGCTACACTTTAAAAAATATTAAAAAACTGAACTGCCGATAGAGGAAGTAATTTTCCAGGCTGCCTAGGTGCAGTCTCTTCCCTCCGATAAGCACTTCAGCTGAGACACCGTTCTAGACAAGCTCAAAAAAACCAAAAAAACAACCCTAGAGACTAAGAAGTGAAACAGTTCTTTGAATTAAAAGATGCTGAAACATAGTATTCTTGATGGATGTTACCCACCTGCATTGGCAAATAATTTTTTTTTTGTTTAAACTTAAAAAAAAAGCAGTCAACAAAGTGTTACTGCATTAAAAGAACACAGCAGTAAGAGCAGATCCAACTTAGCCTTTCAATCTTCTAGTCAGCTGAAACGAAACACACTTACCTGCAGAGCTCCAACAATCCATTTAACTCGCAACACTCTATGTTTTATTCCATATTTGTACAGCTAGAAAGCTGCCCTGTTAATGACTTAATCTTTGCACAGACCAGTCCTAGCACTTCTGCTATCTGTGACACTGAAGAGCAACACTGCAATTAAAGAAAGCCTTGCTCTCTCACTACTGTACCTACTAACCAGTGTGAAGCTGGCAGAGAAAACAACTGTTCCCCTTATGAAAACTGTGAGGATCAGCAGATACCAAGACTGAAACTGCTCACCGGTTAAGTGAGAGACACAGACAAGATACTACAATGAAGGGAACATTTTTTTTTCTGTCAGCAGCTGGGGAACACACAGAAACATACTTTTCCAAGTCACAGAGGTCTTTGTCATCACATTTATAAGCACCTACAAAACAAGGGGTGGGTACGGAAAGTTAAGAAATGCTAAGCTGTGTCTATGTAGAATACACTTGCAGAAATTCCTGGAACAGTATCATGCACCTCTCTGCACTGTCCTACTGCCCTGCCAGTACAGATCAGTGAAAAGTGGCTGATCTTTGTGGTTTCAGGGTTGTATATAGTAAAAATCAACAGCCGCCACCACTCGCCCATATATGCAAACGTGAGCAAGGAACTCAACGGCCCTCAGATATTTTTAAAAACGCAGATGACTTATGAAAGTATTACTTCAAGTAAAATGGAGAGCTGCCTTTTAACTAGCTCAAAGACATTAATTTGTGTGAATGCTACTGTAGGCACAAAGACACAGGGGTAAGGAAACCAGAGGAGCATCTGGCCTGACACCATGCAAAATGCTGAAATGACAACATTCTCAGCCCCTAAAATGAGGCATCTGTGTCAGGCCTCTGACTCAAATTGAAGCCTATTTAGTCTATGTCTGTGTCAGCAAGCAGAACGATACAACAGGAGTGGGTCTGTTAAACAAAACACATGCAACTGAGGCCCTAATGTCCACACTACATGTTTTGGGGAGGACCGTTCCACTGGAAAAAAAAAGCCTCTTTGCAGGCAAGAGTTAATTTTTCAATATATTTTCATTCAAAATTATTCCAGTTCATCCACTCCAACAGTGCAAACCAGTGTGAAAACAAAGGTTTTCCAAGTGATGATTGCAACTTTCTTCACACTCCTGGTCCAAGTTAATCACAGTACTGCAGATGCACACTTTATCAGATCCGAGACAGTCTCTGTAAGCTGCCTATTAATGATGTAACAGATGGCAAAACATTTAAGTTAGGTCTGCTTAGAGTAAGCTTAGAAACAGCCCAAACTATTAACTAAAGCAAGCACCACACAAACACAGCTATAATATTCCAGGTTCAACTTTGGCCTAAGATGAGTTCAGCTGCTTTCTTACACTGCTCTCCTAAGTCCTGTGGAGCCAAACACCATGCTGAGCCAATGGCACCAATCCTACGAAACTTGGAGAGACTACAGGGATGTTCATGTGGCTATAAGGTTTGTTAAAACCCACTGAGACTTGTTAACTGACTCAGTGCTACTCTTACTAGGACAGAGCTCTGCCAATCAGAAGCATGCTGGCTCTGACACACAACTAAATGACTGCACCGGGCTGCCCCGAGAGAACCCTGGGCCATGCAGAACTGAGAATGGTCATGAAACAAAGGGCACTGTCACTCAGACGTTGCTGTACCATGCTTATTTATTATCTCTGACTCTCAAAAATCTCCATAAGAGGGGACTGACTATATTAGAAGATTGTGCTGGCCTGGCTGTACTGTTCATGTTTTACAGGCTTTTTGAAAATAAAACCCAAAACCAACCAAACAAAAAAAGAAAAACCCATAGGATCTTAAGTCTTTATTTACTCCTTTTAAAAAAAAGGTTAAGATAGATGTCATAAACAGAATGTAAGTTTAATAAAAATCACTGATTGCATCACCCACTACGACCAGCATAATTCTATCAGTGCCCTGGGATTAGTCTCCTTAGTATCTTTATGTTTACACAGCGTAACTTTTTATTTAATAACCTGCAAAGTACTTAAACTATTTTTTTGAAACAGGTTCCCATGAAACAAATGGAATACTTGCTGTTGAGCTGCCATTACAATAAAACTTAAAATTAATTGTAAAAATAATTAAGTTTTAACACCTAAACAAACTTCATGTGTTTTAAGACTATAGAACAGAGTGATGGGATGGCTGATCTAGCTTGATTTCATGTCGTCTGATGTTAATTTATCTGCAGCATTTTCTCAACAAAATTCTTCTGCCCTGCAAAGAATTTGAAACCTTAGTCCAGATTACATTGAACAAAATAGGTGTGCAAGCAAGTCCCTCAAAGAAATGAGCAGTAAGTGAAAAAGTTGCTTAGAATTTTTCTTTTTTAATGAACAACTCTTTGACTATAATCTTAGCACTTACATGATTACCTGACAAAATCCACAGGTATAAGTAATGTGCTGTTTAGTAACACTCTGGGTCAAGAGCTGTTATACCAAGAGACTTGATCTGGATGTTATGGTTCACTGAAATGTTTTTGTAGGAAAGATTTCACACATTAGAGTAATTTCTATTAAGAATGGTAAAGTGTTTTAGCATTGATTCTAGTGTCAGAACCTAAGCAGCAACAAAGAGTGTAAAATAATTTCCTCCAATTTACAACAAAGTATTTTATACATTTTGTGTCCTATGATGCATGCAGCTGAGCAACACAGGCATTTTCAGAAGCAGCTGGAGAAAATGTATGTAATAAACCAACCTATTAAAAGTCAGAACTACTTCACAGGGTTTTACATCAGGCTCTACATAACGGATGAATTTTTAAGAAGTTATAAAAATAATTAACCACAGAGACGCTCCTTATATTGTTCCTCTCATAAAACAAACCAATCAACCCCAAAATCAAACAACAACAACAACAACAAAAAAACACCACCATCACAAACCCCATCAAAACCGACACACAAACCTCAAAAGAGCTCCGACTGGATTGTCTCAGTGAAAACATTCACTTTTTCATAGAGCCCTAAAGTCTTCTCTGAAACTGCCTGTCAGTTAAACATCAACGACAAATACAGCAGATACATGCAGAAATAAAATAGATTACTGATCTTCTCAGTGTTATTTCTTTGGCTCAAGCCTGGTTTGTGCATTTATTCCACTCAAACTTGTTTTTCAAAGGTGATCTAGAAAGTGTTAGCTAATTGCCACAGAATAAGCTGCATGATACCATTATGCTAAAGCAATCCAAGAAGCAACATGCTTATCCAAACCAATGCCTAATTCCAAATACCCTTCAACTAGGGCTTTGTTAAGTGCATCACCAGAACTTTGACTTAGTTCCTAATTCTGTCCCTCTGCACCCATATAAAGTGACCATCCACTCTAATTTTGCTATTAACACTCGACCAAACACAACTGTGGATGTGGCATTGCAGCATTTATGTGAATTAGCACTTGGGAGGCAGAAGCAGAGAAAAGTGAAGCACTGTGCCACTCCTTTACAGGGAAAGCAAGAAATTGTCCTATTCTTTGACTTGATTCTGGATCATCTTCCCCCAGTGCTGATGTAACACCTCCCCCACATAAAAATCACTAAAAATCCATCTGCATTTTCATCTGAGCAGTTACACAGGTTTAAGGGTTCACTTCCTAGAAGCACATGTAAGGGGTATTCCCTGTCTCTCGGATAGACAAACACTGTCTTCTATAATGGAAAAAGACATGAGCACAACACGCCGATGTACATACAACTGCTACTAGCAGGGATGAGACAGATTCTTTTACACACAAGCTGTTAACACGTCTATTACGACGACTCCCTCCAACCCGCACTAAAGGACAGGAACTTCCCTGCCGCGATACTGTCGAAAACAACTAGCTTCCTCGCACGACCCATTTTCTCCCTCGTAGCCAGCGACGGTCCGGTCCCGGATAGAGTGCATTTTCGGGCCACGGCCTAACCCTGCCGCGGGTTCGTCCGCTCCCGCCCTAAAGGCGCAGGGCTTCCTCCCGAGCCTGAGATGAGCTCCTCCCGCCTTCCACGGAGACACCCGCAGCCCCGCCCACCTCGGCCCGCAACCCGCCGCGCCGCCGGGAGGCGGAAGGGACTCTCAAGTCTTCTGGCTAGGAGAGGAAGCGAAAGGCCCCACGCCACACACTACCCCGCTGCAGCGAGGGCGCTCTCCTCTTCCCCCACCACTTGGCCAACGCCGCCTCCTCGCGGGCCGCAGCCAGCGAGAGGGCGCCGACGCCTGCCACGGCCCGGAGTGCGAAGGCGCAGAAGAGCGGTCTCAGCCCGGCCCGGCTGCGCCTCCTCTCAGCAAGCAGAAGGCGGCCGTCGCGCGGCCGCTGTCTTCCCTCCCCCTCATCCTCCCACAGCCCCTGGCTCCTCACCCCTTCGCTGCGGAGCAGAAGCCGCGTCCGGAGCACCGCCGCGGCCCCTCCGAGCTGCGCGGGTTGGGGATGGTGCGGAAGAACGCCGCTTGACTGCCTGAGGCCCGGCTGGAAAGCGCCGGGACACTGCTAGGCCGCGAACACACCGCGCCGAGCCACCACCGCCGCGCTACGCGGGGTCATGTGACCCGCCCCCTCCGTCAGAGGCCCGACTTGCACCGCGCTGCGCGACCATAGAGGCGGTGTGCCAGAGCGCCCTCTCGCTCCGAGCCCACACAATAGCCTGCCTAACCATAGAGCGGCAGCGGCTAGAAGAGTAGAGGGAAAAGACATACGGGCTGCCGCCATCTTTGCTGGGGTCAAGCGGCGCTGTGCCTTGACCCAGCCCGGGGCTTCGCCATCTTGAGGTCAGATAGCATTGCTCAGAGCTCCTGGCTGCTGTGGCGTGGGTGCTTGAAGACCCTGGAAAGTCTCCCGCCGTGGGCTAGCTTTGGCTCCTCTCCTGGCCGATACCCCTCGGGTATCCATTTCCCGCTGCCGCGCTCCCGATCCAGGCTTAGCTGCGACCCAGTTGCCACAGCGGTAGGTGCAGGCCATACCTGCAAGCACAGCCGTATGCGAAATACGGCTACTGCTTTTAACAGGCTGTGACTGAGAAGGGAGGGCGTGTTTTATCTGTGTTTAGTAAGTTTTAAGGGATAAAAACCTAAATCATAAGGCAGTCTTAAGAGTCAGTAGATATAAAGGTAGGGAATCACAGAATGGTTTGAATTTAAAATGACCTTTAAAGGTCATTTAGCCCAACCCCCCTGCGGTGATCAGGGACATCTTCAAGTAGATCAGGTTGCGGAGAGCTCTGTCCAACCTGCCCTTGAATGTTTCTAGGGAAGGGGCGTCTACCATGTTTCTGAACAACTTGTGACAGTGTTTCAACATCCCCCTTGTAAAAATTGTTTTTCATGTGTCTGATCTAAATCTTCCCTCTCTTTGATAAAACCGTCATCTCTTGTCTTGTCACAACAGGCCCTGCTAATAAGACTATCCTTGTCTTTCTTAAAAGTCCTCATTGAAAGGCTGCTATAAAGATCTCCTGGAAACTACTCTTTTCCAGGCTGAACAATCCCAAATCTCTCAGCCTTTCATTGTAGCAAAGATGTTCGAGCTGATTTATCATTTTTTGTGGCCTACTCTGAATCTGCTCCAACAGGTCTGTATATTTCCTGTGCAGAAGACTCCGGAGTGGGGTCTCAGCAGAGCAGACCTGCTGGCCATGCAGCCCAGGATCTGGTTGGCATTCATGGAAGGCTGTGTCTCTGATGAAAAAAAAAAAAAAGGATTTACAGAGCAAAAAGAGCAAACACTGATACCTTTGGTAGCCATATGCTCAGCAAAAAGACATCACTTGTGCTATAAAGCAGTTGGGCGTAGCTGTGGGCTACAACTGGTAGTTTTTCTGACCTACTTCCAGCTTTTAGACTACATTAAAAGCCAATTTAAAAATATACAGTTCCCCCCAACATTACATGTGAGAGACAGTAATTTATCTACCACAATGATGACAAGCAATTACAAATGGAAAAAGGAAGTGACTGTGAATGGAGGGAAGGTGATCTTAGAGAGACAGTAGAGGTAAACCACAACATGAGCATATGTTCACAAGGGTTTTTTTAAAACATTTTGGATCAAGTAGTGAAAAAAAAAAACTTCTTAATATCTGTATATTATGTTTCCCACTGCTTATATGCATTGTTTAATGTATATAAGCTAACATTCTGTGATTGTGTGGGTTGGACTAGATGGTCTTTCATCTTCCAGCCTGTAACATTCTGTGATTCTGTATTAGGTGCTCAAGCTAGGAGAGTCTAATGACAAACAATCTCTTCCACCTTCAGTGGCAAGAGAAACATTGAAAGCAGATGGATTTCTTCAGTACAAAGCAGATTAAATCTGGCTGATATCATATGTGCTATTGAACAGTGAACAACTGAGTGTGAACTAAGATGCTCTTCATCACCTTGCTTCACAAGGTGATGTGGACAGGTAAATCACAGGGTCAAAGAGTTGCCCAGATTGTAAAAGACCTTTAAGATCAGGATCAGTCATTAGCCTAAAATTGACAAGTCCTTGATTAAACCATATCCCTAAGCACTACATCTGCCAGACTCTGAAATACCTCCAGGGATGGGGATAATACCCAATCTAAATTTGCCTTGGCACAACTTGGGACCATTTCCTCTTGTTCTATCACTTATTAACAGACTGACCCCCACCTCTCTGCACCCTCCTTTCAGATAGTTGTAGTGAGCGATAAGGTCTTCCCTGAGCCTTCTTTTCTCCAGATCTCTGAGCAGGAGCAGATTTAAGAGATACTTAAAAGATGGAACGAAATCCCTTCCTCTATCAGAAACAGCATTTCTATTTTCTATTAATTATGACCTATTTCATGCAGCCTGCCTATCTCCCTTCAACTAAACCAAATTTAGTTACTGCAATATTGACTTGTGTCAATATTTCAAATAGTTTCTAAGCATACCTAGGCAGGTAAAAATGGTACTCGTTTTGCAGCTCGCCCAACAATGAAGGGAAAGAGAGATCATAAGAGTCATCGGTGTTTCCAGTTTCTTTGCCCTTGTCTCAGATTGAAACTGTTACCTTCTTGAAAAAGAAATGTGAAATCCAAACTCGCTTGTACTGCTGAAGTAGACCTTTATTTACAGAAAGTGTTACCAAGGGTGGCCTAATTCAAATGTTCATCTGTTTTGTTTAGCCAATGAAATAGATCATTTTGTAATTACTCTCCTTGTACAAGTCATGAATTTTATCCTCCAGTGCCCCATCCTAATCAAGTGTGAATATCAGCAGCAGGAGCATCCAGTAAAAATAGCTGCTTTTACATCACTGCTTTTTCTGCCATTGCATTTTGGCCTTACTTAGCTTTAAACTTATCCATGTCACCTTTAAACTCATGCATTCAGCTCTGACACTGAGACCCCGATTTCCAGATACAGCTCACTTAATGCAGTTCCTTGCTGCAGACTCCGAAGTTTCACTGTCAAGCCAATGAAGAAGAGCACAGGAGGTGGCTTTTAATATGAAAGACAAAATAAAGAGGTGCTTTTAATGGCTGCAGATTGTTTCACATTTCAGTGTATCATTCTAGACTTGCTAGGCAACATCTGAGGGTACAGGGGTCAGATTGTTTCTAGATTTTGCAACATTTAAAATGTTCTATGCATGGGACAGAGTTCTAGGCCACAGCTCCATAATCACTGGGGAAAAAGAACCCCTCCTATAGGTGTGAAGTAGTATAACCGTTATAAAACTGTGACTGTTGGCTTCCTGGATTTTGACTTTCTACCCACTTTATGAAGTGTGGATTTCTTCTCTTTTCAGTACACACTATATTACTCCCAGGGAAATTGGTAGAACTTATTTTCAAGGGGCAGCTGGAATTGATTATTGACATATAACAAGACCAAATTTATGGTTATAAGGGCATTTAAAAGAGAAATCTACACTGCCTTTTCCAAGAGGAGTAGTGCTGCACTTATTCTAAGAGAAGTAAGAAACCAAGGTGGGTTGAAAGTTTGGGCTGTGTACAGAAAGTAACAACTAGTGGAACTTTTGTAATATTTTAAATAAAAGTAGCTTTCAAGGGTATTTTTCTAACATAAATAATTAAAGTTGTCTTCTCATCATCATACCCTTTTATCATATCATTCTAAATACATCCACTTGGAGGAAGATCCTTTGGATGCCAGACTTACTGATTTGAATTCCTGGCTTCCCATGCGTATCGCTGTTAGGTTTCTACCTCATATGTATTGAATAAATACACCAACCAGGATCTTTTTCACTCTGAAGCAAATTGAGCTGTCAGGAGTTCACTTCTATAGATGTTGGTCTATTTAGTTATTCTTTTTGATTAATCTTTGCTGAAAAAACAGTGAAAATGCATTGTAGTATGCATAGTAGGAAAGACAAACAGGGAAGGCAGTTACTGTGGCAGTCTTCAGTCATTCATCACTGTGCCGCACAGAAGAGAAACTGATACACCATGTCTATGCCTAGCTACACAAATACATATAGTAGAATCTAGTAGAACAAATGTGTGTATTGTTAGGAATTTCACTGATTCCTCATTTTCACAGTAATTTGACCTGCTGACTCAGTTTTATGAAATGATAATACAATCACTTTACAAAAGGTAAACTCCTTGCTGTCTACATGGATGTAATTTGATTTTGTCATTTGGCTTTCTCTTGAACTTACTTGTGTACACCCAAACCGAGGAGCCACATAATGGCACTGTATGCTGTTCCGTGGTTATCAACATGCAAAGTCCACTGAAGTGAAACAGCACTTCTCCTTCCTCTGCTGAGGTAATCATTAGCATCTAGCCAAAACCTCTTGATTACTTGAGGAAAAATATTTGTGTGGTGGCAATGCAAAATACTTGCACATTATCTAAACCACATACTTCCGTATACATGTGCAGCCAATGTAAAATACCATGTACTTCTCGTTGTATCACACTCTCCCTTCCAGCCAGCCTCACGAGTCAGAAATCACTGCAGCTATTGCTGGCCGAGGTTGTGGGGCTTCTTTGACTTGCATCCACCACCCAAGCCAGCAGCTCCAATTTCTGACCATGAATCTGCCAGTTTTTCAGCAAGCACGTGCTTCTATTTCAGATCTGCAGTGTAAATAAACGGGAGTAGTTCACTCACTGACTAGCTATCGTCACGAAAAAGAAGGGTGAGAATTACAGTGGCTGCTGGCATTCCTTGTCGAGACTTTGCGTTTAAATGCATGCGTGGCACAAGCGAACTGGGCAAATGCCATGACCCACTTAATTGCCAGGCCTAGCGGCTTGGAAGCGGCCACTTGGTTGTTCTCCAGGCGGTGGAAGGATGTGGATTTCACTCCTCAGGCACCTGCTATTTACGCCCCTCCGGATGTTCCGCCCATCTTTAGGAGGGCCCGCCGGCGTCACCGGGAGTCTGTCAGCCGTGGGGCGGGGAACAAACAAGCAAAAAACCTCAGGTACCGGGACCGCAGAGCCTGCCTACGACCGCCACTCCTAACGCACCTCCACCGTCAACCGTAGTCGCCTCTGCCCTGCTACCCTCATTCTTCAGCCCGGGGGACTGCATGTCGGGCTTCACGACCCCTTACACCACGGGAACTACACCTCCCAGCAGGCCCCGCGGCACTGACGACTCTGCGTGAGGCAGCGGCGGGCCCTCGAACTACAGCTCCCGGCGTGCCGCCGCCGCCCCGCCTCCCGCCCGCCGCCTTCCCGTCTCCGCGGTGAGAAAATAACCCCGAAGTTCCCTGCGATCAGCTGATCCCGGCTCACAACGAGGGGAGCGGGTGGAGGGGGCGCGGGTCTTGCCCTCCCCAGCCCTCCCGGGCGTGTCGCGTCGCCTGCATGGTCGGGTCGCCGCACCGGCCCCTGGGGGAGGAGAACCGGGACTCCCCCCCCCGGGATCGGAGCGGGCCGTGGGGAGGAGGAAGCGGTGGCCGGCACCCGACTCCTTAGTCACCGGGTGCCGGCGGGAGGAAGGGGAAGAAGGGTGGCCGTCGGCTTGTAAACAATAGCCCGTCTGGTTGCGCCCCGTGCCGCGCTGCCTTTGTTCCCGGCCTCGCCGCAGCTCCCAGCCCGCTCTCGACGCTTGGCAGAAAGAAGCTGAGGGGTTCCCCCTTCTTCCCCGGCTGCTCTTTAGAGCTAGACGGCGCCGCGCTGGACGCAGCCCCCAGGTAAGGTACGGGCTGCGGAGCGAGGCGGTGGCTGGCACCGGCGTTACGTAACGAAGCCGGCCCACGGGGGGCTGCCCGCCGCCCCCGCTCGGCCCAGCGGCAGCCGATCCCCAAGTACTGACAGCCGCGGGGCAGCGTTCCCGCCGGGCTGCCCTACGTTCGCTGCTTCCCCTCTCTTCCTCCGTCTTCGCTAGTTCTGCGAAAGCAGCCTCAGAGAGCGGGGCGCTGAGGTTCAGCCCGAAGCCAGGAGTGGCTCTGTGTGGGCCGGGAGGCGCCCGAGGACCGGGGTGGGGAGGCAGGGCCGGGGCCCCGCGCAGCCGGGAGGCAGCAGCAGGTCGAGACAAAGGCGGCTCGGTGCGCAGGCTACCCTTAGCGGGCGCTGGCACCGGAGGCCTACTCTGGCAACTTGGGTCGGAGAGGCAGAAAACCTCTCGTCTGTCAGCCCGGCCGCGGCGTTACTGGAAGGAGCGCACAAAGAGAGCGGATTTTTGTTTATCTGGCAAAGCACCTCAGGAAATTGCCAGCAAATAAATACTGTGAACTTAGAAGGAGGAGCTTAGCTGGGGAGCGAAAGCAGAGAATTTTCTAGTATTGACGGAGTCCTCTGTGTCTGTATATGCACATGTATATGCACTTGTGCATGTCTGATGCCTTTTTTTTTTTGCCTCTGTGTCACCAGCTGCCTCCCTCCGATCCCAGCTTCGGGGAAAGACTTGCACTGTCTGCTGAAATACACCAAACTAGGGGGGTTTCTGACCGCTGGAAACAACATTACACAGTCAAGCAGAAGCAGAATGCCTATCAGCGTTTGGGTATAACGACACGAAATCAGACACATTGCATAAGTGTATTTTGGAGAAACAAAACTTTGCCTGTACTTAACTAGTCTTTCCTTGGGAGGCAGGTCAGTGTATGACTCTTGCAGATATATTTATTTAATTTTTTAAAATTAAGTACAGACAGCATTCCTGTTGTGTTTCTTTCCCCTGTGAAGATACTAAATTTGCAGCTGACTTTAATGCATATGATCCTTCAAAACAAACAGGAGGGAAGACCATTGCTTTAAGGAAATCTGAAGATGAGCGCCCATACACAAACTGTAGAGAAAGGACAGAACACAACACTCCTGTGCCAGGAAAGCTATGTTTGCAGTGGGACAGATGAAGCAATCTTTGAGTGTGATGAGTGTAGGAGCCTACAGTGCCAGCGTTGTGAAGAGGAATTGCACCAGCCTGAAAGGTTACGGAACCATGAACGGACCCGTATACGACCTGGCCATGTCCCGTACTGTGACTCCTGCAAAGGTGCCAATGGGAACATAATGCATGCCAGCATGACGGGCTCCAGGCAGATAGCAGCAGTGAGGTGCCAGGTGTGCAAAATCAACCTCTGTGTGGAGTGTCAAAAGAGAACACACTCTGGGGGAAACAGAAGGAAGCACCCTGTCACCGTGTACCATGCTGGCAAAGCCCAAGAGCAGGAAGAGGAGGAGGGGATGGACGAGGAGACCAGGAGAAGGAAAATGACAGAGAAAGTTGTGAGTTTCCTCTTAGTGGATGAAACTGAGGAGATTCAGGTAAGAACTGCTGTGATTTGTGCGAATGGATGAGATCCTTTAATTTCTTTCTTAGACTAACGGCTGTTGTGATGCACAGTTTGTACTTCAAGTGTAACAGGCGGCAATGCTAACAAAATGCCAGAACAGCCAGTTGAGTGGCACTAAGTATCTTGGGCCAAAAATGACACACTGCCTTGGAGTGGCCTTGCTCTTGACTTCCTCAATAGGTCAAGTTCATTAAAACCATGTGTGTGGCGAGAGCCCTCTCTTAGTGGCTTGGTAAGTGAAGCTGGTGAAAGAATCAACTCTACTGAGATACATACAAGTAAGATAATAGCACTCTGTGCAGGATGCTGATCATTCTAGAGTAGATACCATGTAAACGGGAGTGCTGGCAGCCAATGTCTTACCATGGGGTGTGGGCACTGTACCAGCCAAGACTACAGCCTCCTGAAACACTCCTTGGCATCAGTAAACCCATCTGATTTTTAGGATGAAGTAGACATGAGTCAAAGTCCTGCAGATGTCATGGTTAAGCCGTATTGCTTGGCACAAACTGTTCCCTGTTAGTTCTTTTGCAGAAAGAGGGGAAGCTGGCTGTCACTGTGAGGTAGACCTGCTAGTAATAATGATAAAAGTACTAGCTGGCAAGGAACAAGCTCTCAGGAGGTATTATTTTAGAATCTAACATTCAGTATAGCAGTTAATGAACTCTTTTGCTGGCTCCTAGGTTTGGTGAATGTAAGCATTTTACAATGTAAAAATACTTCACAAAATGTGAAAAACAGTGATGTGTGAAAGTGGAAGTTCAGAATAGTTACACAGCTGAAAATCCAGCTTCGTTTTGTGGTTCCCAGTAGCAGTAGTAGTGTGATGATGTTCTGATTGTTGGTAGATTAATTATTTGTATCTGTCATAGTAACAGTCAATGTGTCTGTTAGATGTAGTACAGAAATGGGACCGAAGTATCTTCCAGCTATTCTATCCTATAGAAGACTGTGTGCATATATATGTACTCTCCAATTACATTAATGTAGAATAAATATAAGATATTTGGGTCACATAACGGTCAGTTCAGGTATACTGGCTGACAAATTCTCATGGCATTTGGAGCGGAAAGGCAGGAAGGATAGCAAGTCCTTATGATGCATCGACACAGAAACCCCACTATGTAGTCCACTGGTGTCCGAGTTTCAGGTGTAGTAGCAGCCTTTAGTTTGTATGCCTTCCCTAGCCACATACATCCTTCCTTGTAGTGCATGGCAGGTGCAGCTATTGCTTTAAGATGTAGACTTTTCATTAACCTTCATCTAGCAAGCTCTGAAGTGCCTTGGAACAGGACTGTCCTGGAAAGCTGCTTACAAGCTGTGTCTGTACCAGTTTAAGTTATCTTTATACTTTTGAATTGGTAAGCATTATTGAGGTAGACTTGGCTGCCTCTTGCAAGCAAGTGTGTTGCTATTTAAATGTCACAGGCAATAAAGCCAAGCTCCTAATTGGGACAGCAATGGCCTTGTATCAGATCACAGCAATTTTGGAGCAGAACAGGGTGGAAAAATCTCTTAAATGATCTTGTTTCTTGATCAAGATGTTGAATTAGAGCTCTTCCATCAGGAGTGATCTTCTCATCCTCATAGGTGAATACGTATGAGCCATCTCACAGCCAGTGTCAAAGCAGTTGGAGTTTTCGTTTAAGATATTTCTTGGCAGCTGGAACATAGAGTGCTTACTATTATAAAGATGTTTCTGCTAGTGAGCCTGAGGACCTTGATTTAGAGAAGGCCATCAGATGACTAGCTACCTCTGAAAACATGTTCTGTAGTCTTTTGCTCTTGAATATTAAACAGCCAATTATGCTATAGGAGCAATCCCCTTTCTTTTATTCTGTGTTTGTTATTAGCAATATTACTGCTGATTGTAAGAAACCCTTTAAAGTATTGTTTATTTAAACCAACTTTTTGTCCAGAAATGACAACATTTTAATAACTTGAAATGTGGAGATTCAGGGTTTGAGGATGTGTGGTTAAGTGTGAGCAGACAGGAGAAGAATTGTTCCGAATTATGGAGTGCAGCTATCTTTGTCTGTTTTCTGACCCTTGGAACTTGAAGATGGTTGCATTGGTTAGGAAATAAGAGATAGAACTGCTGATTTGCTATCAGTGGTAGGTTCTGCCATAGCACTGTTAAATGCTAGTCCTATAAATCTGGGCAGAACTAGTTATGCATCCACTGAGCAAACATGACTGAACGAGGTACTTGTTGATGTACACAAAATTCCTACTTGAAAGTGGTTCCATGAGGTGGGAGCACAAGAGAGTGAGATTTTTATTTTTAGTATCCTTTGGCACTTGAAGTTGTTAAGCTCAGATGGTTGTTTCATTGTGTCTGTTGGCTTCTTGGAGGTGGTAGCCCTAAAACTGAAGGACATTTTTAGTGTGTAAGCGATGACTGAACTAGTTCCATATCCAGAAGCAACATAGATTAATGTAGGCCACTCTTTGAGAAAATTAGTTGAGCTGAGAGGTGGAGATTCTCAGCATTGCACTGATACAGCTATGATAATTTGGGGATCTGCATAATTGTCTTTGTGCTATGTTGCACAGGTGTGGTGGCCTGCTCGAAGTTAGTTTGGAGCCTTTAGTGCTTTGCAGACATAACTGTAAGCTCTGAAAGTTTGGCTTGTGGTTGTTTCAAATCCATTTAGTCTGGATTGAAACCACTGCTTGTGAAGCAGTCATTTGTAGGAACTTTGACCATCATCAGTTCTCTGTGTAACAAGCTTCTTTGCGATGTTCAGCATAATCACACTGTATCTGAGCACCTCAAAAAGAGATTGGCTCTCTCCTGTTACAAAAGTGCCATTAAAGGTTAAATCCAAGTTTATGTTGCAAGTCTGTGAAAGAACCAGAAAGAGGTTGTCCCCTGTGAAGTCCAATTCCAGCTGTCTCACACAGCACATAGTGTGATGCTTTGTGGCTCTTTTGAGTTAGTCCTCAGCCATCTTGACCTGCACCACAAATTTTCCTTTCCTTCTTGAAGGATCTATCCCCCCTTTTAAGACCTTATTTACTGCTTCTTCCAGAAAACAAATCTTCTCCATATTTCACAGATTGACATAATCTACAGTTAATATCCCATTCTTGGTCCTTTTTCTCAGGCTTTATTATGCAGGTTCTCTTCACACAATATTAAACTTTGGACCTTATCTATTGCATATTTAAAGCTGAGACTTCAATCAAATTGTTCTTGATAACTGTGGCATCTGTTTGCTAATTGGCTCTGACATAGTCTGTCTTGTTTGTTCATCTCTACTCGGAATGATATTGTGGGGATTACTTCCTTAGTCGATTGCTTCTGTCTTGTCACTGCTCTCATCACATCTCTTTGCCATGTGAGATTCAAACTGTGTGCCTTTTTTTTTTTTCTTGTGTTAAATTCCCCAGCTGAATCTCCTGATCTCCTCTGTCAGGATGTCAGCTTTCTTTTTTTTTTTTTATTTTTTAATCTCCAACTTGCTGAGTTTTGAAGCAGGCATCATTGTGCTGTCACTAGTGCTGCCCTTTGCACGCAGGAGGCACTTCCCGTAAGAACTTAGGGAATCAATTCATTGATCTCTTTTAAAATTCCCTTATACTGATGGATTTATTAAGAAAAACACAGAAAAATGCAACATTTGTTTCAGGTTCTGATGCTGTCTTATTGTCTCTTTTTCCACTCCTCTATATCTGTCATTGTCCCTTGTACTTAAGTTTATGCAGATGCTGGAACAGTATCCAATTCTTTTGCTTTGTACAGCACCTTTGCAGTAGAGCCCTCTAGCCTAAAGCAGAGTTATGTCTCAGTTGTACAGGAAACCCTATTTTCTCCTGCCCCTGAGGTAAGGAGAAAGAAATGTTTAACGATGCATAATGACAGTTTCATATATTTAACTTGGGGAACAGATGTCGAGAGTTCTTACCACAGGATCAGAATTTGGATGTAGTGCCACTAGTGGCTTCTCTAATAACACTGTGTCTGAAACCCTAATTGAGGACTTGACACATGGCACTTCATAGAAGAAGGGAAAGTCTTTCATTCACTCAGAAGATGGAGGACATGCTTGATTGTTAGTACTCAGCCCTAAAGAGTCCACTGATCTTTGACCAGAAGCTAGCTCTGTCGAAGGAAATCACCCAGTCTCTGGGTTGCACAGAAAAACAAAAGGTGCTGACTTTGTAGCCTGTCTTACCAGGAAGACAGGAACTAGTTAGCTAGTCACAAATAATGCTTCTATCAGTATAGTTTTATGTGGAAGAAAGGAGCACATATTTATTGCCGGGTCCTCTGAGATACCCACTGTGACTTCCCTTCCTTCAGTCATTAGTCTATTCATTTTGCCAATACCACAATTTCTTAAATCCATCCCCATTCCTTGAGTTCTTTTTATTTCTGCTAGAAGGGTTAGACACCTAAAGGATTAAGCAAGGAGACTCAGCACACACTGAGCAGGATCTGTATAATGCTTTGCAGTCAGTTTAGATGATGCAGAATGACTTGTGGCCTTTGTTTGAATGCAGACCGCTTTATACAATCATTAAGTAACCAGCCTCTAACAGCGTAATGGTCCAGGTGTCCTCCTTTGTCCTTTCCTGTTAAAAGGTTAGCCAGACAGAGGGATAGCTCTTTAGGCACGCTTGCTCCTTTGCTTTTCTCATCTCCACTGTAAACCTGATGGAAGTAGTGTGATTTTTCTTTACTACCTAATGATGATTTGAGCCTGACCAAAGTCTAAGGATGAGGGAAGGGAGAGCCACTAGGAATGCTTTTCTTGTTAAAGTGTTTTTGTTCTTTTGATGGCACGTCTTCTCTTCTATGAAATCACAATCTCTTTTAAGTCTTATTGCTTGCCTCTGTAGTAGAAAAACATTTATCTGGCAAATAGTACTCGTTTCTGTGACATTCATGCTTGATTTGATCTTGAGGTATTGTGTATTTGGTGGTTTATGGTTTTTGTTGTTGTTTTTTAAATAGTTGTTGTTTGGTGGGTTTGGGTTTGTTTTGTTCTGGTGGTTGTTGTTTTGATGTGGGGTGTTTTTTTTGCTGTGCTTAAGAGTAGCACAGTCGGCTGTAAGTTCCTGGGAATTTTAGTGCATATCCTGTAAACTGAAGAGTCACAGCTGGTGTATTTGCTATGGAAGTAAGGAGCAAGAAGAAATACAGAAAATCCAAGGTTTTTAGGTCAGTGTGGTCTGTTGGTCAGGATATGTAATTTCTGTCCCTCATCACTGTTGCTGTACTGTTGATGTATTTTCATCCTCCTTGTACTTCAGAGAAGTTTTCTTGCCAGAGCATTTTGGGGAGTTTGCTATCCTACAGCGCCTCGGAATTTTTCTCTTTATTACTTTATTATTTTTCAGGATTCCTCCCATCCTGGTTTGTTATGAGTTTTGCAGTTCCCTCTGCTACACCGAAGCGCACTGTTTGTCTGACTTGGGAGTTGCTGGTTAGGAGTGTTCTTTCTTCCACTAGACATATATCAGTATTTTGAAGAGTATTTTTAGAAGATGGGAGAGGCACATCCAATAAATATACAGCTCCTTTAACAGTCTCAGGCTGACTCCTAGCTGATTTGAACACAACCACTTAAAAATATTGCTTTTCTCTGGAACTGCTTTTGCACTTTCTTCATGATGCAGTTCTCCTGGGCCATAATTAAAGTCACATCTCTTGCTTGCTTCCTGTGGAAGCGAAGGAGAGTACAGGTGAGAGAAGCTGGTAGCAAGTCATTCCGGAATTCCCAACTGTTTCATTCAAGGAGTTCCTGAACTTAGTTCAATTCCTGAGCTAAACAGGGTTAGTGGGGAAAAGGGGGTGTTCAAAGTGCTTCCTCTGCTGTACTTATCCAGGGAATTCTTTTCACTACCTGTGTGCTGTCTGCAGGAGCAGGATGTGAGTCATTTAGGGTGCATTCAAGAAAGAAAAGGGGACTGGCAGCTTGCTGTCCTCCAGACTTTCTGTTCTTTTCATCTCCTCCATTTTCTTACTTCTTCAGGGATCGTTAGGTGTGTTGCCATGTACCTTTTGCCTTTTAACCTGGTTGGTAATGCCTTGCTGTATGATTGTGTAAAGGTAGAACTCTCAGTCTTTTGGGCTGCCTATTTAAACACCCTACAACTGGAGAAATAACCACACTAACTGTTTTCTAGGAAGGATGGAACTCTAACACAAGTTTGTAACTGCCACTCTTAAAAAGGACAGTGGTAGAAAGTAGTGTCTGCTAGCAGACATTGAGGAAGACTAATAGACTGTGAAGAATGTGGGTGCCTGCTACTGCATCTGTGACATTGGAGTGGTAGTTGGTAGCTGTGTGGCCAAATTAACATCCACAGGGAAGTTGAAAGGTCCTTAGGATCCAGAATAATGAATTCTGCTTCATCATTTACAGTTCCTTTTTTAAGAGGTAGATGACATTCTTTAAGTATTATTTTTGCAGCAATTGCATTCACCCTGGAGACTTAAGCATGGTTTTGAGTTCTTGCAAACAGTTTTTCAATAGCATACAGATTACTGGGGTGTCTGTTCTTATTTCTGCTTTCAGCAGTTCCGTATAACTCAGCTGTCATCCCCAAGGGTAACTTAGCTGGTAATAGCAATATTCCAGTCAATGTTCCCTCTTGGTTAAGGAGAAGTCCAATCATATTTGGTATCTCATCTCCTTATGGTTTTTTTTTTTCCCTCTACTGCCTTAAAACCTGTGAAATAGGTTTGGGTAGTGTTGTTAAGCAGGATTTAATTCTTCTTGTCTGTTTCTGGGAAGAGTTCTGTAATGGAGATGGGCCCGGGACATGAGCAGCCTCCACCCTTCAGTGTAGAGACCTGTAGGTCCTGTTGTGCTCTGTGCAAACCCATGGAAATTTCGGTCTCTGAATTCCTTAGCTGGAGCTGTGGGAAGGAACAGGATAGCTTTGGTCTGAAAAAGATACTCTGAACAGAGACACTATTATCATGGCTGTGTATGAAGGATAATGGAACAGATCTCAACAGAACCTGTTGGTGATAGTGTAGTGAAGGCAGATGAGCAGTACAAAGCACCCCTAATAAAAATTCTTTCCTTTGGTTGAGCCAGTCCTGCACCTAGTGTGGGGAATAAGTGAAACCAGCTGATGGTGAGGAGGAGTGTTGGAACCTTAAATCCTCAGGGTATGTCTGTCTCCATCTTTTTTTTGTTTTTGCCCTCCATGCCTCTGCTGTCAGGTCATCCAGTTTGGGGTTGGAGCTCTGTAGGACTCTGATCCTGAAAATGCTGATGTCCCCTGTCAGCTTGGCTGCAATCTAGAAGATTACTGAAGACACTCATGCTATTTGTGTGTTTGCTGGGTCAATGGTTAATAATGTACTCCTGAATGAACCTATAGGAGACGAAGGTAAGGAAGTAGAGGGGCAAGGACTTAGAAATTGGCCTATATGCTTCTTGAGCACCTGCTTATGATCAAAACCCGAAATCTCTTCTGTGGAGGCCTCTAAAAGCTGGGAGGGAGTAAGGACCTTCTGTGATCTCTTTCAGCCTGACTTAGTCTATGATCTTAGCAGAAACCGAGTTTGACTTATGATAGTCTAGAGCCCCTCTCATGGCTGTAATGATGTCATGGGTTTCATAGCAAAGAGTTTCTCTTTCTCACAGGGAGCTATGCAGTCCTTTTTCTCACTTGTTAGCAAGACATATTTGGAAATATTGACAAAAATTTCTCCTTGAGCAAAAGCAGAGAGTTTTCAGCTGCTTTTTCAACAGTCACATACACTGAAGTTGCTGGGGTAGGCCACCTGTGCTTCTTTGCACTCATGCATTGCCTTTCTGAGAGTGAGCATGAGGAGCTCTGTGGAGATAAGAGTTTTGGAACAGCACTGCACTCTAGTGCAGGTTATTCCTCTCAGGCTTCTTTTAGAGGCTGTAGTTAAAGAAAGAAATTTGCTTTATGGGTTTCTCTCCTGTTTTCAGCGTGCACTAAAATCCTAATGTAGTGATGTAACGGTAGGACATGGAACTTATGGGTGCATACCTAAAGACTTTTGTGAAATCTACCTGTGGTTAGGAACTCAGGTTTTTATAGTTAAAAAATTTAGAAGCTGCATCATAATGAGCTGGTGTGTGATGAGGTGGGCAGGCCTTGCAGATCTGTTCTGTTTCCAGGTTTAATGATTGATATGATACTCTGTCCTTACGATCAACTGCCAAGAATGGTCTCAGTTTTGTGGTTTAGAAGTTCAGGGCTGGTTAAAAGGTTGCAAATCTTGTTCCACCTTGCTTTGCCATTTTTTGCTCTGATTTCAGGTGTTAGGTTGAATTCATGTAAGAAATACCTTTTTAAAAATATTTGTGGTTTGTTTGTTTTTTTTTGATCTGTGAACAGAATTGTTTCTATTGCCAGCATTAAGAAATGCTGTAAGGGATTTTTTTCCCCACTTGATTGTTTTGACCACTCGTACTTGAAGATTAATTTGTTTCAGATGTTTTCAGTCTCATGCTGTTATGTGTTTGGACATGCTGTTACAAATCTTCCTTCTAGTTTATTTTTCCATTCATTGAAAAGTGTGTTAAATTTATATCCTGTTTATTGTTTTAGTGGTTGTGTGTTAGAAGATACTGTTCTGTGCTGGTTGTCAGACAAGTCTAGTGACTAATGTAATTACTAATATGATATCTATCTTGATTGCAGAAAGGGCATTTTAGTTTTTAAAATATTCTTCAGTCAAAGGAAGAGTGAGATTTCAAAACTCAACAACAAAAGTGCCAATATGAATTGAAATGACAGTGTAAGTCTGGCAAATTAAGGTACTCTGATGAATACTATGCCAAGCACTCTCAGCTTTTGTTTTGGGCTATTGTGGTGTTGTGGCACAGCTCTGGCTTTGTGTACCACTTCCGTGAATATTGGCAAGGCTTAAAGGATTCATAAAGAGTTTTAGAAGGAGAAACTCTGGCAAAATTGTATAATTATCTTATTGTTTGTTTTGCCTGGAGACTGATTTAAAGTTGTCTTGAGTACAGGTCATTGGAAACTCCCTTCTATGTTACGGATTTTGTTCCTAAACTTTTAAGGTCCTGTTGTTTTAATAACATTGTTTCCAGGAGATTCATGGGCAGGAATGTCAGTTTACAAGGTTTTGTTCCTTGTCGCTTCCTAAACAGTTCTACTTTTATTATGGGTCAGATCTAGGGAAGGTATGTTTAGTATAATATTTCAAAGCATGGGTGACAAAGAGGCTTCAGATCTAAGTATCCCATGAAGCGTTTGTGTCCTCCTTGATGAGGACTTCAGCTGTAAATTTCTCTGCTTTTCCTGCTGAAGAGCTTCACCTTCAGTTCAGCTTGACTTGAGTGGAGTGACTGTATGGAGGGGCTGGATGACAGTTGCTAACAGAAATGTAGTTAAAACTAGGAGTGAAGGCTAACCAGGGTTCTAACCTATGATGAAGTAAAAACTATTTATTCTAGAAGAGAATACTCTGGGGCACAACAGAAGTGCAAATGAACCTCTGGTACTAGAAATAGTATAATTTTGCCCTTTAGAGATGAGAAGCTAAAAGGAGAAATGGGAATTAAACTCCATAGGAATTAGTACTTTGACACTTACTATGTCTACTCTAACTTCAAATGTGTTAAAGTAACTTGCTCAACAGAAGTAAATATGATTACTGAACTGGGGGTTGTTGTGGGTGGTTCTTTGAGAGTATCATACTTATGCTCAGAAATGATTAAAGAAGACAATTGCACAAGAGCAAGAAATGATATATAAGCACATTCAACAAAAGGACAGGTTTTTTTATTTGTATTAGTTTGATTTTTGTTGTCATTTTATTTCTTCCCTGTCTCTACATGGAACTTAACTGTGACAGGATGTTGCAGGATCTAAAACTTGCTAGGTTCACAAGGGGCTTAGACAACCTCTTAGAAGATAGGTCTACTGGTTCTCTACCCAAAAATGAGTGTCTCTATGCAACCACTGCTCAGGAAGTATTTTGACATCTGCTAAAGCATGCAAGGAAACATTTCATATCTAAGCTGGCTCTTATCTGTTACAGAATGCTGAAACACACTTGTGTTGGACTAGCTGGACTTTGCTGCAGCTGTTTTGCACCTGGGTGATTTGCCTGTCCAGATCACTCCTGAGCTCTATCTTGCAAGAAGTCTGAAAGAGCCTAGAGCCTTGAAAGTGCTTTGGGTGTCTGATTTGATATTCAACATAACTTTTCTACTGGAGTGATCAGGATATGGATCTGGAACTGACTTCTTTTTTTGTCTAGCTCAGCAGTCCAGGTCTTCACGCAAGTTGCCCTGGTATGGGCAGTTGTTAAAGTACAAGAAGTGCAAAAGAAAGTTGGTGATGTGGCCGTTCACATTAGCTCAGGTTGGGACAATTTCAGTTACAGTTGAGTTTTGTGACAACTGCCTCTTACTGATGGGAATGCATTGCAGAGCTACCTCCATTCCTGTGGTCTGCGTTGTCCTTTGTCTTCTGACATTACTGACTCAGCCCCTTCCACAAACTCTCCTAAACTGATACCAGAATTATAACCAATGCTGCCTAAAAGACCTTATTTATTAGTTGTCCAGCAAACATGTAAGCAGCTAATTGAAGTCTGGCCTTCCTTTGTGCTGTGCAGGGAATGAATAATCCCTGGCCAGCAATTAGACAATCTACCACCCTCATAATAAGATGTTTGGGTGGGAAGAGTTAAAAACACTAAAGCAAAACTGGAGAAGAAATTTTCCTCTTCCTTTTTGCTTGCACACACAGAGCATTATTACAGTATCAAATCTCTGAATGTTTTCAGAAGCGACCCCATGGACGAAAAACTTCCTTTCACCCACAGAGACATCTCCAGAGACACTAAGGGAAACTCTATCTGTGATATAAACTGCTTTACTGGTGACAAGCTAATAGCCACAACTACCAAAAAAGCAGACTTTTTCTAGTGCACCTGTAACTTGAGTGTGTCTTGATGGTCTCCCACAGGCATCAGAAAAGATTTTGTTTGAGAGCATTTTGGTTTCTCCATTTCCTGTTTTCTTCCATGCTGAGGCTGCCTTAAGTGCTCGGAGTCCATGAGAAGCTCCTGCAGCTCCACAGCCTGCAGTTGTTTTTTCCAAGCACTGTTCCCAGCCCCAGTCTGGCACACAGGGTTATTTTTTAGTTTTTGGCAGGCTGGCTGTTCTTTATTTTCCTTCGAAGTCTAGGTGCTGCTGATAGATTTGACCAGAGCTGACTGGGCCTTAAACTAATTTGCTGATCTAAGAATAAGCTTTTTCAAAGAAACCATTTGCTACTTCATGGCCTCTGTGGATCATGTATCATGAGACCTTCCAACTGTACTTGGGGGGGGGGCAGAAATAGCCAAGGACCTTTCAGAAATTGAGAGGCAAGTGAGGGGGGGGGGATGGAAGCCCTGCTCTTTTCAGCTGACAGGAATTCCTTGAGGAGGGAATCGTGGCTGGGGGGAGGTGAATTTTAATCCTTATCAAAAAGTGATTCTGTCATATTCTTCCCTGTTATGTAACACATCGATTAAAATCTGTTAGAAGAAAAGCAAGTGATAAACAACTGTGGCCAGAAGCATGGAATCTTTGAAAGCCAAGGCCATATTCTGCAACAAAAAGAAGGCAGGCTCTCGTAGAGCCCTAACCTGTTTCCTTGCTTGCTTACCTGTTTCCTGTTGCCCTGGTATCTGAGCAGAAAATGCCCTATTCTTCAACCTAAATAGCATGATATTTGTCACTTAAGCTTTGAGAAGCCGAAGAGAAGTTAACTACTGAAGGCTACTATCCTTTTGTGTTTGTGTGTTGTGTTTTGGTGGGTTTTGTTTGTTCCTCTGTTTGGCTTTTAAATGAAAGAACAGTACAGTAAATTAGGAAATGGATCATTGCAGTAGTTCTGTAAAAAACAGCTTGACCTCTTCCAACAACCTGACTCCAGTGCACAACTTCACTTCGTTTTTCTCTGCCCGTCATTCCAGCTGAAGGGTCTACAAGTGGAGAGCAATGGGAGCAGGACAGGCTGTGTCTGAAAGCCCCAGCTGTGGATAGATACAGCACAGCTGCAGGAAGGAGCTGTTTCCCCCTAAACAATTGCCCAGCCTTTGTGGATGAGGCAAATTAAGGTGACAAAAGCACTCCCGTATTTTGCATCCACATTTGGATGCTTTCCCGGGGACCAGTGCTACTGAGGGTGTCTGCCATGCTTAAGGAGCTGTTGTGATGGGTTTGGAGGTAGGGTTGTACTCCTTTGCCTAAAAGGTCTTCCTCAGGGAATGGAGCGAGGTACCAGAGGTTTTACTAGGCAGGTAACTGCAGTGAAGTGTCACTTCCAAAACAGCTACATGACAAAACATCCTCATCCCACTGAGGTATATGTCTTACAAAACTGCTTTTTGATATTTTGCTTTGGACTTTTTGTTGCTTCAGAAACTTATGACAAAATCAGAACAGAAACTGTGAACTCATTAATCTTGTGAATCCTGAAACTAGCTGTGTTTTCAGTGTTGTCTACTCTAATTGCTTAGTGTTTTTTTTTTGTTGTTGTTATTTTTAGGTAAGGAATGAAGAAGAATTTATTAAGAAACTGGATTGCAGTCCTGAACAGCATCTAAAGGTAGTGTCCATCTTTGGGAACACTGGAGATGGCAAATCTCACACCCTTAACCACACATTCTTCTACGGCCGGGAAGTCTTCAAGACATCTCCAGCCCAAGAGTCTTGCACAGTTGGAGTCTGGGCAGCCTATGATCCGGTCCGCAAAGTGGTGGTAATTGATACAGAGGGCCTGCTGGGGGCCACTGTGAACCTGAGCCAGAGAACACGGCTGCTGCTGAAAGTTCTGGCCATCTCTGACCTCGTCATCTACCGTACTCGAGCTGACAGGCTCCACAATGATCTCTTCAAATTCCTTGGCGATGCCTCGGAGGCTTATTTAAAACATTTCACCAAGGAGCTGAAAGCTACCACCGCCCGCTGTGGCCTAGATGTTCCTCTGTCAACTTTGGGTCCAGGTGTCATCATCTTTCATGAGACTGTGTACACCAAGCTACTGGGCTCTGGTGAGTAGACAGTAAAAAAACTGAATTAAATTGTGCCAAATGCTATCTAGATTGTGTTGACTAATAAGTGTTCTTTACTACCATGCGAAAGAGCTCTCACTTTTTCCTTCCTGGAAGCCAGGCTATGGAAATAGCAGAGCATTCTCTGATGGCGATCTGACCACCTCAGATCAGCTAGAATAATCCTCTTAGCCAGCTGGACATTGGTGCTCTCTAGTCATGATGAGCGTTCTGCCAGTCATGGGAGGGGTCATCGTGCAAGATCATGAGTGATACAGCGAGAAGGTGAAGACTGAGACACTCTGGGATTTTGGCAGGAATATGGAGTATCTTGTTGCAAGAAACCTAAAATAAAATTCTGCGTAGAAACTAGGATCAGCAAGAATAGTGGAATTGGGGAACTTTAATACTTGCAGTACACTCACTCTGCTTTTTTAAATTCTATCCACCAATGTCAATCTGAGGTTGGTGTGAGGTTGAGATGGAGGTTGTGTGGTGACACAGAGCTGATGGTTTGACTCAACTTCTCTTTATGTAAGTATCTGATACAGCCAAAGCAGCAGGCCCAGCACACTTCTATTCCCATCACATGCAGTAGTTTCCATCAGGTCTTTTAACTGGGATTGTGTCATCCTGGATTTTGCATATTTAGATTATGTAATTTTTAGTATATCTGCGTGAAGTGCACTGCACTTTGGGAGTTACAGCACACTTTAAGTTTTGACTATGTAGGGATGAAAATTTCTTCTCCTGGCCTCAGGTGTTTTTCATACTTGAGAAGGCATGATGAAACCTTTTTTCATTCTGACCATTTCTGGTGCTTTGATATGAAGAGCCCTGGTGAATTGGCCTGCAATAGATGAACCTCAGTCCTTCTGTCTTTGAACATTTGGGAGTCTCCTGATACGTAGTACTGCAGCTGATCCCTGCTCACATTGACTTGGAACCAGTGAGATCTTCACAAAATTGGAGAATTGCATAGGTTGGAAAAGACCTTTAAGATCATTAAGTCAAATCATTAGCCTAACGTTGACAAGTCTTTGACTAAACCATATCCCAAAGCACTGCATCTCTATGACTCTTAAATACCTCCAGGGATGGAAATTCCAGCACTTTCTTGGGCAAGCCATTCCGAAGCCTGATAATCCTTGCAGTAAAGAAACTTACATCCAATCTAAACTTGCCTTGGTGCAACTTGAGGCCATTTTCTCCTGTTACTTGTTTGAACAGACTAACTCCCACCTCTCAACAACCTCCTTTCAGATAGTTGTAGAGAATGAGAAGGTCTCCTCCTGAACCTCCTTTTCTCCAGATTAAACAATCCCAGTTCTCTCAGTGTTAGTAGTACTGAGAAGTTTTGGAGTTATAATAGTGTACCAAAATATGAGCTTTGTGAATGAAACCACTTAACATATGTGTTTGCAGTATGCTGTAACCCTCTATTGATGGATAATTGAGATAAATGCGTTCATATGGTTTCAGGGGAGGGAGGAAGGGGCCTGCCTTATTCTTAAATGTACAGCACATACTTGGAAGCAGGCAGATTGTGGATACCTCTGTGAGGTCTGATTTGATACTGCCCCTTCTAAAGTGTTCCACCATTTACAGTGGGCTGGTAGAGGCTCAGTCTTCCTTGCTACATGGTTGGCTTAGAGAATTAGCAGCCCATGTAAAGTTTATGACCTCCACGTATCATATGCTAGGAGTAGCTATGTGAAATTATGGTTTGGTGAGAAGAGCCACCAGCTGTGCTGAGAGGGAGTTTATATCATAAATTGGTTTTTATTCTGGGTATCTATGCTTTCAAACCTCGATGTTTCTGGTTTTGCTTGTGAATTTGGTCTTAGAATCTAAAGCTGTGTTTCAAAAACCAGAGTCTGCTTTTGAGAACAATTTGTTTCTTTTTTTTTTTTTCTTATATAATAACTTCAAAATGTTAATAGAAGGTTTAATTAGGAAAACTTGAACTGTATTGTATGTGACAGCACCTTTCAATTTTAAATACTATTTTAAACAATCAGTTGTTTATGCTTTCACATACAGATCATCCTTCTGAGGTTCCTGAGAAGCTCATTCAGGATCGGTTTCGGAAGCTAAGCTGTTTTCCTGAGGCTTTCAGCTCTATCCACTACAAAGGAACAAGGACATACAATCCTCCGACAGATTTCTCTGGACTTAGAAGAGCTGTGGAACAGCAGCTGGAGAACAATACCACTCGATCACCTAGACAGCCTGGGGTTATCTACAAAGCCCTAAAAGTAAGTGGAAAGGACTTCATCACAATCAGTATTTGTTTCACCACTGCTAGTAACTGTCAGTAACTGTGAACCAGTGACACAGGCCTGCCAGTGTCTGCAGATAAAGTCTTCCATGGGGATGATGATTTTTGTGTAACAGCCAAGGAGGTTGTTGTTTTTTCATTTGTTGTTCATTTTTAATGTTAAAATAAGCAGCCACCATAGCAAAGATGCTTAAAGGCCAAGGAAAGTTGAAGAGCAGAACAGAGCAGAATCAAAAAAATGAACTGAGGAGGAAAAAAAATGTGTTTGAAACTTAGACCACAGTGACTTGCAAAGAGGAGGCCCTGAAGGAGTTATTATCCTGGAGGGCAGGGATGCCATTCAGAGGGACCTGGACAGGCTGGAGAGGTGGGCCCAGGCCAACCTCATGACGTTTAACAAGGCCAAGTGTAAGGTCCTGCACCTGGGTCGGTGCAATCCCAGGCACAGATACAGGCTGGGTGATGAATGGCTGGAGAGCAGCCCTGAGGAGAAGGACCTGGGGGTCTGGGTTGACGAGAAGCTCAACATGAGCCGGCAGTGTGCACATGCAGCCCAGACAGCCAACCGAGTGCTGGGCTGCATCAAGAGAAGTGTGGCCAGCAGGGCAAGGGAGGTGATTCTCCCCCTTTACTCTGCTCTCGTCAGACCCCACCTGGAGTACTGTGTGCAGTTCTGGAGCCCCCAATACAAGAAGGACATGGAACTGCTGGAGCGGGTCCAAAGGAGAGCCACGAAGATGATCAGAGGGCTGGAGCACCTCTGCTATGAGGACAGGCTGAGAGAGTTGGGGCTCTTCAGCCTGGAGAGGAGAAGGCTTCGAGGAGACCTTATAGTGGCCTTCCAGTATTTGAAGGGAGCCTACAGGAAAGCTGGGGAGGGACTATTTACACGGTCTAGTAATGTTAGGACGAGGGGGAATGGGTTTAAGCTGGAAGAGGGGAGATTTAGACTGGATGTTAGGAGGAAGTTCTTTACAGTGAGGGTGGTAAGGCACTGGAACGGGTTGCCCAGGGAGGTTGTGGATGCTTCCTCCCTGGAGGTGTTTAAGGTCAGGCTGGATGAGGCCTTGGGCGAGCTGCTCTAGTGGGAGGTGTCCCTGCCTGTGGCAGGGGGTTGGAGCTGGATGATCCTTGAGGTCCCTTCCAACCTAAACCATTCTATGATTCTATGATTCTATGATTATTGGTGAAATTCCTACGGATGGCCTCAGCACAAGGGGAGGCAATGCAGGAGACTTGCAGGGAGCTAATGGCTGGGAAAACCTAGCATGAGGTGTAGTGTAACCCAGAGGCTAGGACGCAAAAAGGAAGACGTGTTAGTGGCTAAGAAACTAGAATGGGATCAAGCACAAAGTTACGTTGTTTCAGAGGTGCAGCATCAGGCCAGATGAAAAAGAACTAGAGAGGGCAGCTATTGATTTCCTCTGAAGTTTCACCATGCTAGGATGTCAGAAAGGTTTTTGAGTCTTAAAATTTACTGTGTCTCCTACAAGTTTCTACACATTGTTACCACTACCTGATTAGCGTGGTATTTTCTTTGGCCCAAAGAGCACAGCTGTCACTGGGGAGGGGCAGGCAGAGCTGGGGCATATCTGCAGAAGAAAGTAGTGTTAGCAGTCACTTCTGGTGCTACTCACAGCTGTTGGAACAGATAACTCCATCCGCTCTGCCTTTGGGGTAGTTGAAGCACAGTGGGAAGTATCTGGGTGGCATGTACAGTTACTTGCCTTCATTAGGGAGCAGACAGACAGCAAAGGGGAAACAGATGAAGTCGTTAATTCCAGTTAAATTTCTAGGACTTCTATTGCAATAACAAGTACTTCAGTTTTGGATATAAGTGCTATTATACTTAAAAATTCATGTCCATTAAAGCAGTTGCTGTGATCAGATGCACACTGACTACAAATTAACTTTTTTTTGCTTCACTTCCTGAGGACATAGGGCTTGCTAGAGATCTATGTCCACCTCCTCTAACTTATGAATCCATTGGCTGGTATCACTAAAGCTTGAAAGGGATCAAAACACTAATTTCCTTGAAATGCTTTGAAATGGGATGTCTATGCAGAGATCTTATCTGAGAGAAGCTGTGGTGAGAGATATATGTATGTCTGTGTGTATGTGCAGTCAACCCTTGTTACACAGCAGTGATGTTCCCTACCTCAACCCTGAGATGGGAGAGAGGAAGAGAAAGAAAGGCATCCACTGTAGTAATCCCAGATGTGGGAAGAGTTTCAGTTAGACCTTAAGCCTTCAGAGATCTCTGTCGAGAAAAGCCCTAACCATCTGCTTTGTTCCACTGCTTGCTGTTTTAATGTAACACCCAGAAGAACTGAAAAAGTTAAGTGTGCCAAGGCTAAGGACTGACTTAATCTGAAAACAGATGCTCCCAGGAAAGGGAACAAATCTCTTTGTGCCAGTCTTGTAGTTTCAACAGAAAAGAGCAATTGTTCAAGGGGCCAGAGGGAAGCTCAGGGCAGTACTTTCTGAGCTGAGGGACAAAGAATATGTCCTCATGTGTGATGAGAAATAACTCTCTGTGTTTCCTTCTGGAAGTCTCCAGAATGTGAAGTCCTTTTAGCAGTCACTTTACTGTTTTGGGCATGGGTTGTATGCACAGAGGTGGACACAGGTTTTTTTGCCATCCATTTGTGCTATGAAATTCGAAGCAGGGACAAGAGGATAGAAGATACTATCTTACAAGCATGCAGATCACTTTCATACAGGTGTGAGATTGTCTTCTTGCTTGGTTTGTAATATTTGCCTTGGTTTATCTGTGTGGTCTCCTAGTAGAGTAATCCATGCTTTTGCTTACAAAAGCTTTCATAAAATGTCTGCGTTGCTGTCAGTCCCTTACCAGCTCGTTCTTTTCTGTCTGACAGGCTCTAAGTGACCGATTCAGTGGGGAGATCCCTGATGACCAGATGGCTCACAGCTCTTTCTTTCCAGATGAATACTTCACGTGCTCCTCTGTGTGCCTCAGCTGTGGGTAAGCAGATGAGGAGTGCACCCTTATCCTTCAAGAAGCACTGTGCTGATCTGGTTTGCAGCCAGAGAACGTAACGTTTCTGTGACATCTCAACACTTGACATCACCTATTAACAGCTAGTGCTGCCAGGCAAAATTTGCTTGGAATTCAACTCTTCTGTGAACTGAATGACTACTACTGCTGCATTCCAGCTGCATGCATGGTCTTTGTCTACCCTGTTTTTGGCCACAAAGCTGCTCTGCCTCTATCTTCTTCCCTAGTACACACAGGACAGTAAGAAAGATATGTCTAAAGAAATCCTCTGAAATTTCCTAGGATGATTTTTTCCTGCCAATTATCTTAACAGCATAAATGATTGTAAAGCACATCTCATGGGCCCAAGCTCTGTTCAGTGACGTAAATATAAGTGGAGCTCCAGATTTGAGCTTGTAGCTCTCTGGAAAGAGCCCAGAGGTTGAGCTTGGAAGGGCAGTAGATGGCAGTCAGTGCTCTGAGTCTGTGAGGTGCTATAGCAGCATGATCTTACTGAGTGATTATGCTCTTGGAAACATTTTCTCTCCAATGTGATACAGCACTACATTCCTGCTCTTTTATGCCTATTAGAGGAAGGCTGCAGTGTTAACTCAGCCCTGGTTAGTTTCCAAACTTGGTTAGTCCTCCTTAAGTTCTATGAAATTTAGATTTGCTACAGAGATCACTTCCTGCACTGAGGTGTTTTGTTGTGCACCTTTGTACTGTGAAACAATTGTTTTGCTTCTTTCCAGAGAGCTTGCAACTCAGTGATAAATTGTCATTGCTGTATGTAAAGTTGTGAAAATGCTTGGAGTTGCCATGTCTGTACAAATGAACTCCTGTCCTGTATCTAACAGTATTAGCTCATGGTTTGCTTTTGGATGCTCAGGTGTGGCTGTAAGAAGAGCATGAACCATGCAAAAGAGGGAGTCCCTCATGAATCCAAAAGTCGGTGCAGATATTCTCACCAGTATGATAATAGAGTCTACACTTGCAAGGTGAGTAGAGAGGCAAGAATGAGGTCTGAAGAGAAAAGAATGAGGAGTATCAGAGACATGTGCCTATTTTCTTGCATTCTTTCAAATGGGAGAGGCCTTGTTATAGCATTGACAAGAAAAACTGATCCCTGTTGAACTTGTATATTTGCTTGGAGAGGTCATCGTCTCTGCATGCTGTGTGTCATTTGCTAGCTAAATTGTGAATCCAGCTGCTCCCAGCCTGCGCAATGTGTACCTTCTACATACTCTATGTGGTAGGTACTCTTCTTATTTGCTTATGGCCATTACTTGCTATTAGTAATATTTTTTCTGGAGGAGGCAGGAAAATTTTGAGCTACCATTGTGGGGTTTGTTGTTGTAGAAATATATACCCTGCTGTCATTATTGATTATAAGTTAGGGTTTGTTTGGTTTTCAGTTAGTTCTGATGAGTGCTCTCCTTTGCTGTGCAGGCTACTGTATGATGATTACATGCTCTATGTGGCCAAAAAGTTTCAAGACCTGGAGTTTGAGATTCTCAAGAATGCGGTTTTAACAGAACCTTTGTGTTGTAGGCCTGTTATGAACGAGGGATGGAAGTCAGTGTGGTGCCAAAAACCTCTGCTTCCACTGACTCCCCTTGGCTGGGCCTTGCCAAATATGCCTGGTCAGGGTGAGTACTGCAGCTATGACCTTGCTGCTTTCTGTTGCCTCTACCCTGCCTGGTGCACTGGATTTTCAGTACCTTCCTGAGGTAACCTGTCCTCTTATTTCACAGATATGTGATTGAGTGCCCAAACTGTGGAGTGGTGTACCGCAGCCGGCAGTACTGGTTTGGCAACCAAGATCCTGTGAACACTGTAGTGAGGACAGAAATTGAGCATGTCTGGCCAGGGGTAAGTCTGGTTGCTTTATAGTCTGTGTGAGCAGCCACACGTGTGTTAATGCAGGTTCTTCTGGACATTGATGGAGAAAATCTATTGGCTTTTGTTACAGCTGGTCCCTGTTTCTGCTGTTCAGAAGAACCTTTGCCAGGGCCTTCAGTCATCATTTGGCCACCTTAAACTGGCAACCTGGCCAGTTCATACACACTTCATATGTGTGACACACCATTAAAACCTACCCCTGTATTGCAAAGCAGGGCTGAGAAGTTTTTTGTGCTGCTTGTCTTCCAGTATAACAGGAGAGGTGGGTTGCAGAGCCATCTGTGTCTAAAAAAATGAGCTTTCTCTGGTTTTTATTCTCAAGTTAATGTCTCTCTCATTCCAGACTGATGGATTTCTGAAGGACAACAACAATGCAGCCCAGCGTTTGTTGGATGGGATGAATTTCATGGCACAATCAGTATCTGAACTTAGCCTGGGACCCACAAAAGCTGTGACCTCCTGGTTGACAGACCAGATCGCCCCAGCTTATTGGAGACCCAACTCTCAGATTTTGGTAAATAGTAGCTGCTGTGGAGAAAAGCTTTGTATAACTAGAAGTGCTTTTCCTCACTTTTTAAGTAATACAGCATTTTGCAGATACCAACTGCTTCTTGGTTTGTTGTAGTAAGCCTTTCTCCTACAGTTCTGAGAACTGAAAAGCTTTCAGCTCTTTTAGCCAAAGAAAGTACAGAGACTCTTCTCAGCTCTGCTAAAGAGACTATTTCCCCCTACTTTTTGCAAGCTCTTCCCCCAGCAGTATCACAGGAGATCCTGGCTTGCATGAACTTGCTTTTTGGAGTGGAGAATTAACATTTTAAATCTGGCTACTGCCGTTGGTAGGTGCACAGACTTAACTCTGGTTCCGTAACCAGAGCAAAAAGCTGATGCAAACAATTCAACTAGGAAAAGATTATGTGTGTCTTGCTGCAAATAGATGATGCTTCAACAAAATCTGCCTTCTGAATTTTTGCCCCCACACGTCAAGATCAGATATTCACTGCTCAGTCCTACATGACACAGCTGTAACAGTTTTTGTTTGCAAATGAAGGGATCACAACAATCTGCTGGCTTCACTGCTGTAGCACTGTCTGAATTGCTTGCCTAGGGTGAAGTTAAGGGGCTGGTAGCACCCAAGGTTTGGGTGTAACTGGGTTTTTCAGTTTCAGTTTGAGTCTTGCTGTGCTAGGATTCTGCTCTCTTTCTATTAAGGAAGATCAAACTAACAATTTTTCTTTCTGTGTTGCCTTAATTAGAGTTGTAGTAAGTGCAATACGCCTTTTAAAGATAATGACACTAAACATCATTGCCGGGCCTGTGGAGAGGGCTTCTGTGATGGCTGTTCTTCCAAGACCCGTCCAGTGCCTGAGAGAGGCTGGGGACCAGCACCGGTGCGCGTGTGTGACAACTGCTACGACAACAGGGGCATCCAGTTAGGTAATTTTCAGTTAATTGTGATGAATTTACCCCTGGGCAATAGTTAGTCTGAAGTTTTGTCTCTGGCTTCTGGTTCACAGCCACTTCCTATGGGATGTAGACAGCATTGTTCCAACTGGGCTCTGGTGCAGAGTGCCGAAGTAGGGAAACCAAAGAGGTCAATGTCTTTTGTCAGGAAAATGAGCCTCGCAGTAAGCTGCCAGGCATGTGACCCTCTGACAAAAATTTCTAACTGGATCCTTACTTTGTTTTTCCAGCACCTGTTAGTGGTGTGGACTAGCATCAAAGCAGAGATGGGGCTGTTTTAGCATCTGTATTTTGTCTGTTGTTGCTGAACTGGAAGTGAAAATGCTGCAATCCAAGACTGGGGATGTGGGAGGTCAAGGAGAGGCTCTAAGTTGCATTTTAGGGTTTGCTGCTGGTTCTTCCTAATGTAAATGAACTGAAACATGGTGGAAGTGGTGCTGGACTTGGGTGTTAAGCCTATTCTGGTTTTGTGTCGTGCAGATGTGGCCGAGCTACCTTCAGATGAAGAAGGGGGTACACTCATTGCTAGGAAGGTGGGGGAAGCTGTGCAAAACACTCTTGGAGCAGTGGTGACAGCCATGGACATTCCCTTAGGTGAGCTCTGTTCCGATGGATTGGCTTTGTTTGTTTGTGGGTTTTTTTAGCTTAGAGGCATTTTTGGTTTTGCAGAGCAAAAGTTCTGATTAAACATTAATAGTTTGCGTGGCTGGCTGATATCTCCACTATCATACCACTGTTGGTCAAGAGTTTACACTCCCTTGCACCTTTCTCCCTTGATGTTTCCTCTTGACTTCCAGCACGTTGTTTCTGCAGTTCATACCTTCTCTTTTCTCCCTTTCTGCAAATGTATGTGCACCAACCTGTGAGTAATTCATGCTCCTTTGATGCAGCTGCCAGCTGCAGTTCCCTAAAGACTGGTCTATTAGGAAGCATTTTATCAGGTTTGGTTTTTTCCAGAGATGTTGAGTGCTTTTTAAGTGTGTTCTTGGATACTGCTGGCACTTGGTACTTCTGCAAGGGAGGGCTGAGGATCTGAAAATGTCCAGGTTGGTAATACTGGGAAAGTGACACATGATGTGGCCTTTCATGGCAAGCATAGGACAGTGAACATTTGCTGCTCTTTCATGTGTTGTGTAGCAGTTCAGGTATGTCAGCAAACACTTTGCATTTGAATCTTCTGTTGTTGGATCTGACTTCCTACTCCACTGCTTTGCCTGCAGCATGTCCTGCCATTACTGGTGTGGGTGTTTGTTGTCCACCTCAATGAAAGGCAGAATGAATCCCTTTCTCAGTTCAGGCAGCACGTGCATTTCTCAATGTTTGGTTTGGTGACGCTGGGTTTTTGGCCACAGCTGAAACTTAAGGTAGGGAAAAGCAAGTGTCTCAACCTCTGAAAGAGTCTGAATAAAGGAAGATGCCACCGTTTAAGGAGAAACAATTTGTCCCTTGGAAGAGAAGCAGAAAGTGGGAGAATGGCCCAAGTGGCTCCCTGCTACACTGAAGTATTCTGTCAGTAGGTCTTCTTCCCCACAGTGGCTGTGTTATGACTTGCAGTGTGTGAGTGCTTCCACTGGAGTGCATTCTTGACATGTTCGTGTTCACAGATTATTTTCTTCTCCCTCTCTCTCACGTTCCCCACCTCCCCTCCTCCACAGGTCTGGTAAAAGATGCAGCCCGACCTGCATACTGGGTACCAGACCATGAAATCCTGCACTGCCACAACTGCCGGAAGGAATTCAGTGTCAAACTCTCCAAGCACCACTGCCGGGCCTGCGGCCAGGGATTCTGCGACGAGTGCTCGCATGACCGCAGAGCAGTTCCCTCTCGTGGATGGGATCACCCAGTCCGGGTTTGCTTTAACTGCAATAAAAAGCCTGGTGACCTTTAACCCCAGGCCTTTCTCCAGATCTTTGCAATTCCTTATTGTCTCAGGGTTACAAATGAAAAAATCTGGTCTCCCTTTCACCTCCTAACCTGTTGCAGCCAGAGTGCATGTTTCTGGTTTCTGGCCTCCTCTTGTGTTACATCCATCTTCAAGTGCTGGGAATGAGTTTATGTTCAGCCTCTAGGTTTTAATTTCAAATTAACTGGGGAAGAGAGGGAGCTCCCTTGTAAACGAGCAACCCAGAATCCAGTGTATTTTATTCCAATTAAAAAAAAATTATATAACTCTGTATATTAATCTATGTATAATTTAGTATATTCAGAATACGGTTGGCTAATGCAGCTTTGAGTATTCCTAGTTCAAATGATGGATGGTGTTGTTCCTTACTATGCTGATCAGATACACGGCCTTCTGAATCTTTTTTTTGGAACATCTTGCTGATCATGATGTCTTGTGAGGAAGGTTTGGAATCTGTGCTTTCAGGGAATCTCCAGTCTTGATGTGTCTATTAATACCCAGTAATTCAACCAGCTCTGCATCTGGAGGTGATGTACTTCTGGCCATGGAAGATTTAAACCCAGGTTCATTATCAAGCTTGTTTGAACTGTGATATGAGCAGTGATCTTGCAGTGCAAGAAGTATCAAGTTGAAATAGATCAAGTTGAGAGAGACCAGTAGATCTCTGTCAGGTGAAGTGATTCATATATTAGAAGGCAAAGCATTCTGATTTTGCCATTTGAACTTCAGTATCAGATGAAAAGGTAGCAGGGTCTTGCTCTCCCTGACAATGTTCTCATGTACTCAGGTTTTCTTCAAGTTCCTCTGCCAGCTTGTTGGAGTTAAAAGCTTTGTCCAGAGCAGAACAAGAGAACAAGTTACATAGGCAATTCTGAAGTATGAAGTTTGAGTTGTTTGGGTTGTGATGACTTTTCTTGCCTCCCACTTCAAGTGATCACAGAGCCTCTGTATTCTCGGAAGTGGTTGCATAGAAACTGCACAGATTTGACTTATCCTTTTTCTAATAATACGAACTTACGAATCCACCTGGAAAATGGGAACCTTTCATCTTTGCTCCTAGCAACTGGCGCTCATTGGACTTCATCCTTTAATAAAAGGACTGCAATGAATTCACTGATTTTTATTATCAAAAGCACCACTTAATCTAACTAATGCTGTCTTGTACTGTGGATTTGTGGTTCCAGTTATAAGAAGTAAGTGACCGTTGTGGATTAAACTGCCTAAAATTCTCCCTTCTTGGCTTACATAGACAAGAATTCTTCTACCACAAGAGTTGTCTCCTCTTGGAGTGGCTGGAGTTTGATGCAATATCCTGGAACTGTGGTATTTTTTCCCCCAGCTTATTAAATGTGCTCTTGTGTAGATGAGTGCTCAAGACCCTGTTTTAGGACTGTATTATTAAATTAACTGCTATAAAAGACTTTATCTGCTGAACAAGGCTACTGACTTTTTCCCTGTGACAAGTGGTTCTTGCTTTGTCTATGAAAGAATTTTCTCACAAAGGGATTGCCCCTTTGCAACTACATCCAGCCTACACATGGAAGTAGACTTGGAAGATGTTCCAGGACACCTTTGGTACTGTCCAAGTTTTCTGGGGACTGTCTCATGTCTTTGTAAGCAAAGTGGGCCATTAACTCAGTTTCCCAAGGGAAGGCATGAGCAGGTAGGAATCCTCTCTTGAAAGGCATTCTGCACATCCAGCATAATTCTGTGCTTCAAAGTATTTTTATTTTTTTAATGGGTGAGCAACATGTTCTTGGTTTGTAGGCTGTGCCCTGTGTGCTGTTGATGCATGTAGCTTTACTACCATGTTAATGCACAGACAGAAAGCAGCCACGACATTCCTTGTATAAAATCTTTGGCATCTGATTCAACAGCTTGTCTGATTTTATTTTATTTTTCCCTTGTCACAGCCAGAATTACTGCTCAATCCAAGAGAAAAATACTGTCTAAACATTTTTCAGTATAGATGTGATCTTGGTAACTCAGCAACCTGTCAATATGAAGAATCTGCTCTTGATTGATTGTCCTGGAGCTGAACCTTTCATGTTCTTACCCAAGAAAGCAATATTTTATGTGGTGTTTGAACTGTGGCAGGCTTGGCATTGCTCTTTCTGGACAACAGTGAGGGGATTATTTGGGTGGTTCTTTTCCAGAATGAAAGAAGTATCTGTGAAGTTTCAGTTCACTGCTCTTTTCTGTACACAACAGCTTTTATTTTTCTGTTAGTATTGGGTGCTGTGAGTATGCAGAGTGTAGAACAAGGTTAGCTCTTTGAAGGGGGTGTATACACATTTTAGCAGAGCTAAAAGTTACTTACTGAAGCAAGTAACATGGAAGCATCTTGTACTTGGGGTGGGACTGTCAGCCTGGAGACAAGGGTTGATCCTAGCAGTAGAAACCTGTGAGTTTTCCTAAGCTCTAAAAGAGAAGCTTCATGTGCAGAGGTGTTGGTAGTATCTAACCGGAGTGAGTCTTTGCAAGAGACCTGTCAGCAGGTAACGACAAGGAAAGTGACTCTGCAAAAGCACAGGCTATGAGTGTTTCACAGTGGCAGTATGAGACAGTTCTGACACTAATGCAGGTCTGGTGTAAAGAAAGCCTTGTTTATGACTGTTTCCTAGGAACTTTCCAGAACACTTTGTCTATTTTACCAACGACAAATTAGTTACTTGCTATGAAATTAGTTGGTCAAGATGAAAGTGTGTCCTTTGGATCAGCTGAAGTTGTCCAACATTAATGTTTCTTCAGTTAAAATCAGCACGCTGTCTGGAGTGATGAGGTCACACAGGCTGCTGCTCTTCATCTTTTTGCTTCCACTAGACCCAGTCCAGTGAATTTAAGTGCAGCCATCACATACCATTTTGCAGCCTTTCTTTTTTCATATTTCATTGTCAACTGATGTTGTCAGTCACTGTAACTTCACATATCGTGGCGTTGTCCTTGCATTTGATTTACAGCCAAGAGCTGTAATATAATTTGGCACCGACAGCTAGGGCTTTGTCTGCCAGTAATTTCAGAAGAGAGTGTGATTTGGACAAGCAATAGGGCTGTCTGGTTTTTGTTGTTTCCCATCTCCTGTCCCCATCCCCTGATTTGGCTGAGCACTTCCTTGGTAAAGCAGCTTTGACATGAATATTCTGTCAGTCACAGCACACAGCATGTCATAAAATGTTTTTGTTGATGATGTAGGCACATCAACAATGAAATCACGGCAATGCCAAAATACATAAAAATGTACTATGAGAGCTTTCACAATCAACACTTTAGCTGCCATTCCAGTTTAGCTTTGTTGCATTAGTCAGTTATTTTAAGCCAGACTTTAAGTGCACCCAAGTTTTACATTTCATTTTCATTGGATATAACTCAAGTGAAAAATAAAGCAATACAGATACCAGCTTTATGTAAAAGTCCTCATGTAGGAAATGTCTGAATTGCAGCGTTGCAGAAATTCAAACGTCTGGAGATTTTGAAACACTGATTTCTGACATTCTGAAAAACTGCCTAAAACTTTTCTGCTTAAAAGGTGGTTTTACAGCAGCAGTCATCTATGGATGACAGTGTACAGATGATGACTTGTCAGGAAGGCATCAGTGTGCTTCACAGCTACCATGGTATTAATAGAATTGCAGGTAGGGAAGAAGTTGTCTGCACAAGAAAAGGCAGGTGATCTTGAGCTGCATTTGCAGATGTTACTGAAAATGGTTTGTGCAGGCACTTTTTGTGCCTTGGCTTCCATTCTGAATCATGAAACTACTTCGTGAAGTGCTTTAAACATTTGGGTCAAGCATCTTTTAACCCCTAGCCCCTCTGCCCAGAACCCCTGTCTGCAAAGGACTTTTGGTTGGTTACTGACAGCTTGATTCAGCTTGCAGTGTCTGCGTGATGTGTAGCATATGCAAGCAGTTCCCAGGAACTGAAGGTTTGGAGACCAAAGCTGGATTGTCCATTGCTGTATTATAGCTACTCTGAAAACAGCTACAGTAAGGGGACCATTGTATGTGTTTGGGTTTGAATTGTCACTTGCTTGCAATGAATGCTTAGTTTTCTAGTAGTTAGAACAGGTCCCTACTGAGGTCACAAATGTAAAGATGCTAGAGCAAAATTGTGACTAGTAACTGATATTTTTTTTTTTAAACCTCTTAGTTTCAGTATTCATCAAGGTAGAAGAGGAATGGCTACACAGGCATCGACAACAATAAAAAGGGGCCACCAGAGACACTTAACCCACAGGAGATCCAAAAGCAAATTCCCTCTCTGCTTTAGACACTGCAAGTTAAAACTCTAGAAGCTTAAGTTTCTACCTGTTATGTGCAAGAAGATTGTTATCTAAAGGGTTTTTTATCAGGGTGAGAGATGACTGATAGAAGCAGGGTCTATAGCAGAGAATGAGAATTAGACTACAGCTCTGTGACAGTCATGCTGGTGGGAGGGACTGTCAGTTTGATCAGTGAGGAGAACCTAGTGGTCTGCTCTGAGTCCTGCTCCAGTGAGCAAAAAGAAGGGACGAATCAAATCATGTCACCTGGATGAGGGATGCTGCAACATATCTTGGAGTCAGGTATGCACTTTTGGAAGTTTTCCCCTAGTTCAGTACCTGCTGAGAAGCTGAGGCAAAGAAATTTGGTGTTTTGATACTGTAGCAAAGGGGGAAACTGCTGCACGGTTCTTTATTTATCTTCCTCAGGGCCATAGCTATTGCTGTTTAATGAAATACTTGATGTAATAAACTTCAGTCAGGGCCTGCAGGCTGCTTGCTGTTTATCACCAAAGCCAAACTGCCTCTCTTCTTGCCCAGCTTCCCCCCCTCCTTTTGTACTGCTCTTACAGGCTTAATTAGAAGCTGCAAAAGCTCTAGATAGGTGAATGGGTTTGCAGGGCCATGTGTGTGCATGGAGCTCCTGGAAACAACAGAATGCAAGTGGGCATCTTTTGTCTTACAAGTTTTTCCTAAAGAGGAAATGTAAGAGTTATGTAAGGTGCCTTCCTGCCACAGTTCCCAGTTGGTGTTTCCCCTGGTAACAGGGACCAACTGTAGCACAGTCTTGTTCTTATAGGACAGGCGTTGGTGGAGGTAAGAGCAGTGGACAGAGTTTAAATGCTAATCTAAATTTTGGAAGCAATTTAAGAGAGTTTATGGTCTTTGTGGTTTGCTACCTTGAAGTGTTTGAAACATACACATTTACTAGAACCATGGTCTAGTTGATTAGATAGGGCTGGATGACAGGTTGGACTGGATGATCTCGGATGTCTCTTCCAACCTGGTGGATTCTATTCTGTTCTGTATCGGGTGTCTTCCAACTCAGATGTAACATGAGGAGTTTGGAGTGGGATGGGGTCAGCTACATTTGTTTCCAGAACAGATGCATAGTTGCAGTATGTGTTAGTGAGTGCAAATGCTTTGGAAAAAAATGAGCTGCATGCATTAATCACTGTATATAATAGAAAATGTCTCAGATTAGCGTAACTGATCAAGACAAGTTGCTGAGTATTTTCTCAAACTGAAAAGGTAAACAAGCCAAGAGTCAAGGCTCTTGCTTATCTAAGGGTAGGCAAAAGAATGAGAAGAGTCTGCAAGATGTACCATTTGAGAACTTATAAACCAGATCGGTAGAAAGGGGCAGCATGGAGTACGCTGTGAGCAGCATCTGCTCTGCTTTGTGTGAGAAGGAAGTCTCTGCACAGGATATTAGAGCCAAAACTATCTGGGGAGCCACAGTTGTAAGGAATTCACAGCTCAATCTATCTATGGGGAAATGAGAATTGGCTGTTAGTATGACACAGATTTGAGGAGTTTGGTGGTATACTCAGCAAAGAAGCTGCTTTGGATAGTTGCTGTGATTCATCTTTCATCCTGACTATGCTTGCAACAGCTATTTCATATAGAGCATAATCACATTGCGGAGTTATGCTGCTCCCGAGACGGGAGTTTTCCTGCTCTGTTTTCTTCTATATAGAGTAATGGGTAAAAGAAATGCAAAGGGACGATCACCACACTGTACAGGAGAAAGCAGTGAGCAGCAAGCGCTGCTGAGAAGAGTTTCCTAGAACAGCATGTAGCTTAGGCTTGAAGATTGTGAGAGGGCAGGAGAAAAGTGTGGTGCCCTGAAAGACAGAGGATAGATATAGCACTTTCCCTTCCTAGTCCCTGTATTTGAATAATTCACTTATCCAAAGTCACTTGAAAAATGGAAGGGGAGAGGAATGCATTTGAAACATGCAAATGAGCAGAGGATATGCTTAGGTTTGCACTGGGCTTGTGAAGGGAAACTGCCTCTCTTAGACTTGCAATGCAGGGCCCTTGTTCAGAGACACATGCATGAAGTGTGCTTGACAATACCAGGTCTTAGTAAGGATGCTAAAGGACAAATTTGCCGTACCACCAAGTTCTAATCTTTTGAGGAACTTTTTATTCCTGGAATGCAATTTAGTAGAGAAGCATTGATGAGGACTTGCAAGCCTTTGCCTTCCCAGGGTGCTCAGTACTGTTGCACCTCTCTGCACTGTAGGCACAGATGGTATCCCAGGTGCAAGTGCTAGGCTAAAGAGAGTCACCACCAACACTTCTCTTTGTACACATGTGCAGCCTATGCCTGATTTCATGAGGCACTTGGAATGCAAAGACCCAGCCCAGCTCCATCTCCCTGAGCCAGCTGCATACAGCCTCCATCCTGATATGCTGGGCAGCAAGGGTGTGATTATAACCTATTTGTATGCTTAGCTGCTGACTTGACAGGACCCCATGGAACACAGCATATCTTGTGACACAATTGTCCATTTGAATGCTTGAAGTTGATCCCAGGAAGCAAAGACAGTTCTTGTGTTCCTTTTCTAAGGAAAACTGGATTGCAGCCCAGCAGTAGCCCCATTTCATTTAGGAGGGCCTTTATCCCCTGGCAGGCTCCTCATCTTGTCAGTGCTTCCTGCCCATCCTAGCTGCAGGATGGGCATGCCCAGCCCCAGCTGGTGATGAGGCAGAAGCTCAAGGTAACAAGGCTCCCTGCAATGATGCTTGTTCTCAACCACAGCACAGAGCAGCAAGGCTCAGCAATTGGATGGTACTAAGTCAACAGCTTTTGGCCTGTATGCAAAAGCCCTGATTCTGCACATCCCCCACATTGGCTTGTCTCCTGCTCCAGATGCATAAGCAAGTCTGCTGTTCCAAACTGTTGACCAGACTTCAACCTAGGAGTGCGGACTTGGTAGGGAAACACTATGGTAAAGTAACAGGAACATTCAGCCAGGCTTCTGGACCAGGAAAGGAGGTTTGTTCTAAGCATCCTGCCTTTTAAAGGGAACGGTGGCTACCATCATCTGGATACGACAAAGTTTAGCATGGCTCAGCTCAAGATCAGTAGGACTGACAGGGAGTGGGGAAACAGCTGTTCCTTGGACAGTAGATGCAGTGTGTAAACTACAAACAGAATCTTTCTGTCAAGTCTCAGTTCAGGGGACTCTGCTACAGCATACAGACCAGATAAAAGCTACACCACACAAAGCTCTACAACAGCTGTAGAGTCAGGTTCTTACTACTTCACTCTACTAATCCACTCTTGCATCCGTCTGCTTGCTTACATGTACAGATGTAACCACAGCTACGTGATTGGTATGACTAAAGTCGGATCATGTTAGAACAGACTTTTGAGAAATTAAGCTAAACTGAGACAGATCCCTAGTCCAAGTTACCAGCTTTCGAAAGCTTACAAGTAGATTTCACAAAGGTTGAATAATGGCCATTCAGCTTTTATTTACAAGATGTCTGTGTGTAGCAAAATTTGTCTAACCTGCTGAAGGAAGTTCAGAGTTTCATGGGTCAAGCCGATGCAACAGCAGCACACAGTGACTCAACAGCAGGCTGCCTCGTGCATAAACTCTGGAGTGAGGTATAGGCTGGCAGCTTTGTAGATCAGGTCTGTGTCAGTTATAGGAGAAGTGGTAGAGATCCTGTTTGACAGCCATGAGTAAGCCAGGAACTCCTTGGCTACCACCAAGTCTTGAAGAAAGCACCACACTAGGAATGGCATCTTTGGAGATTGAGTGGGGAGAAGGGATGGTTCTAAGCAGCTGGGCATCTTGGAGGCTCCAAATTCTGGTGTAGCAATCCTGACCAACTGGAAAGGAAAGACACACACATTCAACATCATACACTTTACAAAGCTTTGCAAGATTATCATCAAAGAAGCAGCTCTATGGGGGAAAAGTCTGACCACTTCTACAGGCAGTAGAGGCACAGTGCTTATCAATGCTTTCAGAAATGACCCAGCCCGAAGGCCGGAGATCACTATGTTTACAGTGCCATTGTGAAACTCAGCCATACTACGAAGACTGAGGGGGTTTGCTTCATCCCTCCATCCTGAACAAAAAATTATCTCAGGTTGTAATTAAGTGTATTCAAAATGAACCTCAGTGGTCTAGGCAGCTTACAAGGAGTTATACTTAACAGCCAGTGCTTCATTCCATCACCACAGCACCCACGTAAGCACCAAATAAACACGTATGCACTGTTTAGCTTCCTACAGAGACTATCATCAAATCTCCAGCTTAACACACTTTCTCTGCATTTCGAAATCAAGAGCTTCCTGCTCTACTCTTGAGATGGACTGTGGCAGGGACAATGAGACTTTTGCAAGACACAGCAGATAAGGCCATTAAGTGCTATGTGAGAACAGTTAAGAGTAGGTGTGCAGCCGTAACATTATTTCATGGTGTATTGCAGTATGGCTTAAGGATAAATTTCTTCTGAATTTTAAGGGAGTAGCAGCTTTACATCTTCCAACAGTTGTAGCTAAGAAATGCTCCTCAAGCACAAGAAAAATCACTGCGGATTTTCTTAACACACTCTACAAGCAGAGGGCAGAAAAGTCAACCACCAACCTGCTGTAAGAAGTCCTTCCTCCTCATTTACATGCACTGGGAGAACAGTGTTCTCATTGTGGTGACCTCTGTACTGTTTCACACACTTTGCTGTTCGCAGGTCCCACAGTTTTATCTGCAAGTTGAAGTAACAGTTTGAAGATGTATTATTAACTAAGCAGAGAACAAATGGTTTATGAATAAGTGGTTTTGGAAGAGGACCCACACATGAAACTACTATTCAGTTCCCAGTTATTCCTCAAAGTATACCTACTTGCCCTCAGGACAGGAATAAGCACATGTCAGTGCCCAGACAGTAAAAGAAACAGAATATCCCAACCACAGCAGACCCATACCTGTCCAGCCATATCTGCTGCCACCAGGTAATGTTCAGCCTCAAGAAGGCGAATAGATGTGACTGCTGAGTCTTGGAACAGGCGAATTGCTTTCCAGCTCTGGCCCTTATGGTTGCGCTGGCGCACGTCAATGCCAAAAATCTCTCCTGAACGGCAGCCATTGTATAGCACTGGGGTCTAGAAGGATCCAAGACATAGAAGCATGCTATGTAACATCTGGAGGGACCTTACAAGGTATACAGACACAACCTATATCAACCTTTGGAGGTCTTTGCAGCTGTCAAATTTTAACACAGGTATTTTGAACCAGAATTTTTACTATAGACTGCAGCTTGGCTCAGACAACTCATTGGTTGCACTCAAAATGCTATTCTTTACTTGAGCTGTACAAGTTCAGGGTGCAGGCAGGAGTCTGATGTGACAGCAAAACAGGAACTGGAATTTTCCTATTCTGATTTCACCCCTCCTTCTCACTAAATCATTGTGAATAAATCCATTAGTATTTTAGAGGGGTTTTCTCCTTCTTGATGAAGACAATACACTGAGTGTTAACAAAATTAGATCATTTGCCAAAACCAAAACAGGCTTACAAGGCATTATTACTGTGCTCTTTGTACTTCCTTTGTTTCCTTTCTATCTCTGTACAATTAATGAAATTACCCCTTGCCACCGAGTTTGAAATCAATTAATCTTCTTTGTTCCTTTTCAACTGTGTGTGAGCCTCAGACCACATTAGCTCCAGCAAGATCTGTAATCACAGCCTTATGTACAGCACGATATGTCCCATCACAAATAAAGAACAAAAAGCACACCCATGAGCCTGGGCTGTGAACAAGGGAAGGGTTATTCTTACCTGTGTGGCAAACTGTTGTGCCAAGACATCACTGACGATGCTATACGTTTGTCGATGGCCTGTCACTACATTGGTCACGAGAACTTGTCCTGTCAGGCCTAAAGACAACAGATGATGTTTATTTGGGTAGCAGCTGGGAGATTAATGCAACAGGTCTTTTCCACTGAGAACAAGGGGTTGCTAGCCGTGCAGATCACCTGTGCTGAAGCAGCTGTCTGCCTGGGGATTCAGGCACCAAGCACAGGACCAGGCAGTGGATATCTTGAAGCTACACAGCATTCCAGGTCGATCTCCTATGAGAGGAGCAACACACGTGTCCATAAAATGTTAGTACAGAAATACAACTTACAAAGCTTCTCTGTACTTCCATGCTCCTTTCAAAATTTCAGTCTGAAGCAGGTAAAATTATGCCCAGTTAATATACCTGTGCTACTCAAGAGACAGGAAACAGAAGTGGGACTTCATGACTACATACTATATAGACAATGACTATGAGAAACTGTGACAGTTATTCAGCAGCCAGAGGGCTGAGCATGGTAGGAAAGAGACAAATCGTGCTTATGGCAGTAGGTAAGCTATTTTTGAAAGACACGTTGGCTGGAAGCACAAAACATTTACTTTGTAAGCTACAGATTAACCGAAGACTAACCTGGATGTTCTTGGCCTGCCTATTTGAAAAAAAAAGCAACCGAAAAACCCTAACCAATAACCCAAAGGTTTGAGTAAGTAGCAATACCCTAGGTTTAACCCTTAGGTAGTTGCTGTGCACAGCCTACTAAAGGGCATAAATTTTAAGTCCTCAATTTTCCCTTTCTTCATGGCACATCCAGCATGATCATACATTAGTCAGACAGCACAGGTGACAAGTCTAACCTGCCTAAACCCAGGTTTTAAATTCTGCTTTGCTCCCAGCATCTATATAGCTAGGCTTATTTTTTTTTTAATGGCTGCATAAATAGTATGACATAAAAAAAATAAAACAGGTCTATAACTGTTACCTATTACAGTCTTCCTCTGTATACTTAGACTGATCATGAATGATCATTATTCATGTGACTTGAAGAAGCATGGTCTGACATAAAGAAAGTCCAATTAAAGTCAGCCCCCCAAGAACACTGAACAAACTATAACATAAAGGTACAGCTACAGTCATCAGACACAGGATTCTCCCAATCAATCATGCTGAGCATGAGCTTGTCCAAAGAGCAGGCAGAGACATTTACCAGCTTTCCACTTTTCATTAATCCACTGATCATACTTGAGTAGCCATAGGAAAAGGAACTCAGCAATCACAGGTACACAGGATGTTAGGGGTTGGAAGGGACCTCCAGAGATTATCAAGTCCAACTCCCATGACAAAGCAGCTAAGTAGCCTATACAGAAATCTGAGTACATCTGTGCAACTTCTGAGTATTAGTTGCAGGCCAGGCTACTCATGAACTATCTCAAATGTGAACAAGTGAGGGAATTCTGACAAAATACTAAGCCAGTAGCAGCTAAGAGAAAACTACTGCTTTGGATACTTTTTGTTAATACACTCATAAGCCAAGTTTTCATCTGGTCACTCCCTCAGTTGTTCAAGACTTTCCAAGTTTTACCAGAATACAACAGTCTCGCCAGTTCCTGTTTTCCAGAAGAAAAGTGCAGAAATAATCTTCCTTTTGTGCTGTTTTCACATCACAACTGCTGGTGAAAAATGGAGGGGAAAAACCCCAACAACAGAACCACCCTACCTGGGTTAGTGCTGCTGAAAAATGATGCTGGAAGCAGACTGGCACGGCCTGGTGTTTCTGCAATTCCCATGAGACACAGCTTGCTGAAGTGAGCTAAGGAAAACAAGATTTCTTCCTAGAATGGAAGAGGCTGCTTAACATTTATGTCTACGAAAAGCAAGATACTCTGACACAGTCACAGCTGACGACACTTTCCCTTTGAGCCCTTTGATGTGCTTTATAGTTTGCAATTAAGTCTCAAATTGACTTTCCTTATCTTTTATAGGAGAGAGACAGAAAGAACTCAAATTTTCCCCACCAGAAATACGAGGTAAGAGGAGTGTTAAGAAATCTTAACAGTGATAGAAAACCCCCAAACCATGCCTTACATGGATCATCCTTCCCTTTACATGCTGATGACGCTCCATTAATATAGATCTGTCTTTCATGGAGGCAGATTTTAAAAAAGGGGAGCACAGATCAGGGAAGCCAGGAAGACTAACTTTAGATTAAAATACTTTATAAAGATTATTCCAGGTATAAATAGCATTTGAAAGATTCATTTCAATTTCAGCGAGGTAAATCTCGTGAGGTGACTAGAGGAAAACATGACCTAGTGAAACCAAAACAATCCCCAGCGCCTAACCAGCTGTGCGCAAGCCTGATGAGCTCCTGCCACCTTCTGGCTTGGTCCTGAAATGCTTGTCTGTGCCCAGGAGACATGACACACATTTCTGTGTAATTTATATCACATCTGCTGCCTGCCATCTCCAACGTTAAAACCCTCCTTTCTCCCTCTCTTCTGGCCTCTGTACTGTCTGTTACTGCTTCCTCTACTACACCATGAACCTTCCTCCTCTTCTGAGACAGATCTGCAGATCGTGCTTTGAAAGTTGCAGAGCATGATGCTAAGGAATTGCTCCCATTCTCTTCTCATGAGGATGGGTTTACAAGAGATATTAGCTGATCCACTTTCAAAGAGTAAGTTAGTTGCCCTAACCTTCTCTCTTGTCCTTTTGCCCCAGCCAATTTCTAAACATCAAATAATTTTGGAAATGGCATCTACACTGTTAATGAAGTGTGAAGTCTCCAGGGCAGGAAACATGGTCTTTTCACTTACTGTTAACACTTGAACAATTCTGCTTAGATCTGTATCAGAACTCATGCATCTATTTCACTAGTTCAAAGATCTTTCAATTGTGAATCACTTTCCATTTTCCAGAAAACTTGATTTCTGGTGCAATTACATGAGAGAGCTTCCTGGAAGTTAGTGCAGTATGATGCAGACTTATGAAAGCTGAACTGAAATGTTGCTTTTTTAAAAAAAGGATATAAAACATGAGAGTCTGGATGAGTCAGTGATGCCCAGCACACAGAATTCACCTTCAGACACAAGAAGACATACTAGCTTAGTTATCATTTACTTGATTTGTGAAAGGATACTTCTATGCAAAAATGATATAAAATGAGATAAATGATATAAAACTGTCTGGGCACACTTCCTTAGCCCACTAAATAGCCCAGCAATGGGATATGAGCCTTTTAGCCTCCTATTAGTCTTAAGACACAGCCACATTGAGAGGTCTGTCCAAACAGAGACTGAGGCACCAAGCACATTTTATTATTTAAGAGACTATCCTTAAGTCTGAGGCTGAAGAGATTATGAAAGTCCGTTTTATATATGGTTCATGTTCTAGGATAACCACATTTTCCCAAAGTCACTTTTAAGAAAGAAGCATTTAAATCGTAGCAGTTTTTGGCCCTCAGCATCAGTTTTGTCAGCTATGGCCAAGTGCAACTCTCAAGTAAGCACTGTCCTTGGAAGCTGGAACATAATATTCTGTTCCCACTGTAGCATAACATTCCTGACAACCAACAGTGGTAATGAGAACTTTCAGAGACAAGTTTACTGTGATTTTGTATTTATCCAGAATACTCCTAGATTCTTTGTACCCCTTTCTGCCAACCCTCATGCATTTCCACTTGTGCCTCCCAAGCACAGCATTCTGAGTGCAGCAACCGAAGGAAGCAGGAACAGAACACAGTACTTTGCGGTTTGTGAAGTAGAGGTTGTCATACATCTCCACAGTGAGAGACTCCTTCCCCAAACCACTGAGGTTGATGATCCCGTATTTGCATCCTCCATGCTCTACATCACTCACAGTGAATATCCGTTCACAAGCAACATCTGCCTGTAAAAGAAAAGCTTACAGGTCAAACTTACAGGAGAAAGCAGCTTGAGGGAGCTGTTAGGCCTAAAATTAAAGAAGATGTTAATTCTGATCCCTTTAACACCATTCACTTTCTTTTCATCCCTACAAACACTAACTGACTCCTTTTTATGTGCATGGACAGAAAAAAACAGGAGAAAGAAAAGGATCTGTACAGACTTAGCAGCTGGTAGAGGACTCAAACCAAAAATCTGAACCTTATCAAACACAAACATAGAATTCCCCTGCTGTTGGATCACAGCAAGGAAAAATAAAGGCCGGGGCCGGGGGGGGGGGGCGCTTTTGCCACATTTCAACTTTCATGATGCTAAGTTCCTGATTTATTTCTGGCTTCACCTGCCTCTGCAATGCTGTGGTTACAAGGCCAAGACCTGGTCCTAAGAAGCATCCTATGTAGACTATAAAACATAGCCACTCCAGAGACCTCTCCTGCATGTGCACCACTGAAAGCAGCAGAAACTGGTTCATGAGATGTAAAATGGTCGCAGGTGTTTATACAGGTTCTCCGGAGCGCAGACTTTGCTAGTCTTAAAAAAGTCTCTTCCATTTCATCCTTCTATCTTTTAAACCTCTTCACTCTCCCTCCCAGCCCCATGCTAATTATCCACTTGACTCCTGTTTAATTCCAAGAGAACATGTTACTCAGCTGTGATGGGTTTGAGAGGATCCCTCTCCCAGTAAATTCACTACAACTCAGTATTTGGAAAGTTAGAAAAAACAAAATTGTATTTTTTTACAGTTTAAACTAAATATAACAGTATAAGGAGAATAAACTACTGCAGAATATAATACCCATAAAGAAGATGGGAATGGGGTCAAGCAACAGCGAAGCAGCAGCCAAAACAGCAGCAGGTGCAGCAGAAGCAGCAAAAAGGAAGATACAGGCTGTGCTTCCAGACATAAAGCTTTTGACGCTACAATGAAATTATATTAACTTATCCATTGTTGCCATTTTACAGCCTATCCCTGGAATGTTCAACTCTCCACTTAGGGACTTCAACATTCTTCCACTTCTAAGTTTCTCTGTTCCCTTTTTTTTTTACGTCTGATCTAGAAATCTAGCTCAAATGGCCACATTAGTTTAAAAAAAATGAACAACAGTACATCACCTTCATATCCAACCTTATCATTTTCCTTTCTAGGAAAGGAACAGCCCCTTACTATGTGTATAAATGTACCAAGCATAGATTTTCAGAACCAACACAACAGAGATCTATGGGATGACTGAAGATAGGGGCTCTCTTTATTGTGAAGATTTAACTTCCCATAACATACCACAATTGTTATAAAATTGTTGGTTCTGGCAACTGAGGAATCTGGACCGTGAATTTCTATCTTCTTCCTCTGCATGCAGTTCACTTTCAGTTCATGGACCATCCTATGAAAGCAGGTCAGAGGAGAGGGAAGGGAGAGGAAAAGAGAAGAGTTCAGGTAAGCCTAGGTTTAATGCTAAGGAAAACAATTCTGGATAGGGCATCCAGAACCGATTCTTGATCACATGCCTGAACTAGCATGCTGCAATTTCATTTATGTTATCCATAAGCATGTGCCTCTTCCACATTCCTGGAATTTAATCGGATCATTTTGAACCCCAGTACACCTTCAGCAGCAGAAACAATACAGCGAGTCAGAGACTTGCCACCTGCACTGTTACTGAATCTGAGCTCTCCTGCCTACTATAACAGGGGGCAGGAAGAATGGTCATGTCAGTTGGAGAAAGCTGCACTGTATTCACAAAGCACAATGTGGCAAAACGGCACATACAGGGAAAAAAAGAGTGAAGTTTTAAGCTCCATGTATCTGAAATCAGGAAATCTATTCTTCATTTCTCTTCTCATCTTTTTCCTAATCTGATTATGAAATGATATAACTTTTTAAAAAAATAAGTAATATGTCCCTCTTCGTCCTAAGGACACTGAGAAATACAAAAGACCTGACAGGAACAGTTGCACTAACAGCAGAACTTGGTACTGCGAGCAGAAGAAAATCAAATCATTGTACCTGCAATAACTTCTCGAGCTGAGCAAACCCAGCTGCCTTTTCTGTAGCAGCAGAGATGAGTTCAGTCCAGCCCTTGCTGTTTTCTGGAGAAGAACAACATTAAAGCGTACTCAGTTACTTGCTTGTCTGCAACTCAAACATGGCTGTGGGACTTCGATGTTTGGGGTATTTTAGGCAACTTTTCCCTCCAGCCTACCTATGTTAAAATTTCCATAACATCGGTAAACTCCATCTCCCCAGACTACTACAGCAAGCAGACAAGAGTATATTCCTCTGAGAAGTGGAGTACTTCTAGGAATACAAAACCTAGAGAAAAAAAGCCCCCCAGATAAAAGCCGTGGTTTTCACTTGACATAATCAGCAGTACCATCTTGAGCTGTAAAGTCACCTTCTGGTTTCATTGTAACCCCTTACATTCTTAACATACAGCAACTCTTTCTGCTATTAGCTATGCAGCCCTACTGCTGGACTTAACTACTCTGCCATTCATTAAGTAAAAAAATCATACAATTGCCTTCTGGGGAAATGAAAGGAGAGAGTACTCTGCAGAGCTGCAGTAAAAGAAATCTTTTTGATAATGCTCAGACAAAGCAAGTATTTTAGAGTCAAAATGTTCATATCTGGGAGCCTAATTCAGATGTCTGATTCAATAGTCAGATTTTGAGAATGGATGCAGTTCTCATTAACAGCAATGTAGCCAGCAGCTTTTTGATATGCACAAAACCTGAACTGTTCATGGAAACAGCTAAAACACCACCACAAAAAAACCCGGGAAAACAGAACCACCAGCAGCACTTTCACAGTGAAGAATGAAGAGCTAAATAGCCTGAATTGATGATTTTGTTACCTGAGGAGAAAAATACTGCTCCCTTCTTCCAAATGACAGCATATTTAATCTGAGCTCTGAGGTGTAAAGTCATGACAGCTTTCAGGTCATTAAAAAACATCTTTGTTAGGTATTTTGCCCAGATTACAGATATGCAGCATCAGCATTAACCTTGCTGTAACACTGTGAGATAGAAAAGCTTACAGACTTTCTAGCTGCATAGGTAAGATTTGCCTTGATTTCACCTGTCCAGAAAGTAGAAGTTCTTCATGAAAAAGCCACTCCCACAAAATATCATCAGTGTTTTTAATTCAGGGTCCAGGAATACAATTGATACATTTATTAAACATGGAAATCTTACAATTAAGACCCTGCATTGCCAGTTCAAGGCAGGGATTTGAAACTTGAAGTCCAATGTCCTAACTCAACTGTAACTGTTGGACAATCTGCAATTCTGAGCACAGTTCCTCTCTCTTTACAGTCTTTTATTTTTGTATGTAATGACTTCCTTTCCTTTCTGTGTGGAACAACCAAACAAAAGGCTTTGAGGACTACGTATTCTCAGCAAAAAGAAATTTTCATTTCTTCAGACAGCTTAGGGAACTGTACACAGTTAGAATCAAAAGGATTTAGTTTATAATTTGTCCTGGGCCAGAGCACAATAAAGCCGAATTGCAATCTTTTTCAGAATGTACCTTCTTTTGTTTTTCCTCTTCTTCTAAGAGTCTCAGTCTTTTGCATTCCATGGCCTTGTACTGAATGCTCTCCTTGGTGAGTGGGTTGTAGTTATTATGGCCAGGCAGCAGGCGAAAATAGCGGTTCTTTTCTGAGTCATAGTAAAATCCTGGCAGCTCTTAGAGGATTAAAAAAACAAAAAAAGGAAAAAAATAAAAAGGAAGGAAAAGGTGGAAAACCCCAGACAAAATCAGATGCAAAACCAAGTTAGTTTATTGCTCTTTAACATCCCACATCTTCATGGGAATGTCGGACACAAAAGCCAAAATTCTTGCTCTGAGGTCCCAAGCATGGTACAGAGCACAGGAACTTACAGCAGGCACACAAAGCAACAAAAAAATATTTCTAGCTTTCAAAATGCAGTGTCCTTATACAGGTGCAGAAAGGCTGTCACCACTAACCAGGATGAAATTCAGGCAGATCAGAGAAAGAAAGGTTTTGCTGCAGATCAAAACTGACCTTTATTCATAAATCACAAGGGAACACTCTTGGTAAAAACCTAGGTAGAGCAGTTCCAAACAACAAAAAAAACACCTGACAATGAGGCATTGCCCAAACTAGAATTCACTTCCAAGAACAAACCACTTTTTTTCAATACATAGAAGAGATTGAGACACAATCAAGAGTATCTTTGGACAATACCTAGAGGCTCCTTCCAAAGGTGAAATGGAATGAGAGAAACATTCTGGTTTAGTGCTTCACTGTCCAGGTAAATTGATGGAGGCAGACAAGCAAAATACTTTGACAAGTTAATAATGGTGCATTGTCTCAAGACAAAGGACTGTTCTCATAACAGGTGAGTGTTAACATTTTCTTTCATTAGTTTTTGTTTAAAATTCTATCTATTACCAGACATTGAATTTCAAGTAATCTCTTTTTGCTGCTGTTTACAATTCATCTCCTTGTCAGCATCTTTCAGATTTCAGCTTAGCAACAAGTGACAGAGATTTATGCAGGTCATCAGAAAAATCAAGTCAGTGAATGAATCAATAATGTCCATTAAAAGCACACTACATCAGAACCCAATTAGACATCAACAACTGTTGTGCAGGACAAATCTCCTAACCTACTTACATTTTAAGTACAAAAAAGGTCTCTTTAAACTCTGGCTTCATCTCTTGTTAAAAGGCTAGAGTCCACAATGTTTCAGGACTCTCCTGTTGTGGATACATACACGTTCCCACAGCCTCAGCTTTTGCTAGGGATATTTAACAAGTCAGGAAAACAGAATGCAGATGGGACATTCTCCTCAAAGGCATTTAGTCATCTGGTTTCACCAGTTAACTCCCTGATAATGAATAAATATTTACCCAGATTGTGTTTCTTGCAGACCACAAAATGCACTGAATGCATAGATTTCCTCCACCCCTAAAAACAGTGGATTGTGTATTTTAAAAGACTGCTACAGTTTTTTACATGCTTTCTTACTTTCTTTGCTTGTATTTCTCTTGAAAGATGTATTTTAATACACCTTCAGCCCATATGAGAAAACAAACAAAGGTCATTTTTTTTCCAAGGCAACATCTCTGGAGTGAGACAATGACTGAATTCTGTATTTTCCAGTTTCTATCATCCTGGCTAAACACACAAGTTTTCAAACATGAGAAGCACTTGAGGGCCTCAGTGCATGTGGCTCTACTCTCTAGATCCTCACTTTGTACATTCTCTCATATTACCTGATGTTACTTTTCTCTACTGCTCCTCTAATGCCATACTATTAACACAGCTACTACTGTGTTTTCATTCTATTAGCATACAGACACTGATTTCTGACTTATACACATGGTTTCTTACCTGGTACTCCAGAGTTCTGTGTTAAACTAGATGAAGAAGGATCTTCACTGCTGCTGAGGCCTGCATTTGCTGGACTCTGTGGTTCCTCCTGTTCCAGCCTGACAAAATAGTATTGCTTCAAGATGTGGTCACAAATGTTCTACACATCGTTCTACAAAGGTTCTAGAAAGCAACTTGTTACTGACATTATGAAGCACAATTTTGTGAGGCTGTGGTAAGCACACTGTGCATATCATCATACATTAACCTATGAAACAGGGAAAAGATTCAGCTTAAAAACATCTCAAAACCAGCAGAGATACCAATGCCTTAATTACTTGCTAAAACACTAGAGGTGGCTAATCTGCAAGTGCCTTTGACTCTTCAGTTAAAGATTAATTCTGAGCATTTTACCATATGCTCTGATTAAAAGAAAAGCCCACCCTTGAAAACATTCAAGTCTTCACAGCATAGAGACAGTAAGAGTTCAACAGCAATGTCAGGTCAAAAATATTTTGCTGTTTTCTTCATAACATGAATTTCATTGATGATGTTCAGGAACATAAAAAATAAACAAGTTTAACGAAAAATCCAGGAAAGAAATGTCTCTGCTTTCATAATAAACATCACAGATTTAGTGTGTAACTGCAGCTTTCTGTTTTTTTGAAGTAAACGGACACATTCAGTTCTGATGAGCAAAACTCCACTGGGATGTTTTCTGAATCACCCACGTAATTCTCACTTTTAAGACAAGCCTTATTGCACATCACCATCTTAAAAGAGTTAGACCAAGATGCTTTACAGGAGTCATGATTTAGTGAAAAAACAATACCAGCTCTGCAGCCGTTTGATTATACAACTTTGAAAAACCACCCCAAGCCAAACCCAAACTTAAAGCTTTTCAGTAAAATCCTTTAAATTCTATATTCACTAAATTAGGGCCCATTTGCATTTCTAACTTTTCTTTCATGAATACAGCTAATGGGGCAATTCATATGTGCAAGTGTGTATGTCTTTCCCTAAAAATATATTTAAAAAACTCCACTGTTTAAAGCATTAAAGCAAATGACTGCTCCTTTGTAATGCTGCAAGGCATACTAAAGAAAGGACATGGGAAAGAAAAAAAAAGTCATAAAAGTAGCTCCAAGGCCAGTTTAAATTCTAAACCTTAAATCCCACTTCTCTGAAAGAATCAGTCTTCAAGGCAGTGGATCATTCCTGAGACCTCGTTTCAGCTTCCTGATCTGCTAGATGTAGTATTATTACCACCTTACTTAACATGCCTTCCAACTTTTGGAAAGATGTTATGACAGCTTTTACATGGAATAAGTAGGCAGGTGAAATGAACTGCTTATAAACATTTTATTTCCCTGAACTATCTTTGCATACTGATGAAGAATTTATGGACCAGGCACACCTGAAAGGACCAGTTCATGGAGTCATATGTCAGTTTAAAATCAACATACAGTTGTGAACATAAACATTTCCACAAATCAAAGCAATTCCACTCCCACTATGAAAGAGAGATCTGTCAGAAGTACTATCCACTAGATTTTTAGATAGTAGCCTTTCCAGTTGTTGATAGCCACTGTTCTGCAAATGTAGTTAGGCACATCTAAAAGCTTAACCACTGCAAAGCTCAAGCTACACACACTTGCCTTTCACTACAGTTACTGCGATTTACTCTTCTGTACCGATGGGGACGGTAGCTGTGCTTGTGATTATTCCATCCATGCTTTCCTTTGCCTCTCCAGTAATTTCTCTTCATCTCTACCTATGAAGAAAACACACACACATACTTCAATGAAACCTGCCTTAACATTCTAACATACAAGATAGTCTCTTAACACAGCCTCTTTTCAATCAGTTTCAAATAGCCTCACACGTTGCTCAGAGTTCAAAGCAAAGGAGGCATACTGAAGGAAATTATTAACTTTTTTTAAGAGAAACACTTTCAGGTCCGAAAGACGTAAAATCAGAGAAATGAAAGTCAAAACAGCACCACCGGCCGTTTGAGGGGAGGCCGACGTGAGCACGGCAAAGACCCCTGCTGCATGCAGCACTACTGAACACCCGAACTCTGGCCAAGCTCACGTATCCTCCGGGCGGAGAAGTCCTGCGGCCGAGCCAAACCCGACTGTCAATAACAGCCTCCTCCCTTCCAAGCTCAGGGGTTCTCTCAACACCGGGACCAAATGAAGCAGCCCGCGGCGGCCTGCCCGCCTCCACTGCGAGCCCGCCAGCCTGTCCGCTTTCACCACGGGACTGGGCCCCGCGCTGTTTCCGTGGGAACACGGTGGGATGAGCGGGCTGCCTGCCCGAGGGTCCTTTCCTCGGCGTAGCAGCCATCCCGGGTCAGAAACTTCAGCCACGGCTTTGTGAGCGACCAGGCCCACGGACCGGCAACACCACGAGCGCTTCCTCATGCCTACCGACCTCCCCACCAGACCAGAATCAGCTCCACGGCTCGTTTCGCCACGCCGAAGGTAAAAGTCCCGGATGCAGAGGCACTGCTCCAGCCAAACATTCCCCAACACTTCCCCTACCCCACCTGCCTTCCACCGCCCTCGGCGCCACACTACTTCCACCCTGCCGCCGAGGCCCCGCCCCCACCCCGCTGGGCGCACCTGACTGGTCCTTCCCCTCGCTTGCCGCCTGACGGACAGCTCGTTCAGCAAAACGCAGAAGACCAAGCCGGCGCGTGCGTCTCGGGCGGGCCGTGCAACTAGAACCTGAGTAGGGGAGGCGAGAGTCTGGGTTAGGTGTCGAGGCGTGGTTAGTGTTGGGCTCAGGGAGCGGGTCAGTAGTCGGGCTCTGTGAGGGGAAGCAGCTGTTTTCTTCCTCAAAGTGGGGTTGTAGGTAGTGAACTTGCAGCGTGTAGTGGGAATGGAGGCAGAGGTGTGTGTTTCTGAGAGACAAGGGCATTGGAAGTGTACCATTGCTCCCTTCTCTGAGACTTCTGTTGACTAAAGGCCATCCTCTGGCTTTGGTGAGGTAGGAGCTGTTACAATCTCTGTGTGTTTGTCGAGAGTTTAGAAAAGTGCTGCTAAAGTGAACCCATTATCAGAAGATTCTTGATGCTGACATAGTTTCTGGACAAGAAATGGGCAGGTGATACAAAGGCATTAGTACTATGACAGCTTTAAGAAGCACACAGTGAACAGACAAGGTGGGAGAAAAAAAGATGGGGCTCCAGCACTTAGTAATAACTCCTCTGTGGCTCAGCAAAAGCTGAAAGTACAACAAAAGGATGTGCTGGTAGGTACCATCTCATTGTAAACATTGTGAGAAGCCCCTTCTCAATCTTTTGCTAAAGGTGTTCTTAAGCTGGTTTTGCCTTTTTCTTCTTCTTATTGCTTAAAAAGCATTTTGGAGCTAAAAAATTTAAACCAATATGATAAAAGTGCCTATTTATTTTTTTTTTCATTTAGTGAATGATTAAGATGAAAACATGAGCTATAGTTCATTTTAAAAATGCAGAAAATCAAAGTTAGAGTCTTTTTCCTTACAAAAATTCTGTGTGGTTGTTACTTCAGTAAATTTAGATAAGAAAACAGCAGTACTGGGAAAACAGGCAATGGATTGATACTTGTTCCTTTGAATGTTTGGACCTTGTGTGAGTTTGCTGTGAGTACTTGGGAGACTTTTTTTGAGGGGGGATAGTTTTCTGTTCTTCAGTTCAGACTGGTTTAAGTTTAAATGCACAGAGTTAAAAATAGCCTGGGAAAACACACCCTTAAGGATGTAAAGAAATGGCGAATTCATGTGCAGCGCAGAGTTTGTGAGCTCTGTCTTTACAAGGCAGACCATCAAAATGGTCTTATTCAAAGTCATTTTTTGTTGATTAGGCCTGTTTCTCATAGTGCTTTAGTGGTACCGATCTTTAGCTTCCACTATGTTATTTTGGGGTTTAATATGGCAACAGGAGAAACAGCAAAAGTTGCTACAGAAAGGTACACCAGCAACCCTTTCTGTTAACTTGTTGACTGTGAAGTAGTTGATACCATCACTGGTGAGGACTGGATTCAAAATGATTGCTCATGATGATATGTGTGTAGATTTGATGCTGATACATACAAGGACAGGATTCTAGAAAATATGTTTCCTGTTTGCTGGCTTGTGGAGAGTAATTCAGAATGTCAGATGCTTTACAAGCAGTGTTGTATACTGTTTCTTTCACTGGGTTTTTCATCTTTTTAATTTCTAATGCCAGTGAGCAATGTGTCAGGTCCTGTGACTGTATTGCTGCTTGTAAGTTGTGGGTCTGAAATAGAATTACCACTGAGGAGGTTGTATGTTAAATGATTTTTCTCACTTGGATTGCCTATACATATTATGAAAATTTGTAGTCGAGAATGGAGTGAAAGATACTTTGGAGATAACCGTTTCTCTGTGTATATCTAAAACAAAATACACATGCTGCCCCTACGTTGTTCCTCAGCAACTGTTTGTCTAATTGTGTTTGGTTTATTCTGATTATTTTATTGTATCTCACTGAGATGTTTTTTGATGTGTTACCTGAATTCTTAGGGCTGCAATTTAAACCCATTACTGCTATCCTTTCTGTTGTGAATATCCAGACCAATTTATTATCTTGCTCTCTGCAGCCATATTCCATAGTTGAAAATTGGTAATGCTGTCTCACTTAAGTCTTTTTTTCCTCTAGATTAAAGAGTGGCTAAAGAATCCCAGTTCACTTGGGTATTACGGATGACATCTTTAAGCTTTGATTGTTCATTTTGGACCCTTTACATGAGGTGCATGTATTTCCTTTAAGTGTTCCCCAAAATCTAGGTATACTATCACTTGGCTGAAGCCTTCTTAGTGCTGAGTGTTTTGTAGGCTGTACTCACGTTGAAAGTTGTGTAATGTTGTGGCAGTGTCACACCAGTGCTAACTTGAAGGTTTGTTTGGGAGCTGCTATATGATCAGCTCTTTTCAATCTGGGTTTGTGGAGCTGGCTGTGCTTTGGCTAGTTGTGACTGCTGCTCTTTTCAGGATGGTTCTTGGACTGCTGAAGACAACTCTGACCTGCAGAATGCACTTTGCTATCAAGGTCTGACCTAGATTTTCTCTGACTGTTTTCCTACTTAACTGGTGGGACTGGTTTTATACCTGTGTGGTCCATTATGTCGCTGTGTCCAGGCTATATTTAGTTAATCAGTTATGTTTAAGATATATTTGGAAATTATGTGAAAGCATTCTGTAAAGACCATATTTTATTCATGTTGGAATTTGGTTTGAACTTAGGCTTAGTATTATTGTAGTTCACTTCCAGGTGAACTGCAGTGCTTGAACCTGTGTTCATTAGCATAGAATCATGGAATTGTTTTGGTTGGAAAAGGACTTTAACATCATCAAGTCCAAGACCTAATCCAGTGCTACCAGGTCACCACTAAACAATGCTCCTCAGCACCACATCTACACATCTTTTAAATACCCCAGGGATACTGACTACCACTTTGCTGGACATATAATCAACCAGGTTGGAAGTGACCTCCAAGATCACCCAGTCCAACCTATTCAACCAAGATTGTCCAGACCAGGGGATTGAGTCCAGCATCAGTAAGTTGGCAAATGACACCAAGCTAGGAGCAAGTGTCGATCTGTTGGAGGGTAGGAGAGCCCTGCAGAAGGGACCTTGACAGGCTGGATGGGTGGGCAGAGGCCAATGGGAGGAGATTTAACAAGGTCAAGTGCAGGGTTCTATGCTTTGGCCAGTCTCTTCCAATACCCAGCAACCCTTTTGGTGAATACATTTTTTTTTCCCCAATATCCAACCTAAACCTCCCCCAGCATAGCCTGAGACTATTTCTGCTTTTCCTGTCACTTGGAAAAGGAGACTTTCCCCACCACCTCCTCCTGGTCCCAACATTGCAGTAATCACCAGTAGTCACATCTGATCCATCCATGCTGGGCCTGGTCCTGTTTAATATCTTCATTGATGATCTGGGTTAGGGAATTGAGTCCAGCATCAGTAAGTTTGCAGATGACACCAAGTTGGCAGCATGTGTTGATCTGTTAGAGGGCAGGAAGGCTCTTCAGAGGGACCTCAACAGGCTGGACGGATGGGCTCAGTCTAACTTCATGAGTTTTAGCAAGGCCAAGTGCCAGGTGCTGCACTTTGGCCACAACCACCCCATGCAGCACTACAGGCTGAGGGCAGAGTGGCTGGACAGCAGCCAGGCAGAGAGAAGGACCTGAGGGTACTAGTTGACAGGTGACTGAACATGACCCAGCATTGTGCCCAGGTGGCCACGACAGCCAGTGGCATCCTAGCCTGTATCGAGAATAGTGTAGCCAGCGGGACTATGGAAGTCGTTCTGCCCCTGTAGTCAGCAATGGTTAGGCTGCACCTTGAGTACAGCATCCAGTTCTGGGCCTCTCAATTTAAGAAAGATGTTTAGGTGCTTGAATGTGTCCAGAGAAGGGCACCAAGGCTGGTGAGGGAGCTGGAGCACAGCCCTATGAAGAGAGGCTGAGGGAGCTGGAGTTGTTCAGGCTCAGGGGAAACCTCATTGCTGTCTACAACTACCTGAAGGGAGTTTGTAGCCAGGTGGGGGTTGGTCTCTTTTCCCAGGCACCCAGTGACAGAACAAGAGGACAGAATCTCAAACTGTGCCAGAGTAGGTTCAGGCTGGATGTTAGGAAGAAGTTCTACATGGAAAAAAAGTTATTTGCATTGGAACAGGCTGCCCAAGAAGGCATAACTATCCTTGGAGGTGTTTGAGAGGAGGCTGGACGAGGCACTTAGTGCCATGGTTTATTTATGTAGAAGGGTTAGGTGATAGGTTGGACTCAATGATCCTAGAGGTCTTTTCCAACCTGGTTAATTCTGTGATTCTGCCAGTTAAAGCTTGGCTTATGGAAGCTGACTCATTAAGCTTTGGTAAATGAGAGGTGTTCCTGGATCTGTGAATTATCTTGGGCTTGTGCAGGGCAATCAAAAGCAGTATAAGTTATCCTTTCTTTGATTTCAATGGAGTTAGAACAACTGCGTGAAGAGCCTATGTGACCTTGTATGCTTGCCCTTTGCATTATGAATTGCAGTAGTCATTTGGTGATGATTTCAGAGCTCTTAGGTGGTTTCGAACGTGCAAGTTCCTGTTGCACTTTTAATCTTGAGTCTCAGAATATCCTGCTGTCCCACAGGCTAGCTCTGCTGTTGATGCTGGATATCCTTTTTGAATTCTGCACCAGGTAGTGGAGGAAGGAGCACACTTCTGTAACGTTTAAAAGACATAAGGTGGTGAATAATCTCAGTTAATCTAGTTATCAATAACGTATGCATTTACTCTGTACGTGCGTGCGGTTTGCTTTTTTTGGTTTTTTATCTCGAGCTCCCATAGCAGTCCTGATGGTCCTGGAGGTGCAGCTCCAATCCATTGGAGTCTGCGAGGTGGTGTAAATACGTGAGTAGATCTGGTCCACCCCAGGAGAGGGCAGTGGTGCACTTGCACAAACCTGCCGTCTCTTGGCTCCGTAGAGTGTTTCTTCTGGATCTTTTACATCAAGTATCGAATTCCTATAAAAATCAATTTAAAAAAGCAGGACTACAACAACGAATCCCTTTGCAACACTGCTTAAAGTGGTATTTATTTGTATTTATAGCTCTAAGGTCCAGGGGCACTGGTGTTACATATTTTAACCAGACTTCTCTCCAAGTAAGAAGGTGAAGATTCTTTCTCCTGATGTATCAGTTTTCGTCTCTCCTGCAGGTCACAGGTCAGGAAAAAAAGCCCTGAAAAGTTGGCAAACAAAGCTGAACTTTCACAGTATGTTATTGCATCAGCTAAGAGCTTAGTTGGATTTTTTTTTTTTTTTAATGCAGTACTTCTGGCTGTTAAAACAGCAAGGAATACTTGTATGCTACTAAAGGACTCCTGGAAATCCTAGGTTCTGTGTCTGATATTTTCTATATGTATTTCTATGTGTTGTGATACTATTTTAAAAACTTAATCACTTGATATACATTTAAATTGTGCAGTCTCTGAGCAGTCTTTTCCTTTCAAGTATCCTTATCTTTGACAAATACCCAGGTCAAACTTTGCCTTCTCTCTAATGCAGCTGCTCTTAATGGAAGTGTTCAAGTGTAATTTACTGAATATTCTGCTGATTAATGAATCCTATTTTATCTCCTGTGGGATCAAAAGGAATAAAAAATCCCAATAATTTGTACATAAAAGTTACCAGAATTACGTCTCGTCTTAGCAAAACCTAAGCATCTAAATAATGTTGAAAGAGAGTAATGAAGATGCTTAGGTTATTATCTTACTGGTGCTTGTGAAGGGACTTTACGGCTCCGAATTATAATCAGAAGACTGACTGCAGAATATGTAGGCATAGGTGAGTGCCAAATATTTGTGTCATTTGTGTGCTGGTAGAAATGGAGCTGTGGTGGTATACCTCTCATTAGACAGGCTGGCATGTTCTAGAAGATAGGCTCTGTTGAAAACTCGTCTCTGAGACCAACTACTTGTCATGGTATATTCTCTATGATGGGAGATACACGACTGGGCTGGTTTTGCTACCTTAGTGACTGTATGTCACTTGCTGTGACTGCAGAGCTGTGTGACTGTTGCTGATTGGAGCTGACTGGAGGAAACAAACAAAACAATGATAAAACAAATCCCAGACCTCTATTCTATTGGATTTTAAGGGAACAGTTGTAAGGAGACTCATAATCCATGTTGCAGCAACCTGGTCAGTGGAGGGTAGCAGGTCTGGTGGTTGCTGGTGCCAGTTTGTTGGAGAAATGCAAGTGTTTATCACACACATAGTTGTTGTAGCTATTAGAACCCAAGAAGTCAATGTATATTACTACTAGGCTGCTATACCTGTGTGTATTACTCATTGCAGGACACACATGGTCTTTGATATACAGAAAAGATGGACTTGCTAATATCAGCAAATTTCCTCTGTTGTGTGTAGTCCAAATAACTGAAGTGGTAGGTCTACTGAGTTACAACCTAGAGTAAAAAAACAGCCTAAGAATGGGAATTCAGAAGATAAGGCTCTCTACTGTGACTCTAACTCACTTCCATTGCACATGTGTGAATTTGTGTTTGAAATCTCTCCCTAGAAAGACAAGCTGAAATCCATACTGGTGGTAAATGTTATGTAGATTACTCAGTATATCTTCTAATGGCTCCTACTGACTGATTCTGAAGGGATGTTAAAAATCCTTTACTTTTTGCTGTCAATGGAAGGGTTTACTTGCCATTTTGGTGCAGACTTGCTACTGCTGTGATGTAGCATTGGCTTCTGCGAGCCAGCTAGTTTTTATAAGCCTCTGTTCCAGAAGTGGCTGCACTTAAATACTACATTTTGTCTTTCAAAATAGCATGCTAGTATCCATGTGGCACAGTGGTAGATACCTGTGAAGTAGTGAACATTTTTGATGTGTTGGCTAAATATCTTAAATGTGATTGATGTGCAGTATAAACAGTTAGCCAAGACCTTAAAATAACTTCTGTGGTGTGGATTTTTTTTTTCCACATTTGTGGTATTACTTGTGGGCCAAATCTGAGAATAAAATAATGTAGCAATATTCACCTCTCCTGCTGGTGATGTAGGTCTATGTAATTTGTGTCTGTGGATGTGCATAGGTGAACATATCTCAATCTGCAGACCCAGACTGTCATTACCACACTGGGTAATGTATGGGTGGAGAGAATGCTAATTTGAAGGCATAAGATTTGCAAATGATTTTACCACACAGGTATCTGTGCTGTGCCATGTTTCCTGTGGTGCTGTAGGTATGACATCTCTTTGGGTTTGGTTTTGTTTTTTTTTTTCCTGAACTGACAAACTCAAAACCCCAACCAAACACCCCAAAACAACACAACCATAAAACCTAGTCCCTTTTGTAATCATGTTAGTGCTTTTTTTTTTTTTTTTTTTTTTTTGGTGAAAAATCACATCTGCAGATGGTAAAATGATCTGTCAAGAAGGTCAGGATGATAACAAGGCTTTACGCTGCCAGAACACAGATCTGGAGCTAGACCAAATATTTCTTGCGGAGCCATTGTAGAGCAGAATATCCTGATGGTGTGGCCTTTGAAGAAATCTGTATTGAATAATGCTGTCCTGCTTCTTCCTAAGGGGAAATGTAAGATCTGCATTGGAAGGTTAGGTTGATGGTGCTAAATAATGCTGTCTTTAGAGGAGTGGCAGCTGGCAGCTTTTTCATTTTTCCTCTAGACTCATTTGTTCAGCTTACGGGTCCCTAATACATGAAGTGCTTGCAGTCACAAGATTGATTTCTAGCCTTGTATTTAATTGCCACAGTGAAAAGAACTGGTCAATTTTTCCAAGGAAGTGTTGTCTTTTGGGGTTGAAGTTTTGTGTGCTGCTTCACATTCTCCCCTGTCTGCTTTGGATGTAAGGATGTGCTGTTATACAGAGAGAGGTGAACTGTTTTGCTTTTACACATCAATAGCACATGTCAAGACTCTGACAGTTGATTTCCCACTAGAAGAAAAACTGGTGACAGAGACCATAGAAATCAGCTTTTTAGTAGACGTTCATATTAAATACACAAGGCTTTGAGCAGATGTAAAGGACAATGATGCTGCAGGAGAAAGGCCTTCTGCAGAAATGCCAGTCTGGAAATCAGTGCTTCACTTTCAGAAAGCAACACTTTATCTTAGAGGTTTATAGCAACTTAACTAGAGGCATGGTGTCATAGGGCTACTAACACTTCATTTCTCCAAGTCTATATCCTGCTCACATCCAAACGACAGTAATTGGTGAGTCTTGTGTGCAGAAAACATTCTAATCCTGTGACCAGGGTTGTCAGAAATACACAGTAAATGAACACAGTGCTCTCTTGGAGTGTGAGCTTCCTCAGTCATCTTCTATGCATTGTGTGCTGTGAAGGTACTGTTTGATGCAAGAGTCTCCCTCCCCTGCCGGTGTTGTCTTTGAAGATGTGGTGGAATTTCTTGTTTCAAGTGGGTTTTGTTTTGGGGTGGTGAGTGGTGGTGGTGGTTGCTGTTGTTCTTTTTAAGAAGGAAATGAAAGTTTTATGAAACAAGAATTCTTCCTTCAGAATCCTGTCTCGGGAAGAACATGGCAGGAGGAGGAGGAAGCTCAGCCCAGTGCACACAGCTTAGTGTGGGAGGCTTCCTGCTATTGAGGTGTAAAGTATGGAGAGTAAGTTGTTTTGAGGTCTTTCAGGAGCCTATCCTGAAGGACTGAGGGTGAGAGGAGGGGAAGTTTCCATGGGAAAACAGTCTCCACATAACAGTACATTCTGTAGAGCATATGTGTGGGTTCTGTGATTTCATGGTGGGGGAAGAGTTTGAAGGAAGGCTGAAGATGCCAGTTTACAGATACCTGGGTCATAATAATACTGTGTATCATCTTGGTTACTGTTTATGTGCTGTTACATACTCTGGATATTTCCAGATGTATTGTGCCCTCAGTCTAAAATGTTGTTCTTAAACTACTGTCTTTTGTAATTTAAATTGTGTATGTAGATTAATACTAGTGATTAACTTTGGCATTGCATTCAGCCCTTGAATGCCTGTTTCATATCTCATGAATGGGTCTGTAAAAGCTTTGCTTCATGAAGCCCCTCGAGGACCCGGTCTTCAGACTGCTCTTCTCCTGGGCACTGAATAGAAGCCAGGAATGTTGAACTGTGGTCAGTTCTTGCCACTATAGATAGAAGCTGTCCAGTACATGTGCCCAGTGCAGAAGTCCGCCTGTGAGAGTAGTGCTGCAGGATCTGGCCTGTACCTACAAATCGTACAGCTTATGATCTGCTATTTCTGTGTAGCTGTGGGGGAAAAATAAGTATTGTGTGTCTCTGTCTAAAATACTTCATATGGAAAAAACAAACTTTCTGAGGAAAAAAATATTAGAAAAATCACTGAATTAAAACTGCCAATAGCATAGTATTCTTTTAGCTGTGTTTTTTTTTGTTTTTAAGGAAGGTTGTCAGAAGTCTATAGACATGTAAGGCTGCTGGTGTCCTTTGGAGCTGAGCAGTAATTGTTTCACATACAAGATTTAATGTATGAGTTTACAATTCCAAAAACCCAACCCCAACTAACAGAGCTTTAGCTCTCAACTTAATTAGATGGAAACTGAATGAGGAGATAAGATAGACTATCGTTTATGAGCTTGATTGAGCTATCATTGCCTTAAGCAAAGCCCTTTCTAACTGGGAGCTGGAAAGCTCCACAGGTCCCGAGGAAAGAACAGCAGCTAAAGTACCTGGCTGTGGGATAATACAAATTCTGCACGATAGCCTTGTGGAAAATTGGAAAGATTGTCAGAACTCTCTGTGAAATGATTAAGAGCTTCCAGAAGCTTTAGGAGGCAACCAGACCACAGGGTTTGAGCTGTAGTAATTACCCAGGAAGATATAATTCTGTGTGCTGTGTAAAATTTTTAGGTTAATATTATTTTTCTTTTCCTTACCTGGGTAACAATTGAATGTAAGATGGCTAATAGCATTTACTTGTTTTCTTTAAAACATGCCTGCTTTCCTAAAGCAAACAGACAGTGCAATTTTATCAGCTGGTAGAGAACATCCTTGCTCTGAATACTGAACATATTTTATCACCTCTGTTCAGAATGCCAAGTGGGAAAGAAAATACAGATGATCACCAAGTGTTTGTAAGGTCAAGGTCTAGGAAAACTTCAATGAGAAAAGTAACATAAAGAGTGAGCATTGTGTGGCACGAAGTCAGTGAAGTAAAACCACTTCCACAGGTTCTGGATGAAATTAAAATAGCAGATGGATGTCTTTATACAATGTAGCTCTGCATGTATACTGCATCCAACAGAGATGTACTTCTGACTTGAGGAGATTGTTCTCTAAAAATGTCTTCTAAGGGAAATAAAAGTATTTAGTAACCTCTCTGACAGGCAGTTGCATTCCTTCCTGTAAGTCATCAGTCTCAGCCCTGTGAAATGAGATAGGATCTTTTTTACTAGAAATTCTAAGACCCGTTTTGACTTTTAAAAAGTGAAATGGGGATAAAAGAAACCGGGGAGACATGTTGAGAGTCAGCTCTATTTTCTTTAAGAATTCTTTCTGAACTATGTAAAAATTCATCCAATGAGATGATGTTGAGGGGAAAATCAACCAAGGCACTGAAAAATCTGGTTGTTGATGGTGCCATATGGGGAATGCTTAGTGTGCAAGAGTATACTGTGACAGGATGCTAAAAAAGCTTTGTCAAGTAAATAAGTGAAAGCAGGAGTTTAGAGATAAACATTACACTTGGGTGTAGACCTGTTAGGGTTTTTTGTTTGATTGTTTTTCTTAGGGGCAGTATATACACTGCATTTACTTGGAAATCCGTGGGTATAAACTGAGTAACTTAAACAGTAACTGTACCAAATTCTGATGTCACTGAAGAAAATCAGAGGACTTTAGAAGCTTTTCTAAATAATTAAAAGCACAATGATATAGCCAGGGAAAAACCCTAACAACCAACAACAGAAACATCCCAAGATCAACCGTCCTGCCAAGACCTCCATAAATATCCCCTGAACCTGTCTGTATTTGAGTCCTTCAATTTGAAACAGCAGAGACTGAATTAATCAGTGGATGGTGAGTTGTAAAGGAGACATTTGTCTCCAAAAACCACTTCGAGTTCAAAAATGAAATTTCAGTTTTAAAATTATTGAAGTTATGTTCTTCACCTTTACAGTCTAGAATATAATGGTAGTTGAGTGTACAGTAGCATCTAGGCCAGTGTGTTGTTTCTTCCTGCTGCTTGTATCAGAGAAGACAGCAGTGTTCTGAATTTAAACTGGTATCTTCTATCTTATGTCTCATCTGGAAAGATTTGAATTTTTTTTTTTTTTATCCAAGAGGACTTAAAATCATTAGTGTATGTTTACTCTATGAGCCTGTTTTGTTTTTAGTGCATCCAGTTTTTGCAGACACAGATCCTGACAAGGAGTTCCATAACTTTCTAACTTAAGTGAAGGAACACTTCCAGTATTTCTAGCTCACTTCTTAGAAACTTTGACACAGAATCCTTGGTTTGGGACAGGCTGCAAATGCTATGTCCTCTCAGGTGCTCATGACATCATTGACTTCTAATGTAACCTCCTTCAGCCACTTCCAGCCTAAGGAGCCATTAAAAAAAAAAAAACAAAAACCACAAACCAAAACCAGACGGAAACACAGCCTTTTATCTATGTAAATTTGCTGTACAGGATTTTTTCTATGTTTTTGACCATCCTTGTCAATTTTCTTTCTGCCTGTTGTAGCTGTTAAAAACTGTATTGAGGAAGTAGTCATGCTATAGGGTCTTAGGTTATGTCAAAATGCTTGGAGTCTGCTGTCCTTGACTTGTGGCTCAGTGGTGTGCTGTTGTTAAATAATTCTTGGTTATACCTCAAGATCTTGTTCATGACTGAGATGTATCCCAGAAACTGAAGTTGTATATGAAAAGTTAGGATTTTAACATATGACTTTGACACACATTTTACTTGCTATTTAATGTCCTGCATGTCAGTTTCTCTCCCCAACCCCTGCCCTCATCCTCTGAAAACTTCTGGAACGAAAAATGGTAAATGGCTTCAACTGAGTTCAGGTACATGGGAAGGATAATGTTTGGTTCCCAAGATTCTTTTCTCTACAAGTCAATTGAAAATTGTCTCTGAGAACTTCTACTATGTGATACCCACTCAGTAAGTGGACTGAGATGAACTTGCTTCAGGGGAGAGCTTGGGAAAAAAATCTGTTACTTCCAGCTAATTTGATCGGTTCTAGTGTTGATGAAATGGATCAGAATGCTCTAGAAACGTGACATGACTGATATTAAATGGTTAGAGGCTTTCTCAATTAGTGCAAACTGATTTGATGGGAAGAAAAGGTTTCACTGGACAGAGTTTACTAAGTGGCCCTGGTTTCTTTGACTGTTGCTGATAGGGGCAAGCAGTGCTACCGGATCTGGAACAGGTGTTATTGAAAGTTTTGTGTGCAGCACAGCCGCAAAGAATGTGCCAATCCCTGAAGATAGGCGCTTGGTGCTTGAAGTTAATAACAATTTGTTCAGGCTTAATGAATGCTGCAGAATCTGGGGGTCTGCCATGCTGCTGGCCTGTGCTGAACTGCAGTATGCAAGGAGTGGTGCAGAACAGCTACATAGCTTTCCAATTGCTTGCTGAATGTGTGCCATGAACGCATTCTATTTGTCCTTAGATTAAATCTACTATAAGGCGTAAGTAGTGCCATAGTGTTTTATCTGAATTATACAAGTCCTAACGTGTTAGAAGCACCCTGCCTGTCAGGAGCAAACTCAAGTATTCCAATGTAAAGTCACTTGTGTAGTATTTCCTAAAACATGCTGGCTTGTAAAACCAACCGTTTTCCTTTTTTTCTAAGGTTGGAGATATGACCAACACTTCTGTTTGCATGATAGTTTTGGAGTGATAGCACCAGTGGAAGGGTAGCTTGGTTAGCATCAACCTCTGACTCCATAGCGAGCACTGCTATACCTGCATGGAATGGTGCCCAAAACAATAAATCCTCTTTGGTGCTGCGTTACGTGCAGTTTGGTTCACACGTAAAGCTTTCAGTAAGTGTGACACTTGGCTACTATAGTTTGTTGTGGTAACTTGGCCCAGCTTGCTCAGCCGGCCAGCCAGACTAGCTGTTGACAGCTCCAGATTTGCTCTGCGTCATGGCATAACTAGTGAGTAGGCAAGACTGGCCATGGAGTAGGAGGACACACCCTGATATGTCTGATGCAAAGCCTATTTAATTCCCCAGAAATATTGTTATGGAATGTGGACTAGGTGCTAAATCCTGGAATGACATTTAAAGGTTTCTTATCTAAGAGCACTTGAATCTCCCAAGTGACACTAAGTGTGTGTCTCCATTTTGCTGAGGCAAAACAAACCCATTGACTTAAAGTATCAGAATAATATATGTTACAGATTTTGTTCATTTATAAGTATTCTAGGTCAGACTCATGATGTGACTACCTAAACTAATATTAGGCATGAATCAGGCACTGCCCTTTTGGTTTTGGTTGTAGTAACTTGATTATGGCTTCTGTTCCTGAAGGTTATGGACACATTACAATACTCTGTTTGGCATTTCCACTGTATTTTGCTTAATCCTACTGCACCACCTGCTTGCATTTAGGGGACATTATGTGTGCACATCCCTTTTCATGGGTAGTGGTCTTCAAGCTGCAACCATTTCAGCAGAAGCTGGGCGAAGTAGAAGAGCCTGAGATGTTTAGACTGCAAAATATTTTTTTTTACCCTGGCAACAATTGATTGCGTGAATGTTTGGTTTACTCTTTGTGGAGGAAGAAGTTTTCTAGTCTGGAGGGAAAAAAGTATTGGTGGGTTTTTTCCTGTTTTAAGGAAAGATCTGTCCATAATCTCAGGACTATTTAAAGGATTATAAACAGTGCCATAATGTATAGACTCATAAAAATAAGAAATATTATTTTGAGATCACAAGATTGCATTTGTCAGAGCTTTCCACTGGCTGGTACTGTTGGTTTGGGCTTTTCTGGGAGTCTTATAAGGTGAGTGATGCTTTCTCATATTTGTAGAATAAATTGGTTTAAATATGTAACTGGCTTCTTTGTGATGTAAGGCTTTGACATTTATTTAGTCTTGTACACTTCTTTAACTCTGTAGGTTGTGACTAACAAGTTCCATGTTATTTGAAAGGCACACCTAGTGAAGCCGGAGTAACCCTGAGTACTGGTTGTTAATCTTTCTATAAAGATCACTGTATGGTGAAAATCCCCACTAAACTTCATAGAGTTGTCTCTTCTATGTGTTACCTTAACCTGATTTTTCCTGACTGTAATTTTTTGGCATAAAAACGCTACTCTCTGTGTAGTTGTTCCTCTGATCTTTCTGGGCTGTTCTTCACTTGAAGCCGTGGCATTATCCATCACCCTCTGTAAAATCAGAGCTGGCTGCTATATGAATAATTAAAGTGGTACGACCAGAACTATGATTTCAAGTCAACAGAGCAAAAGCAGATAAAACTCCTTTGATTTCAAGGAGTATCTCTATACTAGTAAAGTGAGGAGGAAAAACTAATAATGATGTGTATGTAGCACATCATATTTTAAAAAGCTGTTATTGGATGTAGTTTGGAGATTGTCCCCAAGCTTCCAGCCCAACTTAAAATGTTTGCTGATACTCTAGATCTCTGTTCATGCGTGTGTGTGCATGCCCAAATGCTGAAGGGCATCTGAGTGCGTGTGCACAAAGGATGGTCAGAATAGAACTCTAGTTCCTAGTGCCTGGTGCATGTGTTCAATGTTCTGAGGAAACATATATACAGATATCATACCGTACGTATTGCATTAAATAAAAGTAATATCAAGGTTTCCCTCAAAAACTTTAGGAGATGCCAGAACATAGGTTTTCTTCAGGGCTTTAATTCAGCTTCTATGTGTAGATTACATTATAACACAGGTCTTGGTTACAGGGATGAGTCTTTTCTGTTGTCCTCTGCCCCACCAGCCTTGTATACTGGCAAGGATTCAGAGCCCAGAGGAGAACTGCTCTCCCCCCCTGCTGTGACACCAGCCTCTGGTTGAAGAGCAAATACTGCAGCAATTTAGATGAAATCTTAGGTGATCCTGCTCTGGATCCTAGGCGATTATGCAGGGGTTGGACTAGGTGATATTCAGAGGTTCCATCCAACCTCTGTGGTTTTTGAATTTAGTCACCACATCCCAACAGATTTCTAATGGCATTTTTCATGTCTTAGGCTGTTGTGGTGGTGGGTGGGTGGTTTTTTTCGTGTGTGTGTTTTTTTTCCCCACAGAAAATATGTAAAGACACATACCTGACACCAAATTCACAGTCATCTGAATTTCAAAGCTGTGAAATTTTAGAACCACTCACTATTATTATTGTGAAATTTAAGGTACAGTATTTGCTCTCACTGTTAGAAATTATTAAATTGTTTGAATGCTGAAACTTTAACAACTACTTTATTGCTGTTAAAAAAAAAACCAAAAACACAACAAAAAACAAAACAAACAAACCCAAACAAGAATAATCCCATGGATATAAATCAATGCGAATTCTTTTCAGGACTCTTAACTCTCAACCCTGACATTAGGTAGCATCAGTTGCTCTAGTGGATTAACTTTATGAAAGTGCTCTATGAAAACTTATGCCTGTTGAACCCTTTTGCACATGTTTTCACAACTTGTACATAAACAGGGATGTTCTGCTTTAGTTTGTACCACTATAAATGCAGAATAAATCTTGCTGGCAGCACGAACTGGATTTGATTGTGACAGTCTTGGACAACTCTTCTTTCCTGTTGAAGCCAGTGTTGGCAGAACCGAGCCTTTAGGTTAGAATTGTGTATTACAAATGGGAACAGAATCTGACTGGCAGGGATTTTGTTGTTTTGCGCATCTGTAGCCCAACCATTCTGCCTTAAGGAGACTAAAGCTAGACCCCTGAATCCACTAATTCCCAACATTACCGAATAGGAAACACTAGGCACAGAGACACACATGGATTTAAGATACATGAATCTAGGCTTACACAGGAAGATTGTAACACTTTGAAGTACTCCAGTCTGCTTTTTCAAGGTATCCTATAGTTATGGTCTCTTAGTCCTTAGTGACTCTGTATTAGCTGTATAGTTCTGTTATGATTCTAGATCCTTTCTTTACAATATCTAAGTCTCAGCAGCCATCACTTCCTGAATTATTTTCTCATCTTCTCTGACAGCTCTGTTGCTTCTCTTTCCAATTTCATTTTCACGAGGTATTTAAAAGTATAGCTCACCTTTAGCAACTGAATGGTATCACTGCTTATGTACAGACATATTTTATTGTCTTACTGAACCAGGGTCTAATTTTATTGATACGATTTTTTTCAAAACAGTATAAGGCTTCTGTAAGCCTTTAAGTAGAGATATTAGGACATTTATGAAAGATTATGGCCTGGAAACAAAGCTTTGCTCATGAGTATGTATTTCAACAGGGGAAAAACTCACCATATTTAATATGCAGTAACTGCAAAATGAATGCCTATTATCCCAGCACTCCTGATGCTGTGCTAACAAGTAGGCCAGACTTGGATGTATCCAGCACTCCAGTTTGGAATAGTGCCCAGATTTAGAATATAACATGCTTACAGTCATATCTGGAATACAAGTGGGATTCTCATGTTTGATAATCAGAAGGAGGGAGTGTGAGTGAGAGAAACAGCTGCATGTCTCTTGTACTAGGTTTGCATACTGACCCTTGTTGTGTAACCTTCGTGCTCCAGAAGTTTGACTCTGTTTCAAGAGGTGGGCAATGATTTATCTGGGAAAGGCGTTAGCTGGTGAACCATTCCAAGTGTATAAATAGACTCAGGGAATCCATCGCTTGTTTGATGAGGTGCAATAAGCACCTCTCACAGCAAGTGCAAGTATATTTCAGACCATTCTATACTATCCTTCCCATTCCCTCTAAGTAGATTTGGCCAATACCCGATGTCTAGAAGAATGGTGACAGCAAATGGCCATGATTTCTGGGAGAAGTTATTGCTATGTAGGAACAGGAAAACTTTTAATAAGAACAACTAGCCAGTGGTTAGTAAAGAGTAGGAGGCTTTTTCATGGCCAAAGGGGAGTGGAAAAGAACACAGGTCTGTTATACTTGCTGATAACATTTCTGAAGATTTGTGAACTGTGATGAATCATAAGGCTTTATTTTGTGACCGCTGGCTGCACAGGGTTCCTGAAGACTGGGTTGTTGCTGCTTGGTTTGTGGTAAGGTGCTGATGCTTGCAGGAGACAGACAGGGAGAATCTCCTGTAAGAGAATAATTTGGTAAGTTATTCTACTTTGTGTTAGCTGCAGCATTGCAACAGCACCAATATTCTTTTTAGACATTTCTTATTCTCTCAGAGTTATTCTCATGCCTTTGGATTGTTTCATAAGGACTTTAGCCATAGAGATCAGATAGGAGGGAGCATTCTGCTGTGTGAGATGGGCAAACCTTTTTGGTTTTGCAAGTGTGTGCAGAATTCTACACATATAAGACACTGTCCTTAGTAGGTGACTGATTGTACCCCTAATTTTGCAAAGTTCTGCGCAGTTTAAAAGCTGTAGTAATTGACACCCCTGAGCATGAGACACAATATTCTAAGTGCCATAAGGTTTGTTTGGGTGTATATGGAGGGAATTTTTCTTATATTTGAGGTACGTATGCCTTCTCGTTTCAAATGTACAGGCTAGTGTGCTCCTAGCTGGCTGTTGACCTCTATCAGGAGGAAACAGAAATATCCTTATCACAGGCAGGGACTGGGAGGAATAGTGAGGCAGGGAACTTGGATTTTTCTGCCTGTGGCACAGCTGGCATGATGGAGAGTGTAAATGTTGTGCGATGAGGTTGTATTTAGGCTTGGATTCTGCTCTCATCTCTTGGCTAGCAATCCTTTTTGTCCTGCTGTGGAGATCTGAAGATGGGTTGAATACATAGTATGTATGAGTGCTACTTTCAGAAATGTTGGGGAGTGAGTGTGATTCATGGGCATCCTGGTGAGGAAGCTAGAGCCCCAGTAGCCTGCTTAGTTTCACTGGTAACAGCTGTCAATTCTGGGTTTTGGAATGATGCCTGTGTAAACCTGGATATTGGGGTAAACAGTAGCAGTAATGCTGTTGAAGTCAGTAGGGCCATGTTGGTGCAGATGAAAGATGAGAATCTGGTCCTATGCATATTCTTGGTAAATCCTGCACGGTGCCATCTTTCTTGGAATGGCACATGGACTGTATGGGATAGTCCTAGAAATAGCCTGATAGGCAGCATCAGTAGCAGCAGAAATGAGCCTTACATCAGTCTATCTTTGCTTGGAATTTCATAATAAACTTTGACAAAATCTTAGCTACTTTCTCTCGAGGCAGCACAGAGTAACGGTGTCAGCAAAGGCCTGTCAGCTCAAGCTAAATCCTGAACTTCTGTGGAAGGCTTGACACAAGGGCTTAGATGTGAGGAAGATGGCTGTGGAAGAGTTCTATGGCAGAACCTCCTGCTGGAGGAGTGGCTTCTGCATTAGAGGGTGGTGTCCTGACAGCAAAGCTGCTCTGCCCTTGTTTAAGAAAAATAAGAAAACAAACAATCCCTAACAAATAAAACTGCCCTTGGAAGCGTGGATTTTATGTAAGGGAAATTACTGATGTGACCATCGGTCTTTAAAATACAGCAAAATTATTTAGAAGGGGAGAATTCTGGCCTGAAATCCTGCTTGGATTGGGAAAACTTCTATCAGATTAGCTCCGTGGGTTCAAATTGTTGGGAAGATATAGGGGCAAGTAAATCAGGGCAGACTCCACTGTGGTGATGTTGACTGCAATAACTTACTGTGATAGATTCCCAGGATCAGTTTTATTGCACCAGTACTACGTGTGTCCACCAAAATTTGCAGTCATCAATTGCCACAAGCAAATCAGGCTTGACCTAAACTGGTATTTCAGGCAGGTCAGTCTGTACCCTTCATTTGTTTCCCTCTACTGAAATAAAGTTGGATGGGAAATGGAAGAACAATTTTGTGATTACTTTTAAAGCTGTTCCTACCTAGCAGGGTTTAAAGCACAGCCTTTTTGGGTTTTGCTTGCATTTTCCTCTGGTGTTTGGCCACTCAGTGAAATAAAATCAGCTAGTGCCTTCTCATCCCCTCACTAACTCCAAAACGCTCTTTATGTGAATGTTTACTTTTTCACCTCAACAATCCCACCAGGTTTATTTTTCTTACACTGAACTCAAAGTGGAAGATACTGTAAGTTGCAGATTAGTTTGAAAATAATGTAACAAACAGAAAGGAAACAGAAGAAAAGAAAAAAATAAAAGCTGCAATGCTGCAATTCTTTCTATTTGTATGGAAGAGGAGGAGAAACTATTGAAGGTCTTAGTAAAATAATGGAATATTGGAAATAAAATTTTCACAGGCAGTATTAAACTGGAAAAAGTTAGGAGGTGAGGCATTTTCTGGCTAAATTTTCAGTGTAGTTTGTTTTTTTAAAAAAAGTTGTAAGCTGTATAACTCCTGTATGTGCTACAAGAGGAGCCTACTTAGGACAGTATGTTGCTTTGGCTTTATCAGGAGCAGAACACACACTATAAACAAGGAAGCTCAAATGCTGAAAGAGGTAATTTCTCTCAAACTGTGTCTGGACAGCTCTCTTCTGCCTACTTCAATTTAAAAAAAACAACCTCTCCATAGTGGAGTCAGCAAATAGATCTAGTGAAATATAGATTCCTTTCCTTGAGGTGGTCTCTTCAGTAATGAAGGAAAGGTAAAGCTGTTCAAATCAACAGGAAAATTGAAAGTTAACACTCCTTTTGGATGAATGTAGCAGTTTGTTTTTCTGAGCTGTTAATTTTCTCAGGTAGAGTGCTATTTATTACGCTCAATCCAAATGTTAAACCTGTCTTAGAATCATAATTACAGTGTGTGCTCTGTGCTTATTAGGGGTAAGATTGATTAGCAAGGTATTACAGTTTGTTTTCTTCTCATGGGCAGGAGGAAGAGATGTTGCAGCACTCTTAGACCACATTCAAAATGTGTTTGAAGGTGCTTAAAAACATAGGTAGGCAGAATCCTCCATCCATAGTTGGTGATGATGAACTTCTTGGGAGAATCAAATCTGTCCATCCAATTATACCCTGATCTAGACAATCTATTCCCTCCCTCTAAGATTCAAGGCACCTTCTTGAACATCTCTTTCAGCCCTGCACTGGGAATAGATGGATGTAGGAGACATAGTATTGTCTCATGAATTAGGGGACCACCTCAGTATCCCATTGAGTGATGTAGAAATAATATTTTTTAATGCAGGGAAGAGTGATAAATGAATCCTCAAGGATTCACTGTCTTTTTTTTTTTCTCCAACTAGCTATTCACTCAAGGCAGGCAGACCTGTGATTCTGGACATGTAAACCATGTGGTTCATGATAGGAATTCAGTTTTCTCCCATCTAAATTGTAACAATGACACTCCCCATGGAGAGGACAACTGTAGTTGATGCATGCATATTCTTCAGAGCATGTGTAGGTTTCTTTTCATACTATCGCTGTGATACCACAGTGGTTACCATAAAGTTTTGTATTCTCATATTTTTGGGGCAGTTTGTTCATAACATTAATTTCTATTGTTTGGAAAACTTTTAAAAGCAATCCATGATAGCATAAAGAATCTTCTAGCAGTCATGTGGGTGGGTTTTTTTGGATGGTTTTTTTTTTTCAGTTGGTTAAATTTGGGACAGACTTGAACCAGAATCTGGAATTTGTCTCTCTAAGCTTTTGAAAATTTTAGTTAGAAGCCTCAATTGACAACAGTAGAGACTCCTTTTTAGTTTAAATACATTTATTTTGTTGGAACACCCCATTAAAAAATAGAGGCCTCAGCATAGTTGTGATTCAGGTGTAATGTGATAAAAAAATGAATAGTGAATACAAAATGAAAACTTTGCAAAGTCAGAATCAGGCCTGAAATAAAGACAGTTTGATAAATAAATAGCTCTACATCTATAGAGGTGATTTTTTTGCTTTAAAATTTATTTATTTTTAAAAAGGCCACCTTTTGAGAATGTGATTTGCAGAGAATGAATCATTGTTATGAATTTTTAGAGTGTAGCTCCAGAGTTATCTTTGTTATGCTGACTGCATAGAATTTTTGGTGATGTCTGTAGAGGGCTGGTGTTGAGTCTGTAACATCGACACTGATATCTTTCCCACCTCTTTCAGCTATCCAACTATTGGTAAAGATCAAAGAAAATGAGGAGGAGGGCTGACAAGAAACAGTGTATGAGAGATGCCTGCACAGCTTTAAATAAATAAAAAGGGGTTAAGACTTCAAATCTGTGGCAGGATATCTGTGCATGTGGGGCCCTGTTTCACTGTAGCAAGCTACAGTACCGCAGGCAGAGCAGGCTGTTAGACCTATATGAATCTGGTCTTTTGAATGTTACTGTATTTTTAAGAAAAGAGTGTATCACTGGAAATATCTGTGAATATTTAAGCTATGGAGGAAAAAAACCAAACCACACGTGGCTTCTGGTAGACTAACAACTGTTTGTCTTCTATGTTGCTCTCCATAGCAAAATTAGATCTGTGGTTTTCAATATCAGTGTCTAGTTTGTTTCACTTTCTCATTCATAAGAGTTGAATAGGTAAGAACCTGTCTCTGCTTCACTCCAAAAAAGAGCAAGTCTCCATTAAAATTTGTCAAGATACAAACAAAAGCAGGGACAAATACAGGGTAAAAACTCTCACACAGTGAAAGATCATTAGCCAAAATAAGACTTTGCAGGGCAAGCAGGAATATTTTTTTTTTTTCAACACCTCATGAAAGTGTCAATGAACTTGCATTATGTAAATAGTGAAAATGTTTGAAATAGAAGTAGATGAGGAGGGTAGCAGTACGATCCGCAGGACATGACTCTTCCTGGTACAGTAAAAGACACTGTTCTAGCTGAGCAGAGATCAGCTGCAGTTTTATGTTGGGGGCTGGAGGTGAGGTGATGGATTCTGCCTTCTAAAGCCCTGCTTGCTCTAACGCTATGGATGCAGCAAGCCTTTTGTTGATGCTGTAGATTTTATCCCAAAAGTTCTATGTCAGAACTTACCTTTCCTTTTTTGAATTTGAATGTTGACTGTTCAAACAGTTGGCAACCTCTTGTAAAAACGGCCAGCTAGGTTTTCCATGGCAAATCTTTTCAAAGTATTTATGTTACATACTCCTTGTTATATTTCCAGTGGGTCTGAATAAAACTCAGTAGCTAAGTAGGAGCTTAAAAATCCTGAAGTTGAAAATTGGTGTGTGTGTGACAAAGTGTACTTAGGATTCATGAAATAGTAACACTATTGATTAGTGACTTACAGTACCCTAAAATCTAATTTTTTTTTTTTTTCAGAATGGATAGGTTGGTGATGGTAATGATGAGTGGTGTGTATGTGAGAATGAGGGTAACTATGGTGTGGCATTGAAGTTTTATTAACATAGGTCTGTGGTGTTTCCCTTACTTGAAGGTAGTGAATATGTGAATAAGAAACATTGTTAATTGAAAGTGAAACATTGCTCGGTGCTTTGTACCTTTTTATCCATCTAAACCAGTAGTGTAACTTATGGAATTTCACATGAAATGCATTGTAGGAAAACTAAAGACATGTGAGAAAAGCCTGATGTCTTTGTTACCATGGGGGAGATGTCCCACTGCTTCTGATATGGCAGCTGTGTCCTTGGGTATGCTGGAGATTGATCTGAGCAAGGCAGTGCTGTTGAGTGTTTCTCCTGGCTGGTAATGGGAAAAGGGCTATTAACAATCCAAGGTCATCTGTGGCTGTTCTCACTCTTGCTAGTAGATGATAAAGGCCCAAAGTCTGAATAACAGGAGCAGCAAGGAAAGCACATCTGTAGCTTAATCCTGTTTTTGCAGTATGCTCCTCGCCAAACTGTGCCAAGAGTTCTTTGCCTGCAGAGCAGGAATGGGCCTATATGTCCAACCAAACAGGACCAGAGGGACTCACTCCTAAAAATTATTTCAAACAGGGGCATAGTGTTTCATTGGTTGCATTTCTGTCTGTGTTTTAATTCTTGGAATATGTCACTGGTTTATGTTAGAGTATCTAAGCGCCTTCTATGTTAGAGTATCTAAGGGCCTTCTAGAGCTTGGCTGAATTTTGGTGCCTTCTCCCAGTAGCATAAATCTTCTTCCAATTCTGCTATGTGGTACACTCTCAGGCTGTTTTCTCTTTATATGAAGCCAAGTTGTCGATATTCCACAAATGCATATTGCCTGTCCTAGGGCAGATGCACGGATTTGATTGGTGTTTGCTGTTAAGTGACTATCATAGCAATAAGAAAAGTTGTACCAGAAATCCTCCTTCTAGTGAGATGTGATACAGGTCACTAGTTCAGGGTCACTACTTCAAGTACATGTGAAAGCCTTTGTTTCTTTGAAGTGTGTTCGTTTGTGTGCAGTTTGTGGTTAGCTTTTCCTGTGAACACCAAGAACTGAACAGGAGGGTCTGAAGCCACTTCGAATGTCACCTAGGCTACTACTATATTGAATAATAAAATACAATATAATAATGGAAACATAAAGATTGCTTCTCAGAACTGTTTTGGGATAGATCTCAGCATCTTGGCAAGTCTCCAGCTGACAGAAAGCTTGTTTCTCCTAAGCAATGCCTCTAACCAAATGGCTTAGATTGCTTTGATAGAAGAGAGGATTCCCTCCAGGGATGTATGCTTGGTGCAGCAGATAGCTTGACCTAGTAGCTGAAGCAGGCAATGCTTTGGAAAGAGGCACCCTAGACAGAAGCTTAACTTTTTTGCAAACTTCTGATGAATCTGTAATGAATGGGAAGTCGTTGCCTTATTCTCTTTCCCACTCTTCACTACAGGTAATTCTTTCTCCTTGTTCTCTGTCCCTCTTTTCTTGTTTTAGTGTTAGAAAGTTTGCTTTTGTCAAATAGTTGACAAAGATTTTGCTAACATCTGGATCTCTCAAACATCACCACTTCCATCCTTCCATTCATTAAGCTGTGATTCAAACTGGTTCTGTAGTCTCCTCTTGTTTGCTCCTTTTACAGCAGTGTGTTTTAGCAGTTTATAGTTGAGTGAGTTTCTTCTGGTTATGTAAATACCAGGAGTGGAGAAGTAGATTCAGTTTTGGTGGTGGTTGTGTTTAAGGGGATAGAGGATTTCTGAAGGGAGACAAGACTTTTGAGAGAGTGGTTAGTATTAGGTGACAAAACCTACATTAATATCGTGAAAGAGAACTTTTGGTTCTGGTCTTATTGATGACTTACACTGGGTGAGATTTTGTGGACTTCAGTGTATTTACTTTTTTGAGTGAGATGAGGGCTGGCTCCTCTTAAATCACTTAGGTCATGCTGCATAATTCATTTGCAAGCTCCTGTAATTAGTTGCAGGTAACCTCAGACTTCCTGGAGTTTGCTGCTTCCCCAGGAATGGACTCTGCCTGCGCCCCGCCGCGCTGCCGGGGTCCAGCCTTTTGCTCACTCTCTCACCTTAGGACCATATGCCCCGTGAAACGCGGTTCAGGGCTCTTCCCCTCGCGTCGTCTTATGCCGAAAGCGGGGCGGGGAGGGACACACCAGCTCCCGGAGGACCAGAAGTTGCTGTGTGGGAGAGCCGGGGAGGGCCCGGCGCTAGGTCCGGCCGCCATGCGTTATGTAAGGGCGCAGGGGTTGCGGGCCAGGGTGACTGACAAGGGAAGGGACATTCCTGGAGGAGGGGGGGAGCGGGAGTCTCGCAGTCCTGGAGCTGCTGCCAGCGCCCGCGGCTCTCGGGGACGCGGCGGGGAGAGCGTCTCCCGAGCGAGGAGAAACATCCCAGGAGGGACTGTACGGGGAAGCGTGAGGAGCGAGTGGGGCGCCGTGCTGGTTTCCCCGGTGGGGCACGCCGCCCAGTGAATGAGGGGGAGCAGCAGCGATGTTGGTGTGAGAGGACGGGGAGCGAGCGCGGCTCTCCCTGTCACGGGGCGGTGCGATGCGCTAGGGCTGGAGTCGGGTTGCTACGGCGCAGCATCCTGTCGCCCCCTCGGTGCCCTGGCGCGGCGGCAGCCCCGGTGACGGGCGCTGCCCCTTTAAGACCTGCTCGCCGCCGGTTGCAGGCAGAGGGAGTGACCTCTGGGCTTTGACAGCTCCCCTAATAACTAGCAGAGCCCTGGCTCCGCCCGCGGCGCCTGATTGGCCGGCGGGCCGGTATGCCGCGCACCGATTGGCTGGCCGCTTCCCCTGAGCGAACCTTTAGAACTCCGAGACACAATATTCTGTTACATTGTAGCAAAATGGCGACTGTCATTCACAACCCCCTGAAAGCGTAAGTAGGAATCAAAAATGTACATATTCCGCGTGGTTTAAATATGAAAAAAAGGCGCCTTTTCGGCGCCGGCTGCCAGCCGGAGCCGGGTGCCGGCAGCCTCCCGGCGGGTCCCTCCTCCCGCCTCCCTTTCTGCCCCGGCGCCCCTCTCGCGTTTTGTGCCGCACGGCCCCGCAGCTCGCGCCGAAATTAACAAGGGGAAAGAAAATTTGTTCGGCTCGCGCGCCGGTTAATTGGCGCCCGGGCGGGGGGAGGTGGCGGCGGCGGCGGCGGCAGCGGTGGTAGGGAGGCGGCGGCAGCAGAAGCAGCACCGGGCTGCCTGCCGCTCCCGGAGCGCAGATCGGGGACGGCACCGGTAGAGTCCCGCGGGGGTGCGAGGACTTGACAGCGGTCCTGCCCCCGCGGTCCAGGAGGGCTGGCCCTCGGCTCGGCGGGGGAAGGACTGGCCCAGGGCGGCAAGGAGAGTGGGTACACACACATACTCTACAGATGTGGCTTGGAGTTGCCTCCGCGTATCTCTGCGGAGTTGGGATGTCTCGTTAAGGGGGAGCACAGCGGCCCCCGCGCTTCTCGGCTGAGTGGCGGGGGCCGGGGGGAGGTTGGGTGGGGGGAGGCGGCACGGGCAGCAGGGGCACTGCTGTCACACCTTGGTATTTGTGCGAGAGAGGAGCGAAAGGGCGAGGGAGGGGAGCAGATCTGCGTAAAATGAATGACTGGGGACTGCCGGGCGTTGATCTGGGGCAGGAAGTCCGGAGATCTATTTTGCATATGACAGGCTTTCGCTTTTCAAAGTAGCAAGAGAGTTGATGGTTCTTTCAGTCTTGAGAGCGGGCAGAAGCTGCCGAGGGCTGCTCGGGCGGGATTTGGCCCGCTGCTGGCGAGGAACACACGAGGAGGGGGCAAGTGCCTCCGATACCGGGATATTCCGGGTTTCTCGGTTTGGTAGTAAGGCAAATTCGAGAGGGAGACCCGCGGGACCCAGTTGTCGTCGTCTGGGTCGCGTCCTTTATTTTCCTTCTGGTCGGCAGAGCTCGCCGTTAATCCCTGAAGGCATTAGGGAGAGTGAGATTTGGCACCGTATGTGGGGAGAAGAGCTGTCGTAACCTTTTTCAAACGAATTTCCTGCTAACGGGGGCAACGCTCTCGGTATTAAAGCGGGGAAGCCGAGTACCTGGCGGTGACGCTTCGCTTGCACTTTCTGGCTGCGCTGAGTGGGTGGTTTTATACCTTGGAGCTTTCAGAGACGAAATTAGGGCTGCGAGGGCTTTCTCTCTCTTCCCCCTCCCTCTTTTCTTTTCTTTTTTTTTTTTTTTCCTTGTTCCCGTACTCGAGTCTTTCGGACTGGAGTTGGAAAAACACTTGAAGGTTTTTCCAGGGATTCCTGCCGCTGTCTCTCAGCGATCCGGAGGGAAAGGAAAGCCTCGAGCCAGGAAGAGGTGCTGGCATGTTTATCGGCTCTCCTGCTCCGTCTTAGTAGCAAACCTTTGCTTTCCGTTAGCCGGTCTCTCAACAGCACCTTATCCGCGGGGAGAGGGAAGCGAGTTGTTAGGGGGTTAACCGAAGAAGTCTAGGTGTCTTGATGGGGTGGAACTGTGGGGCTGAACGCACTCTGAGCACGGCGCGGAGCAACCGGCGTGTCCCCGGTTGAGGGCAGGTTTAATAGTCGTACGAGCGAGAGCAACTTCTCCCCGTGTGCCTCCGGGAGCCGAAGAGCGCACCTACAGGGCCCGCGCTGCTCCTCACCTGCGCCGGGACAAGACGCCTACGCCCGTGCCACTCGCGGTAGCCAGGAAGCCCGAGCTCGGTGGCTTCTGGGGACGGCGGGTGAGAGGCGGGGAGTGCCCGGGGCGCTCCTAGGAGCGGGCGCTGCCCGAGGAGCGGGGCCGCGGCGGTGGGAGGACGCCGGGCAGCCGCCGTCACTTCTCCCCTTCTCCCTGCGGAGGACGGGACCTCGCTGCGTACTTCGAGGCACCGTGAGGCTGCCGACGGTAGCGGCGGATCCGCGGAGAGGGCGGACCCCGCCGAAGGGCTGCTGGTGCCGGAATGATCCGAGGCCCGATCCCACTACCGCTGAAGTCGGGGAGGGGGAAGGATTAGGCTATTTCTAATTAGCTTCCTCCTCTCGCCCCTTGAGGGGTGTGAGAGGAGGAAACAATAGACATAGAGTGCTGGGTTCGCTTTTCTCTATGTGCCTTTTGAAGTACTCATACTATGTGGAGGGACCAGAACTGGTGCTGGCTAACACCACCTACATTTTTTATTAACAACTTGTTTAATAAAACATTTCATAATTTTAACTTATTCTTTAAAGTTGCTGATCGGGAAACAATACACATGTACATAAATTATGAATGGGATAAATTAAGACAAAGGCAGTGGGACACCTAATAGGATGCGTTGCACAATGTTTTATCCTCATGTGTCCTTACTGACAATGAAAGGGAGCTGAATGACATTTGCATTTCCTCTGTCTGCGTTTTGATTGTATCTCAAAACCCACAAACGCCCCCTACAGAAACTGGCCACACAAAGGTTTTCCTCTGAGATGAGGAGGCTGAGGAATCCTAGCCAAGCTATCAAGCAGCTCCCTGTGTGCACTTGTGCATTTAAGTGTGTCCAATACTCAGTTCATCTCTGGCACCTGAACACATACATGTCTCTGTTCATGCTAGACTAGTCTGTACGGATAATTTATTCCAGTGTGCATGAGCATCTATAGGAATACGCTACACAGAACAGGTCAGCACATGGAGTCTTTATTAATGATTGACGTCTTCCACTCAACTTGCCTTTCTCTTTGTCTAGCACTCTGTTCTCACTTTCCTGTTCTCTTTTGGTACTTTCATCCCCTTGCTCTTCTCCTCTTCATTTTTTCTGGTGATCCAGTCAACCTGACATGACAGTCTATAGTTACTGCCATTTAATATTGTTTTGTTTACCAACATGGTGCTGCAGGTGAAAATATTAGGATTCTAAGTTTAACAGATCTGCAAGGAAAAGGAGGCAGACGCCGCATAAACACATTCTTCATCCATAGAAAAGGCAATGTTTGGATAGCTTTGATGGGGCAGCAGTTGAAGTACTGGATTTGTTGGGTTGCTTTCTTCCAATGCTCTGTATACCTGTTTGCATACTTCTTTCCATCTTCTCCTTTGGATGTTTTAGTGTGGAGATATTTGAGCAGTGCAGTAGGAGAAACAAACGCAGTTAAAAAGTTTTCTGAATTGCTTCAAATGTCAGTCAGAAATCTCAATGGCTTTGTAAACATTAATTAATTAAACCTCTCAACACTCCTGTGAAGAAAGGATTATTGCCTTTGTTTTATGGATGGCTGAACTAGGACAAAGTGGTTCAGAAACTTTCTAATTTGAAGATCAAGTCTAGAATGCAGCTGTTCAACTTTGAGTCTTAGCATCTAGTCTCATTTCCTCCATCTCTGCCTTATTAGCCATGTGCATATGGTACCATAACACATTTAATGTAATTAAGATCTTGTAATTTAGAAAGCCTTATCAAGAAGCAGAGATGGGTTCCCCCCACCATTCTTTGTCTTTCCTCCTACAGCTGACTTTTATTTCAGGTTGTCAATTAAACATTCTCACTGGAACATATGTTAGGCTGCTGCCTTTTCTGCATGTGACATTCCCTCACGCCATTCAGCTTGCTGCCTGGATGCTCACTGGAGGAGCTGTTGCCTTCCAGTAGTCTGGCCTTGGAGTAGCAGTGCTGGTGCCCTCCTGCTCTCTTTATTTTTTTTTTTTTTTTTCTTCTCCTTAGAGCAACCTCTGGGACAGATAAGGCTAACTCAAGCTTGATTGCAAGACTACGTTGCTTGCATGCTGACTGTATTGCTGGATAACTTTGATGTGCTCGGGGACACTTATTCCCTGCCAGGTGTATGGGGACCAGATCATCGCAGACTTGTGTGTACAGCCAGCACTGACCTTATAAACCCTACCAGGCCTGTTCTGTCTCTTCATCTCTGCCTCAGACACACAGCAGCAGTTGGTTTTCCAATTGCTGTACCAAATGAAATAGCCTAGACAGCCTGCTCTGAGCCCTGTGCTGCCAAATGGCCATCCTTGTGATCATGAATTCTGTGGCATGAGACACCTGTGAAGAAATGGTCTGTGCTTGCGTCTCTGTTTCGTGTCAGCAACAGACCAGCATGAGTCTTGGGGTCTTGTATGGCCAGAGTATTTCATTAGTGATGACTGTGGCTTGAATTCAAGCTGGGGACTCTTAACTGGAAGGTCTCATATCCCATTACATGTCCCTGCAACAGTCTCTATGTCCTGATTAAGTGCTGACGAAGACTATTGTAGGTTTTTTTTTTGTGTAGGGGGGTATGTTGTTGCTTAAGCATCTGGTTGCTCATTTTTAATATTTAAGTGGAAGAATAATGTACGGTGCTGCTTTGAGCAGGTGGAAGCAATAAAATAGATGGACACTTAGGTTGCTATTTTAGTGTTTACAAGTGATGTGGAGGTGATTTTTAGTGTGGCTTTTCAGATGGGAATTTTCTCCTGCTTGACAGAACAGGGTTGTTTGGCACATTAAATTGTGTACCAAAATCTCTGCAGTGTTTCCAGTGTGGCTCTGATGTCACTTAAACCCACAAATGAGCCCTAGTGTGACACATTTCAAACCAAAACTCTTGTCCACATGAAACTTGTATTTCCTCTATCTGAGCACCAACTTTAAGGGAAAATGAGGGATGATTATTATTATTATTGCACTTATGTGAGGAAACATAAGCATAAACTAAACTCGAAGTCAGTGTGGGGTGGAGCAGCCAATTTAAGAGGATCTGCGGGGATACACCAGTCTGAGTAAGAGAGAGTCTGATAAATGGTATGTTACTAGTGACTGCATTATGTCTGGATCTGAGTTATTTGTGCATGAGGAGTTGTTACAGTGCTTTTCTAATTTTGTTTCACTGGACAGCCTTCTGCAGTTCGTCTAGCCATGTGGATGGATGGAGGTTGTATCACCAAATTGCTGCTGAAGAAAAAGTTTTTAAAACATATGGTTTGTGGTGTGTGAAAGCCATATCAAATGCTCTGGGTTGTGCTACGGAAGCCCAAAGGTATGGTTTTTTGGAGGGTGTAGTAATTTCAAGGTAGGCACATGTCCAGTGGCCTGTGTGTATAATGCCTATTAGATAGGATTCACAGTGTTTGGGAATAGTTTACTCAGATCGTGCAGAAGTCCAGTACACGAAGCAAAATGGGGCTCTGTCTTCAGTCTGAGTCATGGTGAAGAGAATGTGGCTCATCCTTTGTGTAGCCTAATGAAAACTGCTTTCCTGAAACTGGAAATGTAGTATTTGGAGGCCACTCTCAAGAGCAGACTCTGTCCATCTTGTGTATCTGTCTTCTGCAACTTGACAACTGACTATACCTCTGCTGTCCTAAAATGAGGCATTCCAATGCTCCCATTGCCTGCAAATGAACCATCTTTCAGGATTATTGTTTGTCAAGTCTGGCGGTTTCTCACTCTGGTTTGTCTTTTATGTCAGAGCTGAATTTTTCTTGGTAGATCAGCTTTACAATCTTGGTATTTATTCTGGGCTTATCACTGTGTTGTCTGTATGTGATGTCGCCTTGAGCAAGAACCATCCCTGTATTGTTTATCCCCGAGGAGTTGCAGGAGTGGAATGAATCTGTTTCAGGAGTTGACATTTTTCTCCCTTGGACAGAGCAACCTCTGATCTGAGGATTCCCTGTCTGGGGTGACATACTCCCACATGCAGAGAAGCAGCACCAAGGCAACATTGCTTACGGCCTGTTTCAAGGGCTTCATTAGTTCAGTACTGCTCTTCTGCTGGCTTTGCCTGGCAGTTTTGCCTAGAATGCAGAGACTGAGGTGTGGTAATCACTTCTGTAGTACAGGTCCCAGTTTTAGTACTGTCTTGTTTCTTTTAAGGAGATTTCAAGACAATCTAAATAAAGCATACTTTCAAAATACTGCTTTTTTTAAGCTTTTTTTTTTTTTTCAGATGGAAGTGTTTCTTGAATTTGAAAACTTCTCTGTAATTTGTGGAGCAAGTCAAATGCACTGAAGTGGTGCAGTAGTGAGATGCAGAAAGTGATTTGCTTTTCTTCTTCCTTGTTTTGAAAGAAAGGGGAGGGTCCAGAGGAGTGCCACAAAAATTATCAGAGGCCTGCAGCAGCTCTCCTATGAGGACAGGCTGAGAGAATTGGTGTTGTTTGGCCTGGAGAAGACAAGGCTCCAGGGAGATTTTGTAGTGGCCTTTCAATACCTGAAAGGGGCCTGCAGGAAAGCTGAGGGAATGGCTGCTTATGAGGGCATATAGCAGTAGGACAAGGGGCAAAGGTTTTAAACTAGAGAGGGGTATGTTTAGATTGGATATTAAGAAGAAATTCTCTGCTGTTGAGGTGGTGGAGACTCCATCCCTGGAGACATCCACAGTTGTGCTTGGTGTGTCTCTGAGCAATCTGATTTAGTTGTGGATGTCCCCCCTTACTGCAAGGGGATTTGACTAGATAACCTCTAGAGGTCCCCAGAAAGAAAGGGACCTGGGAATACTGGTAGATAGTAGCCAGCAGTGTGCCCACGTGGCCAAGAGAGCTAATGGAATCCTGGCCTGTATTGGGAACAGTGTGGCCAGTAGGACAAGGAAGGTTATTCTTCCCCTGTACTCAGCACTGGTCAGGCCACACCTTGAGTACTCTGTCCAGTTCTGGGCTCCTTAATTCAAGAGGCACGTTGAGATACAGAAAGTGTCCAGAGAAGGATGATGAAGCTGGTGAGGGGCCTGGAGCACAGCCCTGTGAGAAGCTGAGGGAGCTGGGGTTGTTTACCCTGGAGAAGAGGAGACTCAGGGGAGACCTCATTGATGTCTACAACTACCTGAAGGGATGCTGTATCCAGGTGGGGGTTGGTCTCTTCTCCCAGGCAACCAGCAAGAGAACAAGGGGACACAGTCTCAAGTTGTGCTGGAGGAGGTATAGGCTGGATGTTAGGAGGAAGTTCTTGCCAGAGAGAATGATTTGCCATTGGAATGGGCTGCCCAGGGAGGTGGTGAAGTTGCCATCCCTGGAGGTGTTCAAGAAAAGCCTGGATGAGGCACTTAGTGCCATGGCCTAGTTGATTGGCTAATCAACTAAGGCTGGGTGATAGGTTGGACTGGGTGATCTTGGAGGTCTTTTTCAACTGGGTTGATTCTATGATTCTCAATTTTAGAGCTACAAGGGTGACTAGGGGACTTGAACATCTCTCATATGAAGAAAGACAGAAAACTGGGTTTGTTTAGAGAAGAGAAGACTGAGAGAGGACCATATCAGTGTCTGTAAATATCTGAGGGGTGGGTGTCGAAATGAAGGGGATGTTCTCTTTTTGCTGGTGCCCGGTCATAGGACAGGGAACAACAGGTAGAAGCCACACAGGAGGCTCCACCTTAACATGAGGAGACACTTCTTTAGAGTTTGAGGGTGATGGAGCACTAGAACAGGCTGCCCAGAGAGGTTGTGGAGTCTCCTTCTCTGGAGACTTTCAAAACCCACCTGGGTATGCTCCTGTGTGGCCTGCCCTAGGTGATCTTGCTTTGGCAGCGTTGGGGGGTGTTGGACTCCGTGATTTTAACCACAAATTCCTTGCATATGTCTCAGAGAAGAATAATGCAATGTCTTAGTGGCTGCTGGCAAATATCTCTCACCCCTCCATTTCCTCCAGTATGGGAGCAGTGTGAGTATGTAAGCCTGTGTCTCAGTTTTCAGATTACCTGCCTGAACTGGGCACAGTCAGAGGTGCAATTCCAGCTGCATGGAAGGTTTTACCGGCAACCCAGTACTGTGTAAGCGGAGGCTTCACAGGGAGTCAGTGGAGCGGTGAGAGCAGGGCAGGGATGGGTACTGATGAGTGTATGGCTGTGATCAGCAGCCTGTGCTTGCCAAATCCTGAGTCAGTAATTTCATGTTCTGCTGAGCTGTAGCTGGGGGAGAGTCCCCTGCTCAGGTGTTGGTTGGGACACTGACTACATCAATGCTCTTCTTTTGTTGAGAAAGGCTAGAAGTGGTATTTAATATTGCTGTCCCTTATGACAAGAGCTGATCCAACCCGAGTGAGAGTCATCTCTCTATTCAAACAATACCATGAGTTGTATCAGTCTTTGACATCTGATAGTGTTGTTCTTGCTTTCTGATAGTTCTTATAAATTAATATAAAATGCCAGCTGCAACATACATATGGAATCTTAGTATGCAAAAGAGGGACCCCACATAACTTAGAATTTTCCCTCCTTGTGTCTTCTTGGATTCTCCTGTGTGACACAAGATTGGTTAAGATGTGTACAGAATTCCCCACAAACACGTGGCTTAATGCTTCCTGCCTCTTAGGTCTCAAAAATATAGATAGCTTGGGTAAAATAAAGAAAACCAGGTGCAGTGCAGTAAAATAAGGCCATGCCTCGAGATGGTTAATTCCAATCTGCCCTACCGCATCAGCTGGCAGGGCTGATTTGATCTGATCAGATGTGGCCATGCTATTTCTGCCAAAACACAAAGTACAGTGCTTATGCTGCTTTTCTGCTTTGAGTTGGCTTTGTGCTAGCCACAGGAAGATAAATTATGCCTGTTGGGACAAAAATGCCTCTTGAAAATGTTTTGGCCACTTTTCATCATTTGGATGGGTAAGCGAACCACCAGTGTCACGTGGCTGTGGAAATTCTGGTCTGGTTCTAGGAACTTTACAGTTTCTAGTGTTCTTGTAGATCCAGAGCCTGACATGACTAGTGACAGAGTTGAGAGAAAAACTAAAATGTCTGGAGTTATAGCCCAGGTAGTTCACCATCCAGTGAACGTGGCCATAAGGAAACTTATAGTGGAGACACAGAATTAGTGCTATTTCTTCAAGGGAAAATACTGCCGAATTTCCATTTCCTTCAAGAGCAGTTTGGAATAAAGTCATCCATGAGTTTGTATCAAGTATTTTGGTCTGAAGATTGTTTCCTGAGAGACTGTTTAGACAGCAATGGGGGCAAATCTATTTTATGTTTGCAATTACTTCAGAACCTATGCAATCTGAATAAGGAATAATGGAAGCAGTAATTCAGAGAGCTCTTTTACTGCTAATCGTCTTTGGTCTTGACCATGAAGAAAAACTGCATTGTCTGAGGCTGATAAGTCATTCACCATTGTCCAGTATTGGAAATTATAACGAAACCCACTTGTATCTACAACTTTATCCTGGTTGATTTTGATTTAATTTTTTTCCCCAAACTACTGAAGGGTGTTTTGAAGGTTGTAGAGTTTTTTGTGTTTGCTATGAGTTTCCTCTTGATTAGCATATACCTGTTGATGTGAAACATGGAATAAATCAGGAGGACAGTTTGAATTCAGAGATTAGTACCCTTTATGGTTGGGAGAGTGCAGATTAAGAGTCATGCAAGAAGCGATGAGTGAGAGTTGGTGATGGCAAGAATCTGTGGTGAGCTCTTTCTCCACAGGTGTGAAGAAACTGTCTCAATTCTTCTACTTCATCATGTCTGACTGTAATTTTCAGGAGCTGTTTCTCCAAGAAGTCTGAGTATTTCCATTAATTTTGGTGATCAAATGGCATGTGGATGAAAGTGATGTTAATAACTCCTTAGGTAGAATGGGACCCTGAAGAATTCTTGTTTTTCTCTCTTCTATGTAGGTGGAAATGAATGGAAACGTGGTCATGTTAGCTGTTGTTATGTAGCTGGCAGAGGCGCTCCTGAGGTCAAAATCTAACCAAAAAATATTGATGGAGGAACAATGTGGAAAACCCTTCTTAATTTCCTGTCACCAGATCTGATTGTTTTTGTCAATAGTCTCTCAGCTAAATGTTTTATTGTCTCCTATCTTTTTCCTGTCCCTTGCTTCCCAGCCTCTTTCCCCCATTGACCTCTACAAGCACAGTCCTAGTTGTTGATTTATCAGGGCAGGCTAGCTCAGCACTGTGTGGAGATTGCTTTTAATTAACTGTCTCTGTTTTTTCCAACCTTCAGGGAGCAGCAACCCTTTAATGATTTTAATATTTTATCTGAATTTATATCCATCTCATGTGTTGTTTGTTGCTCTGCTTCCTCACATGTTCTTCCTAAGTCATTCCCCTAGATGAAATGTTTGTTTCAGGTCCCTCCTACAGGATGAGGAGGAGAGTTTTTAATGGCTTCTGGACTGGAAGGATGGACTCATGATCTACCCTGATGTTTTGGAGGAGAATGGAGAGTATGAGATATGCGGTTGGGGAGTATGAAGCAATGCATTTTGGTGGTATCTTGGAGCAAAATTTGATTCAGTGTTCTGCCTCCATGCACAGGGAGAGGCAGCTTTGTTTTGTGGTTGCAGCCTGGCAAATCAGAGCCTACTAAATTAAATCTGACTCTTGACTTGTTGGATAGTATAGATAAACTGAGCTTATTTTCAGTCAGGTATGACTCTCATGCTAGTTAGGCTGAGTAAAGGAGGCACTAATGTAATTACCTATCGCTAAAATGTAGCTTCCTTCCTGTTCATGAATACAGGTTCAAAGGAGAGTAGTTCTTTACCTGCAAAGATTACCTTGTCTACTATGAGTAACTCTACCAGGTGGGATGTCCTTAGCCTGAGCAGAAAGAAGCTATACAAAATTTCTCCAATATGGAATTTTCTGTTTGTGTTCTACAATGAGGATTTAAGGAGGTTCCAGCATGAAAGAATTACAAAAAATAGATGGTATTTATCATGTGTAAAGTATGTGTCACTTTCCTTCTGAAAAAGGAATATGCTTTGTAGTCATGCATGATGTGGGATTTTTGTGGGATTATTTTATCCATTTTTCTGATGAGAGGAATAGCACCCTCTGACTGCCTTGGTGATGGTCATCCTAGTCTACCTGTCAACCACTGACTAAATTGGAGGTTAGCAGTCACAGCGCTTTGCTTTTGGTGTCGAATGTTAGGCTGGCAGCATATGAACAAAATGTTGAAAGTCAATGGGAATCCTTCTTTGGTGGCATTTCCATGAGTGAGCTGAAATTAGGGGCACAGAGGAAGAGTGGGAAAGTGAGTTAAGGCTGTTTGCTTGGTTCTGATGGAAAAGCTCACAGATAAATATTGCTAAACTATCTTTAACGGCAGCAGCTTATGCCTATTGCTGATAAGGACACTGTTGGGGTGCAAAAATTTTGCCATGGAAATGAACCAAGTGGCAAGTAGTTTTGCATTTCAGAAATAAGTGCTGCAAACCACAGTCTGTTCAGTGCAATTCACGCATTGAATTTGAAGTCATTGGTGTAAGAACAGTTTGACTCTGTTGATTTTACCAGGCTCCTTGTGAGTATGTGTAAGTGTATTTAAAGCCCCTGTGTTAACATGGCAGAAGAAATGAAGTTCTCAGCTCTAGTCCTCACTTACTGAGGAAAACATTTTTCAGACACTGAAAGGGACACAGTCATGGGTGCTACTGGTCAAAATCTTGTTGGTGCCTCACTGCATAGAGATCATTGTCGCTTGTCTGTGGTTTATGTCTCTTTCCCATCTTCCACTTTAGCTCACTTTAAAAAAACAAGAATTGCTTTGGATGTATTTTTCATCATGCTGTTGCTGTGATTCCACAGTTACAAACTCATAGCATCCTCATCTGACCAGACTGCAACGTATCTGGTTTGGGTATTCATTCTGCTGAGTAGATCTGAAAGTAAATTCTCTTCCTCTGTTACTAACTTTCTAGTTTTGTTTCTGCAACTAACTTACCCATGAAGCCCTAGGGTTAGGAAAGGCTGTCTCTCCTGACATGTTTTCTGGGTTCCTCACTGCTAAACACATAGCATGCAAAGATGAAACCTGGCTGCCCCCTCAAAGGGCATTCTATTTCCCAGGCTGCTGTTTCCAGCTACCTTCTCCTTCATGCACCTCTCTGAGGGGAAGAGGAGGAGCACACGAGGGGTGAGCACTCTGCCTTTGGGAAAGGCTCTGACCTGAAAATGGATTGCAATTCCAGACGAATGGTTCCTTCCCTTGGTAACAGAATTGCACACTTGGGCTCTGAGCTCTTTGCATTAATTCCATCTCTGCTAAACTTTCCCAGTCAATTAACCATGTCCATCTCTTGCTCTAGCAGCCACATGTGCCTTTTCTGCCACAGCAGGGTTTTGGAACAGTAACTCCCTGCAGCCTTTGCTGCAGCAGTTTTCTTCCAGCAGCTTCCCTTAAGCATGGTTATCAATCAGAACCTGTCAGGTTTTTCCTTCAAACACATCTATTTTCAGGTCTGTAGGACTTTGACCTTTTGCTTTTGTCTTTACAAGTACTATTTTTTTCCAATAGAGGCCAGCCCAAATGCTGAGTGTTAGGTCTTTACACAGATACAAAAGCAGCATGAAAATTCCACTCTTAATATGAGGAGATTCTGCTAAACCTGGATATTTCTTTTGGTTTCCATGATTTTGCCTCCCTTGGGTTTTAATTTTGCTTGTCACAAAGGCCCCATTAAGCTGGCCAGTACTACTTGTGTGGTGTTCCAGACATCACCCACAGTGCAGAGGTTTCCTCAGAGTAGCTGGCTAACAAGACTGGATGAAAGAGCAGGGAATTTTTGGAAGCCACAGTGTCTGGGAGATGCTCACCCATGGGATTTGATATAGACTACCTTTGAAGAGAAGTCTGTACACCTCTAGAAGAACGTCTTGGATTCTGGCAGTAGTGGTCTCTTGGAAATGCACATATGGGGTCATGTTTTTCTTGCATCTTGTACTACCATCAAAGGTGAAGTTGAGTTTTTAAAACAAGAGACTATATTTAATATTGTCTTGAGCATGAGGGCGAGCCTGCTCCTGTTTCTAGTGGATAGGTACCTATGTCGTAAAATCTGCCATCCCAGTTGGCACTAATTGGTTCCTGTGTGGGTACTTTCAGATGAGAACATCAAATTGGCCATAGAGACTCAGTTTATAGAAGTGTAGGTTTAAAAGAGGGTTCCTGGGTCTTATGTCCAGTCCCCTGGTACCATGTCAGATAATCCCTTTCATAAACTGAGAAGTCCTTGTCTTAAATCCCCACTTGGACTGTTTGTTCCCATTACTCCTCTTGGGAAGGTTCCAGAACCCACTGCTCTGATAGCTGGAAATAGCACTTTAATCCGTAGCCTAGCCCTACTTGTGACCAGTTTATACCCATTTGTTCTGGTGCCAGCATTGAGTTGTAAGTTAAAATACTGTTGCTCCCTCCATGTCTTCCTCTCCGCTATCACACATTTGTGTGACACTGTTGTAAGCCCTCTCAGTCTATGTTTTGATACACTAATCTGCCTGTGCTGTCTCTCAGTTTCCTTTGGTCACCGGACTCTTTATTGTCTTTGCCTTCTCTACTCCAGCTTGGATCACTCACATTCAGCTTTCTTGAGTGTGAGTAGATGAAGTTGTTCTTTGTTCCAGGTAAGATTTCTTCCTCTACAATACTTTTATTTTTTACCTCTTCTGGGCTCACCTTGCTTTTGTATTTGTTTGTGGTTGCATCATGCTGGTGGTTCATAGTCATCTGTGGTAGGCTGATACTGTTACATTTTTTCTCCTGTCTTTTTGGCTGTTGTCCAGGTTATTAAGTGAAACTTATACTGAATTCACTCCATCTAATTCCCCTTGCCTGATATCCTTCATTTCCTTGATATCCCTTCAAATTGTGTAAATGCCGAACTCGCATCAGCACGCACACTTTTTGTGCCAAGGCCATTACTAGGAGTACTGAATAAGATCAGTCCCCAGACCAGTTCTTTCTAGAGCTCCAGAAGTGACCTCCCATCAGTCAAATACTCTCTCTCTGTTAGGACTTCATCTATGTCTAACTCCCTTTCAGTGTATTTTCAGTTGTATCACCATACTTGTACTAATCCTTGTCTTCTACATTTTCATTAATTTCTCATTTAGGACTGTATGAAACATTCTCTGGAACTCCAAATAGTTAAGAGGAAGATGTATATCTTATCAAAGTGAGATGTCAGGTTACTCTGGCAAGATCCATCTTAGTTGTTTCCTTGTTCTATAGTGTTCTTGTCTCAGCAGGCTGAGAGTTTAGGTGGTGTTCAGCCTGGAGAAGAGAAAGGTGTGGGAAGGCCTTCTAGTGTGTGAAGGGGACCTACAAGAAACCTGTGGAGGGGCCAGATATGTTGATGTAGCCCTGGAGGGTGATTAATGATTATTGATGATTAATCGGAATTGTGAGTAAATACTTTAATACCTCTGTACTATCTGTAACATCTGTAGTTTCCTGGCATAGAGCAGAAAGAGTTTCAGCCTGCTCTGCTGGGAAAATAGTACATTGACCCCAGGTGGCATTGAGCCACGAGGAAAAATCCTCTCTCTGTTAATAGTTGTATGCTATTTATTGTAATATAGTTATTAATAAGCCATATTGTGTTATTATTCCTATAAGGTCTTTCATAACCGTGAAAAGGATCCATTTTAATATTAAATATAGCGGTTGGGGGTGCCGAGAGTTCAGAATATTGGATTTAATAAATATATAGAATCATAGAATGGTTTAGGTTGGAAGGGACCTCAAGGATCATCCAGCTCCAACCCCCTGCCACAGGCAGGGACACCTCCCACTAGAGCAGCTCGCCCAAGGCCTCATCCAGCCTGACCTTAAACACCTCCAGGGAGGAAGCATCCACCACCTCCCTGGGCAACCCATTCCAGTGCCCTACCACCCTCACTGTAAAGAACTTCCTCCTAACATCCAGTCTAAATTTCCCCCCTTCCAGCTTATACCCATTCCCCCTCGTCCTAACATTACTAGACCGTGTAAATAGTCCCTCCCCAGCTTTCCTGTAGGCTCCCTTCAAATACTGGAAGGCCACTATAAGGTCTCCTCGAAGCCTTCTCCTCTCCAGGCTGAAGAGCCCCAACTCTCTCAGCCTGTCCTCATAGCAGAGGTGCTCCAGCCCTCTGATCATCTTCGTGGCTCTCCTTTGGACCCGCTCCAGCAGTTCCATGTCCTTCTTGTATTGGGGGCTCCAGAACTGCACACAGTACTCCAGGTGGGGTCTGACGAGAGCAGAGTAAAGGGGGAGAATCACCTCCCTTGCCCTGCTGGCCACACTTCTCTTGATGCAGCCCAGCACTCGGTTGGCTGTCTGGGCTGCATGTGCACACTGCCGGCTCATGTTGAGCTTCTCGTCGACCCAGACCCCCAGGTCCTTCTCCTCAGGGCTGCTCTCCAGCCATTCATCACCCAGCCTGTATCTGTGCCTGGGATTGCACCGACCCAGGTGCAGGACCTTACACTTGGCCTTGTTAAACGTCATGAGGTTGGCCTGGGCCCACCTCTCCAGCCTGTCCAGGTCCCTCTGAATGGCATCCCTGCCCTCCAGCAAGTCAGCTGTGCCACACAGCTTGGTGTCATCTGCAAACTTGCTGAGGGTGCACTCAATTCCTCTGTCCATATCACTGACAAAGATGTTAAAGAGCACTGGTCCCAGCACTGACCCCTGAGGAACACCACCATGTTTTCATACATAATTATCTCGTACCTATTAATTTCTCCCCTTGCTGTTAGGTGTATGCTTTCACTTTGCAGTTCTTGTGTAGAGATTATTTAGAATTTATGTGTTGATTGCACAAATGTCTTTGTGGCTTCCACCTCAGTCATCCCGCTGAAGCACAGCAGTCCTTTAGTTCTTGGCCTGTAATGACATTATATTTAATCTATATACCATTCTAACTGCAGAACAGATGAACTTTTTTTGATCACTCTTAATGTCTGAAGAGTGTTACTTTGTTTTTTTAGTAGACTTTGCAAGTTTCAAGTCTTGACTTGGACAATTCTCCCCATACTTCCTGACCTTTAAGCTCCAACTTCATCTTCTGTTACTACTGTTTTCTGTACCTGAAAGGTGTCTGTTTAATTCTGGTGGCTTGTTTCAAGATTATTATTCATCCAGTAGCTTCTCTAGTCTTTCTATACAAGTTTCAAACAACTTCTGCATTTTTCTCTCAAAGACTATCTTCAAGTCCTGCTCTGTTCTGCTCCTCCCGTATCTGAAGCACTTGGGAAAAGGTTTGAAGCACTCTGATGGTGATAGGAATTGTACAATTTTGTACCTATTCTTGTAGTGTGGAAGATTTAGACTGCATTGATCTAGGGCAAGCAGGGGCAATTCTGCTTACTATTAAGTTGTTTTACGTAATTAGATCATGCCTAAATGTAGCTTTTAAAAGTTCCTCAATGCAAAACAATGTTGCATTCAGAGTTGCAACTGTTAAGTAAAAATCCAAATGAGCAGCTTAAAGTTGTGTGGGTTTGTTTTTTCTTAAAAAACCTTGTTCCACTTTGATGTTATTAGTCCTACTCAGATAAATATGTGCATGCATAATATATGCATATATTTATGTGTATATAGTACAGGAAAGAAAGAAACAGAGATGGTGTTTAGGAAAACATGGTATCGTTCCTTAATCAATATCTTGACATTTTAAACATTTCCATATACTACTTACTAATTTGTGGCAGTATGTGATTCAACTCTTTCCTACTGATCGGCCTCAAAACCTCATATAAGTAGGAAAAAATTATACTCTCTCCCCTCTTACTAGAAGACTCTGGGAACTTTAAAAATATTACAGCACTCTTTGGATCGATGCATATCCTAGCAATGCCTTGCATAAGTGACCTAAAATTGTGTGATCAAACCTCTTCTCCCCTCCCCATCCCTAGAGAGTTATTTGTAATTAGATAAAATGAGGACAGAATATGCATAAGTATCTGTTATGCTGGGATTCCTGCCCAGAAAGGAAACTTAACGCCCTGAGCTGGCCATAATCTTTTACACCCTGTATACTATTGACAAGGCTATGGATGGAGATGTTGGGAGCTCAGGAGCAGATTTTTGCTGCTGTCGTATGGTAACCTTTCTAAATTGACTGTTTTCCAGAACAAGTGGAATCACACAGCCTGTATTTTACTTGTCGTTGTTTGTCGGGGACATTTTGCTTGTAAGAGGGGGCCTGATTCTTCAGTTTCATGCCTAATGCTTTGGAAGTGAGTGTAAATTACTGCTTTTGTGGTTTGGACGTGTTTCACCTTCACTTTGCCCAGATGTAAATGACCACGTGGAGTACAGGGCAATGGAGAACTGGGAATGGAGTTGTTGGTTATTTTTTTCCATTTCATCTAGCAATTACTGCATGTCTCTGGCTGCTCAAAGAAAGGGACAGTGGAGTTTGGTGGGCAAATTTAGCTCTCTGTAATCAAACTAAGTAGCTCTTTTGAAGTCCGTGACAGGTTGTTTAGTCCTGTGATACTATACAATGCAGGTGAATCAGATAGGTGTCACTTCAGAAATCTGCTTGATGTACTGTCACCATTTTCTTCTTTTTCCCAATACATATGATAGGTGTCAGCTCACCCCTCACAAGAATCCTTGTTTTTCAGTCCTCTGCTAGGCTTGTGGAGTTCTCCTTGTGACTTGGCAACAGCAAAATGCAAACCCTGGGCACTTAAGAATCTGTCAGTCTTCTTCAGATGTCCCAGACATGGGTAACTCCACTAGATGAAAAGCTTTTCATGGAGCAGCTGGGCAGTCTGTGTGCTAGTCTTCCTCTCTGTCTTTGCTACAGTGTCCTTGAGGTGAATGTCAGCAAAAGTAAGAGAGGTGTGTTGATAAAAGAAGGGGCAAGGTCACATAAAAAGCATGCCCTCCTGCATGCTCCCAAGGAAGATTTCTATCTGTCCAGCATTTTCGTTGCTCTGCTTGGTGTAGCTGAATCAGGAAGTAAGAGAGCCAAAGCTGTGATGAAATCTGATTCTTTTTTGAAATTATGTCCAATTTGGCATCTTTCTGAGCTGAGAAAGTTTGGCTTGCTTTCCTTCTTCACTCGCAGTAATTTGCAGAGTGGGAGATTTGGGGTGAATATCTGTTTTCTGTGCTTACAAGGCAGCAGAGATTCTATGGCTGGGCTGGAATGTGTTGTTTCAACACACTGAATGTGAAAAAAAAACTTCAGCTTCACACAGACTGTGTTTTTTGTTTGTATTCAGTCAGTGTGATTTCACTGAAGTCCAAAAAGTTATGCCAGTGTGAGACAAACCAAGTCTATGTTATTTCAAGGCAGCCGTACTACCAGAGAAAAATTCCTTTTAATTCCCTCCCTTAAATTTTCAGAGTCTCCACCTCAGATATTCAGTAGCGTCTAATGCTTATAATTTGGCAGCAGATATTGACATCAGCAGCTGACTACACGATCCTTAGCAAGAATCTATAGCTTAATGTGCAGGACAGGCAACAGATGACTTCAGTAATGGGGAGGGATCAGAACAAAATCCTAGATCTCAGTACTTCTTGCAAGCTTCGGAGATTAAACCTAGTTCTGAAGTTTAAATGTCTTTAGTGGGTAAGATCCAGACACCCACATGCTTTGGCAAAGCTCAGATTCCAGTCTGGTCTACCTAAAGATTCAAAGTTCTTTTTTCACGTAGAGTCTTCTACTAGTAGAAGAAAGGGAAGGGATAAGAGAGGGGAAAATGGCACATTGGCAAAATTGTTTTTCAATACTATGTTTTTCAAAGTTTTTTCCATGAGATGTCAGCAGCTCTTAAAAATCGCAGGGAGAGTGTACAGTTGTCAATGAGCCAAAATGGTTAAATGCTTTTGAATATGAGTTGGGTTACTCCTTCACCTCTCTTTCTCACAAACATGTCTGGTGAAACTCCAGTAATGAAAACACTTGCTTGGGGAGGGGGACAAAATGCTTTTCAGCAGATAAGTGGTGGTGATATTTAATCACATCATAACAAGACTGTTAGCAATGGTTTAGGTTTGGCATTGAACATACACACAACATTTGTTCTTTTATACGGTATTGGTATTACACAGTAAAAATAGCCCAATTGCAAAACTCACTTGTTACCCTCGTGCCAACTTCTGTTCAGCTAAGAGTTGCTGTTTGAACTTTTAAAGCAACGTTTCATCCGTATGCTATTACCAACTGCACGATTCATTCTCTCTGCTTTCAAATCACCCACTTGTGCCTAAGTAGTTCATAGTTTGAGATACCTGTAAAACCACTTCTGCCAGGTAAGCTGTGCTCATCTTGAATGGTTTCACACTTCAGGATAGTAAAGAGCAGCTGCTGCCTTTAAATTTCCCAGTACACTCCTGCACAGAAGTTTGTTATAGGTTCTTCACTCCACTGAGCTGTTTCAGGTTGGTCCTATCCTGAAATGCTTGTCTTTCTAGTGAGAGATTTGGAGCTACTCTGCATCAGTTTGAATGCTGTGTTTTATCTGTTTATTTGCTATCTTTCAAGGATGCTTGTTGTATCATTCCTCAGCTCAGTTGAATAGGAGGGGTTCTATTTTGAATTAGAAAGAAACAAAGTCAGGAGGACAAAACCCAGAAGAGAAGTATCCACAAGTGAACACTACAAGTAGTGTTACACGGTGCCAGGTGGGCAGCTGGCATGGAAGTCTCCACTGGATCACACGTGAACTAGTTTTCAATTAGGCAAAAGCTCAGTCAAAAAGTCAACCTCTCCAGGCAAATAGGAACGGGGAAGAACTCTCCCTGCCTGAAATAGGAGAGTCCAAGTCAGGAACAGGTTGACAGACAGACCTGCTGATGCATCCTCTTAGAAGGTTACAATTCAGCTTTTGAAGTTACAAGTACATTTTATTTTAAAACCTCTTGAATTCTTCCTTGTTCCTACTGTTACAGTTAAGCCACATCTTATTTTAGGAAGGTGGCTGTTTTCTGTATTTGCTTAGCAGTTTCTCAGGTGGTGAACTTGAAATAGGTAGGAAAGAATCAATATGCATTTTTTTTTTTTTTTTTGTGGACTAGAACCTGATCCCAGAGAGGGGGTTCAGTGAGATTTCACACCTGGGAGGACATTAGAGGGAGTACTTGTGGAGAGATTAGAGAGGACCCAAAAGTGCCATTGGTCCCTACAAAGTGTCACTTACCTAGGAGCTACTTTTAGTTGTTTTGTTTTGTGACAGGCCTGCTGAGAGCTTCACTCAATGTTTCCTTTTACATATTTATAAACATATAAAATGTAACAGTGAACTTGATTCTCATGACTGATATTAGACTCAGTCCTTATTCATTCCAAGATACCACTGAAGAGTCCCAGGGCTGGTAGACCTTTGTTTAGTTGGAAATTGTTTGAAGGATGATGAAAGTAACTTCATAATAAAATGTTCACTACACAGTAGGGGACAGTGCTCACGTGAGACATTTGTTTTTTCCGCTTGATTTGGCAACACAGTTACATAGCAATAATTCTTGCAAAATCACCCTTCAGCATGCTTCTGTCAGGTGTCACCCACTCTAGTTGCACCAGTGGTCCCTGAGACTGCAGATACTTGAGTTCTAAAGAGACTTGAGTCTTCTTGGCAGTGCAGACAAAGCTGCATTTTGCCTCTCCAAAGATAAAAGGCCAAGGCCAGTACTGTTCTGGGTGTAGGGAAGAAAGTCGTAGAAAGAACTGGAATGGAGAGCTGAGAGAGGATGAGGCTTGCTTCTCTTTTGCCTGCTGAGAGATGGGAATGGCACCTACAGCTGCAGAGCAAAGCTTTCCTCCAGTGACAGTCGCTTCCACTCAGCAACTATTACAATGCTTAGCCTTGGTTTCCAAATGGCTTTGATAATGTTCTTCTCCAGAAGCTTTTAAAGTAACTAAGCTGTCTTGGGAAGTCCTCCAGAGGCATAGTTGCTTAAAACTCTGAAAAACACAGGCTGGGAGTGACTAGTTGGTCAGGTCACTTGTGGAGGTGCAGCTGGATCAGTAACCAGGCTTGTGCTGCCTCATACTTGCACATGACCTGGAAAAGAAACCAAAGAGGAAGGTAGCAGACTTAGCTGATAATACTAATTATATTCCAGGTGGGGGAAAAAACCCAAGGTTGCTGTAGTGTTGAAGACTGACTGAAACCAAATGACTGGACTCATTAAAATGGCTGATTATGTTCAGTTCAGATAAGTGTACATAAAGGCATGTGGGGGAAAAAGATCCCCAAAAAAAGATCAGGCCCAGCCAGCATGGGATAGGAAGGGAAGGTCCTGCCTGACCAACCTAATCTCCTTTTATGATCAGTTAGCCTGGTGAATGTGGGGCAGGCTGTGGATGTAGTCTACCTGGACTTCAGCAAAGCCTTTGACGCAGTCTGCCACAACAAGCTCCAGGCCAAGCTGGCAGCTCATGGCTTGGGCAGATTCATTCTGATACAGGTCAAGAACTGGTTGGAGGACTGGGCCCAGAGAATTGTGGTGAATGTTGCCACATCCAGTTGGCAGCCAGTCACTAGTGGTGTCCCCCAGGGATCAGTGCTGGGCCCGGTCCTGTTCAATATCTTTATTAATGATCTGGATGAGGGGATTGAGTCCAGCATCATTACGTTTGCAGATGACACCAAGCTAGGAGCAGGTGTGGATCTGTTGGAGGGTAGGAAAGCCCTGCAGAGGGACCTGGACAGGCTGGATGGATGGGCAGAGGCCAATGGGAGGAGATTTAACAAGGCCAAGTGCCAGGTTCTACACTTTGGCCACAACGACCACAAGCAGTCCTACAGGCTGGGGACAGAGTGGCTGGAGAGCAGCCAGGCAGAAAGAGACCTGGGGTGCTGATAGATAGTAGGCTGAAGATGAGCCAGAAGTGTGCCCAGGTGACCAAGAGAGCCAATGGCATCCTGGCCTGTATCAGGAACAGTGTGGCCAGCAGGACAAGGGAGGTTATTCTTCCCCTGTACTCAGCACTGGTCAGGCCACACCTTGAGTACTGTGTCCAGTTCTGGGCTCCTCAATTCAGGAGAGATGTTGAGGTACTGAAATGTGTCCAGAGAGGGGTGACAAAGCTGGTGAGGGGCCTAGAACACAGCCCTGTGAAGAGAGGCTGTGGGAGATGGGGTTGTTTAGCCCGGAAGAGGCTCAGGGGTGACCTTATTGCTGTCTACAGCTACCTGAAGGGAGGTTGTATCCAGGTGGGGGTTGGTCTCTTCTCCCAGGCAACCAGCAAGAGAACAAGGGGACACAGTCTCAAGTTGTGCTGGGGGAGGTATAGGCTGGATGTTAGGAGGAAGTTCTTCCCAGAGAGAGTGATTTGCCATTGGAATGGGCTGCCCAGGGAGGTGGTGAAGTTGCCATCCCTGGAGGTGTTCAAGAAAAGCCTGGATGAGGCACTCTGTGCCAGGGTCTAGTTGACTGGACAGGGCTAGGTGATAGGTTGGAATGGATGATCTTGAAGGTCTCTTCCAACCTAGCTGATTCTATGATTCTACAAACAGTGAGTGCAGAACTTGTTACTAGCACTGAGAAGTTATGGAGTTATAATAGTGTACCAAAATGTGAGCTTTGTGCTCAATAAGAGGCAAAGATCATAGTCAGGTAATGAGAAGAAAGGGAGACACAAAGGAAGAGATACAGGCTGAATGTTAGGAGTTGCTACGAAAGGCATGAAGACAAACATCATTACCATGTCACTATATGAATCTAGGATTTGCTGCATGTTGAATACTGTGAGCAGTTTGGTCACCTTGTCTGGAAAAGGATACAATAAGCTCAAAGATGTATTGAGGAGGAGACAAGTATGATCAAAAAGAACCATTTCTGTATGAGGAATTACTAAATTGATTTAGGTTTTCCAGTCTGTAAAAGGATTTCTGACTCTCTATGTGAAAGGTTTGTGAGATCAGCAGCATCATGGGAAGGGCAAATAGGGGATGGATGTTCATTCTCTCTCTTGAAGCCAGAAGTCAGGACATCAAATGCGATTATCAAGAGGCTGGTTCAAAAGGAATAAAAGTGGGTAGTTTCTCACTAAATATTAAATAAAACTGTGGAACTCTTAACAATGGGACATATGGTGTATTAACTTCTACCTGGGTTTAAAAAGCAGCAACTTCACAGAAGGAAAATCCTTCAGTGGCTATTGAATACCAAGATATCTGAGTCGGAGATTGCTAGGAGTTGAAAGGATATACCGGTATGTTTCCTGCAGAATATCACTGTATCCTGTCTGTATTTCGTGCATCTCCTTGGGGATTCCCTAGTGGCTGAAGTTGGAGAGAAAGTCCTGCATTAGATGGACCTTTGGTCTGATGTGGTGTGGCCATTTTCATGTTTATGGGGCTCTGGCAGTCACATAGCACCTAGAAGTGTTGTAAGGAAGGTCTTGAAGTTTCAAAGTAAGAGACCCAGAAATGAAAGATGGAATTATGATTAGTGCCTGAATAACTAAAGCTTTATTTTGCTCTTTGCAACGTTTGCTCCTTCATTTCAACCCTAAGGGGAAATCCGTGTGCCAGTTCATCCAGGTCTTGCAACAACCTGAGACAACCTGTTTATTAAACATACATTTTGGCTGCTATACAGAGGAAATGGCATGATCCAGACTGGTAATGCAGAGACTTGCATTTAGTTTCTGCCTACACCACTGACTTTCTCTGTATTTCTAGCCAAGTCATGTACCTTGTTGCTCCTCTGTTTCCCTGTGCAAAAAATAGATCAAATCCTTTATGTCTCTCCTTGAAGAGCAGTTTGAGATTAATAGTTTTGAAGTACTAAATAAGTACTAAAAGTTGTAAGTGAAGGCAAAGCATTTGGTGCTGATTTGTTTAATAGACATTACAGTTAAGAAACTTGCTGTCTTCGATGTATGTTCATAGGCCTCTTGTTCAGACTGGATAAGAAGTAAAACCCACAATCAGATTCTTTCTAGAGGGAAAAAAAATTCTGAAGTGGTTGTTTCTGTACTTATTAGTTATTCATTGGTTTGGGGTGTGTATGTCAGAACTGGCAGGGAAATCTGATCTGAGTAGAGGATGCATTATTTTCTTGCCTTTTCTGTTCTGTTGCACAGCTTCTTTTTGTTTTTGTGCTTTCACCAGATCGCTGTTTATGGGATGAATTTTCTATTTGTGTCTTGGATTCACGATCATAGATGACCTTTGCTCTTCCATGTGGCTCTCTTTCTGCTCCTGTGGCCATTTACAGATGTATCTTACAAGCTGTTATTTATAATGAAAGACATCTGAGGGCTCTTGCGTATAAGGTGTCTGTCCTCTTCTCATGCTGTACAGTTAGCGTAAGTGAATTGTGATGAGAAGACAAAGAGATACTCTTGCTCAGTACCTGTCACTTGCTTACATCGAGTGTCAGCAAGGTGGTATGTAGGCAGGAACGTAACAAATTCTCTTCCTAACCACCTCTGTGCCCATTGTAAAAATGGAATAGGTTAAGTCTTTCAATCCTTGGGACTGACTAAAATCTGTTAGGAGAAGTGACTCGAGTCTGACTTGATTTCTGAATTTCTGGGAAGTGGTTTGATTCCTGGCTCTTGTTGCTGTTACATATGATTGCTGTGGTCCTTATGTTGCTCTGATACAGTTGGGACACTTGGATGTTTCAGCTCTTCTTTCTCTCTTTTCCTGCTCATGAGCCTGGTTTTGCTCCCTTTTCTAGGGGAGGAGGCCTTCTAATTTGCTGTGTTCCCACACAGACTGCTCCACAGGAGACTTGTCTTTACACAGGAGTGGCTGCTGCTGTAGATCAGTGGAGTGATTAACAATTGCATATTAGGCACTTGATTGGCATCAGACACTTGATCCAGGATTCTGTAAACATTGGGTAAAAGACATTAAAAAAATCCCTTTCTTTCAGTGCACTAGCTAGGTTTGGCACAATTTCCTACAATCAGGAGGAAGCTCTAATGTGCTCTTTTTATGCAACCGCGTTTGAGTTCTTAGAAATCACATTTTTGAGAAATCTCGGAGATGAAGCACTGACTTTGGCAGCACAACCAAAAAGACCTACATGATTGCCTTTTTACTACTGGGATTTAAGTGCTAGGATTGCATCAGTCCTCTGCCTCAAAGCTGTTATGGGTCATGAAGTGTGGGAGAGGACTCAAGTCATTGTGCAAACCTTGTCTAAGTTTCACTGAGAAACTTCCAGACACTTCCCAAATGGAGTAGCTGGGATTGTGAGGTTCCTATGGAGAACCTTGCCGCAGCAAAAGAGATTAGCAGCTTCTGCTAAAGTATGTGCTTGGTGCTTGTACATGGAATATTGCTCTTGAGTATGGGGTAGTCATAGCATGAATGCAAGTCTCCATTGCAAATGTTAAGTCAAAGGATGTGCAATTGCTTCTTGATATCATTGCATGTTACCAGTACCTACTGATGGGCTCACAGAGCCACTACATGTGCTGCAAAGATGATGTGTGTGGCTTGTGAGAGGAGGCCTGCAGTAAAAGACGGAATGGCATCCACCACTTAGGACTGTCTGCAGGCATGACTTGTAAAGCCATACAAAGTCACAAGGCATGGAGCACAGACACCACACTGATCAGTGGTTACTGGCAGTCCTTAAATATCATTCTTTTCTCTCAGTAAACTCTTCCTGTTTCAAGGTGTTGCTGAAGTGAATCCAGCTGCTGCTATGCACCTAAGATTGCAGTAGTAAGCTGTCCAGATTTAGTACAGCACCCATTCCCACATATTTTACTCATGTTTTTCACCCTGAAATTTGTTTCCAATTACACTCCAAGCCACTTGTGTGCCAGTTAGTTATGTTATTGACTTGGGAAAAAATAGTGATGTGAATGACATATCTCTCTCAATTTTATGTCATTATGCCCTCCCCACAGAAATTCTGTATGAAGGCCACATGCCATCTTGCTCTTTGCATAGACGTGGAGAGGTACCTAAACACAACTCAGCAAACAGTTATTCTGTGATATGCAAACAGTGACTGTGTGCAAAGGGTGTTCACCCTAGCCTGTGCCACCAGTGATAATGCTCAGAGGGTGGTCTTGTCTCAGGTTTCCCTTGTTAACTTTGGATTGTTGGTATAGATTGCACTGCTTCGCTGTCTGTCCAATGACCAAAAACATCCAGTTATAAAGTAGAATAACTGATTTAATAAAAAGAGGAAAAACACAAGAAAACACCTAGTCTGTCTTAAGATTGGTCATCTTTTGAGCCATATACTGGTGGGTGCATCTAATGCTTGAAGTGCTTGTGAAAATGGAACAAAATATGTTTAACAGAGAAAAGTAAAATTGGTAATTCAGTATTAATATTTCAGTTTGAGAGCAGTATCGTACCTTAGTTTCAGTTTCTATTTTTTTCTGTGTGCAATCCCAATTAGAGTTATGGTTAAAGATTTTTTCTCCCTTTGGTGTATCTGAAAACTTTCTTCTGCCAGTTGCACAGTGTTATTTACTACCTTAGAAGTGTTAACTGTAAGAGACCCCTCCTGCAGTTTAGTCCTCTTTTTAAAGGGCCCAGGAACACTCCTCACCAGTCTTCCAAACTCAACCCCACTTTTTGCTCACCTGGCCTTATTTTTAGCTGAAGAAAATGGAAATATTTCTCTGTGTTAGGATATTCTATTTCTTTAATTTCTAGGAAGGTGAAAGTGAGATGAGAGAAGCTAAGCAAAAGCCCAGCAAAGTGCAGTGAGGAGTTAGTGCTTCCAAATTTTAAGTTCACGTGGTAGTGCTCTCCTGATACAATAAAGGGGAGTAAGATATGGTAATGGCAAACTTTCAAGTCTTCTGAAAGGTGTGGAAGCACATGTAAGGGCTCTCTACAAGGTGTTTTAATGGGAGACTCAGAGTGGACCACTGCCTGGATTCTAACACAGAAGTGTTTTTGTATAAGAGATCTGATAGGGAAGGCTCTGTGTGGGGAAGTGACTGGCAAAAGGAGAGTGGGAAATGAATAGGAAGTGGGGTAGAGATGTGAGGAAAGAAGTTTTGTAGGCTAGAAGACAGAAAAATACAGACACCAAGCTGTGTGGTGCAGCAGACATGCTGGAGGGAAGGGATACCATCCAGAATGACTTGGAGAGGTGGGCATAAGCCAACCTCATGAGGTTCGACAAGACCAAATGCAAGGTCTTGCATCTGGGTCAGGGCAATCCCAAGCAGAAATACAGGCTAGGCAGTGACTGGCTGGAGAGCAGCCCGGAGGAGAGTGACTTGGGGGTGCTGGTGGACGAGAAGCTCAACACGAGCCAGCAGTGTGCACTTGCAGCCCAGAAAGCCAACCAGATCCTGGGCTGCATCAGGAGAAGTGTGGCCAGCAGGACGAGGGAGGGGATTCTCCCTCTCTACTCTGCTGTGGTGAGACCCCACCTGGAGTACTGTATCCAGTTCTGGAGCCCCCTTTATAAGAAGGATGTGGATGTGCTGGAGCGTGTCCAGAAGAGGGCCACTGGGATGATCAGAGGGCTGAAGCTCCTCTCCTGTGAGGACAGACTGAAAGAGTTTGGGCTGTTCAGTCTGGAGAAGAAGAGGTGTCAAGGTGACCTTATTGTGGCCTTGCAGTATCTGAAGGGGGCCTACAAAAAAGCTGAGGAAGGACTTTTCAGGATATCAAGGCCTGGGGGGAATGGAGCGAAGCTGGGTGTGAGGAGGAAGTTGTTCATCCTGAGAATGGTGAGAGCCTGGAATGGGTTGCCCAGGGAGGTGGCTGAGGCGCTGTCTCTGGAGGTGTTTAAGGCCAGGCTGGATGGGGCTCTGGCCAGCCTGATCTAGGGTAGGATGTCACTGGCCATGGCAGGGGGGTTGGAACTAGATGATCCTTGTGGTCCCTTCCAACCCTGACTAATTCTATGACACTATAATACGTATTAAAGAGATTTCCTTTAACTAAGTCCTTTAAAAATTACTAATAACTAACATTAGTATTTTGGGTGAGAAGGCTGAAATCTGGAAGAGCATCAACACGACCTCCTTTCCAGGCTGAAAAGTGATAATATAGAGTTTGGGAAGGGTTGTAGTGAAAACAGTGGGAGGACATGCATGGCAAAGGGGAGTAAACCACAGCTTTAGCAGTGGGTGCCAAAGCTGGTGATAATTGTATTCCTGTTCCTGAGGGGAGCTGTGAGGCAGAGACCTTTGGGCACTTGGGTTTTTAGAGAATAAATGGGGGATCTGATCACTTTTCCTCCCACTGGTAGTGGAAGGAAATCCCTTTCCTCCTACTTCTCCCAGTGAAGAGTAAAGGCAGGAAGCGCAGCGGCAGCCTTGCAGGAAAGGGTGAGAGACAGTGTCAGGGATGCCTCTGCACCGGTGCATTTGAACATGGAAAAAAGCTGCCCAACTGTCATGTTGAAGTTTGTGAGTTACTGTTCTGGGAGGATGGAGAAACGGGGATCCTTTTGCTCTGGCTCATAGACTTAACTCTTGGATTGCTAAGCAGGATTCATCATCCAAAATCTTATGCTGGCAACAGTTTTCAGAGCTGGCTTTTTAGCATTGTCTAGAGGTCTTCAGTGAAAGCTTTATCTGTGAGTGCCCAACTGCTTAGGCTACAGAGACTGTGTATGCTGTCTTCAAAGGTGATGTTTGATTCAAAAGATGCCATCTCCAGTGCCATTCCCACTCTCACTTCCTTCTTTTAGGAATTTGTAACAGCTGAGAAATGTAATACTATTTTTAATTTTGCCAAGGGGTACATAATGGATTCTGTGCTCACTAAATTTGGCAAGGAGGTCCTGAAGGAAAGCCTGTGATAGTAGCTCCTGGGCCTGCTTTCATGTAAGCATCTAAACTGATCTGGCTATCTCTTCTTTCCTGCTCCTCTCAGACAAACTTGCTCCCAAAATTCATGCGGCCTTTATGTGACCTTTATCTGTTTAGCTGTAACTGCCCAATAACAGCTGTCAATGTGTAACATTGCCAGATACAACAAGGCACTTTCCCACCCTTACTATCAATCTATTTGTGCTTAGAGAATTTGAGTAATTCCCTATTTTGTGCTTTTTTTCTTGGGTTCTGAATTGGTTAGTACAAATGAGGACTTGGTAAGCAGGCTTCAGCCTCTGATACAGTGGTTTGTTCACCTAGAAAGCATGTGAAATACTTCGGTTTAAAACCTGTCACGTTTTAACCAGGTGTTAGCAATAGCACAAGATATGACAAGAGGGGTGAGACAGGCCTTGAGCTCTGTTAGTATATAAAATATTGTCTTAAGAATCAAGTCTTTCATGTTGTTCTAAATCACTCTTTCACCCTTGTGTTCTCATTTTTGCAGCAGTGAGTAGAAAATACAAGGCAAACATATGCTTGTCTTTCTCATTATAGATATGAGACAAAGGGACACAAAAGCCCAGTCTGTGACTCAAGTGCATGAAAGTGGAGTATAAGAATCACACCCTTCATCTTCAAGGGGGAAGAATAAAAGCACTTCACTGTCAGGAAAGGTTTTCTAGAAGGTCAGCATTTGCAGTCAATGTTGCAGCAGTCCTAAGGACATTCTCTTCCAGTTATGGTTTAGTTGTGCTTGTCTACTGTGTGCCAAAACATATAGAAGATGCTAAATAATTTCTTGTAGACCTTACCGCCCTGCTTGCTTCTATCCCTTGTTAAGGACAGGGATTCAAAACTGGCACTGGACATTGTGCTGAAGTCCAGGGCCATTCTGAAGCAGGAAACCTATGTATCCTGTGTGATGGGCCTCAGAGACTTCTCCTTCCACTGCCACTATCTTAACACACCTGTTTTAAGAAAGGACCCACAACTTGCCCTGCTCGTTACAGACTTGGTGTTAAGGAAAAGTCTCCTTAGAGTCACTTCTTAAATACTACCAGAGGTTTCACAACATGCACTGCAACTAGGATTGTGAGAGTAGTTTCATTAAAGCAGCTCTATTTTTGAGAACTGCTGAGGAATGCTGTGCAGCCAGGGAAGAGACTTACAGGCTTTATACTGAATCCAATGCGTGCTTGACAGGATTTTGCATGTTTAATCACTGCTGTGTGACTGTGCGTGTAGTACGGAAATGGTCAAAAATGTGTGTAATTATGATACACCTCATTGTCCACTCCTCATGCCTTGAATTAAAGTGCTCAGGGTAGCACTCAAAGCAGCACACCAGTTCCAATGCCGGAAATTCCTGTAATGAGGCCGAGTGATGTTGTTCCCATTTTTTTTAAATTGGAGTATTGAAAGAAAGAGGGGAGAGAGGAGGAGAAAGAGGGAGAGATGAAGTCTGAGACTTAAGAAAGATTTAAGTAATGCTTAGGAGTTGCTGGCCCCTATGTGTATGATAAACATGACAAAACATTCCTCTGTATGGATATTATTTATGTTATCTTATATTACAACTCTTCATGACTGTCAGTTATCTTGGGGACAGATCTTGTTAAAAGCCATACTGAGGTGTTCCTGATACAGATTCACCTGCTTGCATCATTTCAGCAGACCTTCTCTGTAACCTTTGTATCAGATGGCTGGGCACCCATTATGTGCAATCTGAGATACACAAGAGTTTACCATAATCTGAAAAGTGACATTATTGACATTCCAGGTCCTCGGGTTTTTTAACATAACAATGTTCAACATGATAAAATATTTAAATACCTGTTTCTTAATGCTCTGAAAAATCAGAGTCTAGTGTCATTAGATTGGAGAGATGAAGACCATTCTCATGGAGTGGCTGAAGGAACTGGGTAAGTTCAGGCTGGAAAAGAGACAGCTTTGCTGGAACATAATAGCAACCAATACTTATAGAGGGGTCATCAGGGAGATGGAGCCAGCTCCTTGCAGTGCTGCATGGTGGGACGATGAGGGACAAAGAGTGTAAGTGGAAACAAAAGATTCAGTACAGGTCTAAGGAAAAGCTCTTTCACCCTGGGGAGAGTCAGACAGTGAGAGAGTCTGCCTGGAGACATTGTGCAACCTCTTTGTGTTTTTCAAGACCGATCTGGACAAAGCTCTGAGACACCTGATCTGAACCTGGTTTGAGCAAGAGGTTGGACTGGAGACCTCTGGAGGTTTCTTCCAACTTAAATTATCCTTGATTTTGTCATGCCTTGTGTGGGCTGCAAATCGGTGTTCATGTTGAATTTTCAGAAGACTGTGTACTATGGAAAGAAGCTGAATGGAATAAACATGATAGCAGGGATGGTACAGTAAAATGTTCCTCACTTCTGAAAAGTTTCTGTGTCTCTTTTGTTGTAATGGAGGTACACACTTAACATTAGAACTCAATGGAAAGGCTTGGTGACAGTCTTGTGCCCTGGAATTAGCAGTGTGAAGAGTTCCTTTCAGCTTTCCACAGCTATAAAGAAGCAATCTCTTTCAGATAGTAGACACAATTCCTGCTATATTAAATAGACATAGTTCATTCTTCCCACCAGAAGCATTGCCTTGAGGTGAGTCACTTTTGATGAGATGGATGCAAGAAAAGGTGGAGGAAAGCCCTTACAGTTCCTTTCTCTGCGTGGAGCACAACAGCCCACATTACCTCCAGTGACTGTTGTTTGTGGTGTGTAACATAGATGTTTTTGAGAAGTAATTTCTTTTCTAAATGGTATTTTTGACTTGGGTAAATGAAGGCTGTCTAGGCCACAAGTGTTTTTATGGGAAATTTATAATACACTCTGGAGAGAAATTTAATGGGGAAAATAATGGAGCTTTTTTTTGAAGCTTACATTTTGGTAACAGACTAATATTAATCACTTAGCACCCTTCCCTTAGAAAGGATAACACATGCAGTATGTTTAACCTTGTTAGATTTTCTTTGCTCAAAACTGTAGACTCTACTTTTGTTGATTTATTGGCACTATACTGTGTCAGTAGAGCTACTTTAAGTGAGTGCTGGAAGTGATAGGTTTTGCGTGGGATAGGACAGTGGATTTTTCATTTTTGATCACATATTCTGAAGTGCCAAGACTTGTGTTTGAAACGGTTGTCCTTGTGAAAACTGATTGTAAGGAGAAATAAAAAGTTATAATCTAAGGAGAGCATAATGCCAGGGAAAAAAGGGGTGCAGCTACAGAGTAAGAGTAGTTCAGCTGGATCCACTGTGGGTAGCAATGCAATGATGATTTTTTGCCTGGAGCTCCCACTATGGAAATAACTTTATGAAGTCCTTACCACACTTCCCTTCACCATTCTCTACCCTACTTGGCATCACTTTTTGAACATGTTTCCGAACATGTTGTTGTATTCCCATTCTCTGTGAAAGTAAGGCTTTTAAACTGAAGCAGAACTTCTGACCCTCTCACCTGACACCTTGTAATGGTAGATAGCTGGAGACTCCACTTATCACTGAACACCTGAAACTGTAAGAAGACACCTTTAATTTCCTAGGTTGAGGCTCCAAAAAGCTTAGCAACCTGTCTCTCTTTTACCCTGAACACAGAGAATTCCATTAAGGCAGGAACATTGAGGTTGAGATATAAGTAGACCCTCCTTCCTCTTCTCTGTCTAGTCAGGTTTGGCAGGAAAATCCTTCTGACAATTCAGATTATGGGATTCTGGAAAATGCTGATGAACTTTGCAGGCTGCCTGGAGAAACCATCCTGAGAAGCATGCCTAGCAGCTAGGTATCAGGCATAGTGACTCAAAACACCCAGCTTGTTTCCTGCATCCTTAGTGTCCTTGGACAGGTTGTTTAACTACTCAGCAACTTGGTTTCATTTTCTGTATCAGGAGAACAATAAACCTCACATGCACTGAAGGAGTGTTTAAGGGTCAGTTATTGCATACTTGTAAAAAGCCTTAAAAGAGCCTCTTGAGAGACAAACTGCAATTACCGTGTGCGTCATGATTACCTGATAATGCTTCTTTCAGGGTGCATGTATGAACACAGTTGATTTAGGTAGACAGTCTGCAGAGGGCACCTAACCAACAGCATATTCACAAGGGAGCCCTTGGATTTGGAAGGTGGAGAAGAAGTCCTGTCCTAATGTTAAATTATGTGTTTCAGTGGGAGTTGACATTTATTGTGGTATTACATTTCGGCAAGGAGGAGGTGAGAAGGGAGGAAAATAAGTACGCCTCTTTGTATTTTGGTGGTTGCGGGTTCTTTCCTTTATCTTACATGCTTACAGGCAAGATCTTACAAGACTCCTTAATCTTGCCTTAGAAGATCAAGGGATCCTTCATTCAAAGGCATGACAAGATGCTTTGTACTCCACAACCCTTTTAAATCTATGGCTTGTCTCCAAGGGAGGTAGTTCTAATGGTGTTTCTAGTGATGTGCATGCTTGTCCACAGAAAGCTAAATTGAAACACCTTTCCCCCACATTAGTTCACAGATGCCTTGCACACCATGCATGTGATAGTAAGTCACTGTCATGAAGAGCTGTGTGGAAAACACAAAGATGAATTTGGTGATTGTATTTTTACAATGGATACTTCCTAGAGGAGTGTGGACTTTGCTTCAGTTCAGTGACATTACTGATGTTGGCTGGGAAGACAAGAAGTGCAAAGATATGAAAGGTGTGGCTGAAGGTGGAGGTTTTTAGCAGGGCAGCCTTTTCCTTCTTTGGATTTGCTATGTAGTTTTACTTTTTTTTCCCCTCAGACCTTGAAAAGAAATGGGAGTCCTCAAAAAAATACCACTTTGTTTTTTTTTAACTGAAACTTTTAGATATTCACATATCTATAGTCGGGGAGACCCATATAAATGCAGAGCTGACTCTTCTAATAGAATAAAGTTATTTGAACTCTCTTTGAGTTGTTGCTCAAGAGCAGGATGCTCTTGTGCTCAACCTGTGAGGTGGGTAGAGTGAACAGGGCAGTTATGTGGAAGCTAGAGAAGGCTGTGGAATGTTTGCTGTCTGCCTTTGAATGAAGTATGCCGATTCATCAAAACCAATCCAGTCACAATTTTTGTTAATTTCCAAAATCAAAGAATTGAAATTGAATTTTTGGTCAAGTTTTAGAACAGGTGGAAGCATTCGATTTTGGTATTTTTAGGTTAACTCTCTTGAGGTAGAGTTTCTTTAACTTTTGGGCCTTTTTGAGTTATTAAAGTCAGAACAAAGCACTGTAATTGACTTAAAGACATTTTAAAAACTTATTGTCAGTTTGTGCACCTTTTGTGCTGTTTTGGGAGAGAGCAAAAAATCTCTTCCAGATCACAGAAAGTAAGAAAATAATTTCCTCAAGTATGTTAAATAAGAGGTATGAATCCAAGTAGTTCTAGCTATAGTTCTCTGAATGTTTGATCTGTGCTGAACGAATCAGAAGCCTGTACTGTGGCAATGGCCAATCTGTCTGGGTCATAATGTTCAGATGCTTTTCAGAAATGTTGTTAACTCATGGTATGGGGTTAGTTTTTAATTTTTTTTTGTGTGTCTTTTAATAGTGACTTTTTCAATGCCTGTTTTTACATTTTGAGGTTTGAGCCTTTAGGGTGCAAGTCCAAGAAATTCTCTGCAAATTCAAGAGCTAGAAATACTTTTATACCTAGGACGACTATGGTTATGGACTGGAACTTAGAGGAAGAGCAACATACTGCACAAGATGCAAAATCCAACCACAGGAAAACTAGTAAAGAGGTGCTTTATACTATCTGTGATACTGCATGTGAGTTGAGAACTAGTATCAGCTTCTGCGAATCAAGATAGGGATCTAACCATTTCTGTTTATGGACTGATTGACTATACATCAGGCATATAAAAATTAATCCTTGCTTATACAGTTCCCTGAAGTCACAAAGAGAATGTGATTCACGCAGATTTTAGTAGCTGCCCTTTCCCCCCAGTGACGACAGCCTGTCTCGAACTGGAACAAAGTAAGGCTCTTTCTCATTTACCAGAATATATTTAACTCTCCATAAGTTATCCACCTGTTTTGGAAGCTACCTTGTTGTTTTGTCAGGAAAGATTCCTGCTTTTGCCCTGCTTTATAATGGGTAAACAAAAATGCAATGAAAATGAGTGGCTGATACGAGGTAGGTCACTCACTGAACTGTCTACTCAGCTGAGTTTAGCTCTATAGGCCAGTCTGACTGATGGTCAGGTGAATGAGGACTTGCTGTATTTATCCTCCTCTTCCTCCTTGTGATGGTTTGGGAGTTTTTAAATCGGTCCGCTCAAGTGTTGGGGGATGTCTTGCTTAGATTCTGATGTATTGCCTAAAAGGCACCAGCATGGGGATATGAATTGATTGATTCCAAACTCAACTAAGTGAATGAACAAAACCAGGAGTGAATGCTGTATGAGGGACAGAGCTTCAGTCATAGAGAGACTCCGACTGAAAAAAGAATGTCTTCAGCTAAATCATTCATGAATCAACAAATCTGTTATATCATCGTAGAATCCAAGCTCCTTGAGGCTTTTTGGTAGTCATGGAAGTGAAGCCTTTTGATACACTTGGTAAGATAGAGAGGAGTCTTGTGGACACTCTGAAGACAGCCATTTCCCATTTTTACAGTTGTATCTAAACACAATGATTAATGCCCTTGTCCTGCTGACAGATTTCTCTTAAAAACATATATACTTCATTATGTGCATCTTGGTTTACAGAATGGTTGTTGGAGTTTAGAGTTGCTGTGGAGGCTGAGGTGGGGAGCTGCTGTTGATATAGAGTGAATAATGCCCCTGAGCCCTTTGGAGGGGCAATCCAAATCTCCTCTTTTGGTGCTTTTGCAGCATGCTGTTGGAGTGATACCTGCCTGGCTGCTACTCTCCTAGCCTGATCCCTGCCTCTTCAGCTAGGTCACCTTTTCAGCTGGTTGTTTTTTGTTGGGCAGATCAAACAGTATTCTGTTTTATCTGCTGTGCTTTATCTCCTGTCATGAAAATCAATTCTCCCATCTCTGTCTGAGAACAGGTTATTCCCTTGTGAAATGCCTCTTGTCTTTCTCCCTCAAACTCTTACTTTAACTTGTTTGTGGTTTCACCAGGTAGTTTGTTATACTACCATGTATGGTTTATGCAGCTGGGCCTCTGAGAGAGAAAGAACACCCCTCACCCCAAACCTGCAGCTTTGATATCTATCTTTTTCTTCACCTCCTTTTCTTTCTTTCCTCATTGCCACCCACCCCAGAAAAGAAAGTCCAACTAGTCAACTGTTGCATCTATTAAAATATTAGTCTGTGGGATACTACGGGCAAGAGCAAATCCTACAGAAGCTTCTTGCACCTGCAGGGGAAATGTTCCATATATGGCAAGGAGGCTGGCAGAGTCTTGATTCAGAACAAAATTTAAATGATTCTGGTCGTTTTGCCACATCCTGTTTCTCTCATCTATGCATGCACTATTTCGACAACAGTAAGTAGTTCTGGGTTTGGTGGGGCTAAAGATAACCTTGACTTGTAGTGCTGGGCTTCTACTCCTTTAGCAGTGCTTGGGTTCTCTCTCCTGCAGAGATTGGGGACAGCCTTGAAAACTGGGGTGAGCCTTAAGTTTCCTTCCTGGTGTTTCTTTAGGTTTAGCACAATTTCATAACTTACTGAATTCAGAGTAACCCAAACATGACATTCTCTGGTTAGCCAAATGACTACTATCATGTCTCTCTTTGTTTCTTAAGTTGTAATCCTTTGTTTTGTGCAAGATATGAAGTAGTAGGAGAAAAGCAGTTGGTTTGTTTTAATTTCCTGGCTCTGCCCAAGGGCCTTTCCTTGTTAACTGTGTTTCTAGCATTAGGGCTTTTTTGGCACATGAACCGTTCTGTAGACTGATTTCGGCACATCTTGTGTTTACATCCTGGTTTATTCCCTTCAGAGCGTAGATGTTTTATTGCTAGAGAGAAAAACTTGTTCTTAAGGACACTGTTAGTGGCCACTTCAGAAATCCTTGTGTGTACACCTTGACTAGCGTGGCAGCTCTGCCACATCCAACAGTCTTCCTTGCTGCTATTCCTGAGGGCTGCAGTTTGCTTTGTAGCAATCCATGGTGGTTAAGGGTGCTCCTTCAGCTTTGATCACGTTTGAATGGCTATGTTGTCTCTTTCACTTCTGCGGACTTCCAATAGTAATTGTATTTAGAAATCAAAAACCCAAGCCGTGCATGTAGGACTGGATAGATCCACCTACATCTTTTAAATCTGTAATGAAGAAGCATGTCTGTAAGAGGCATCAAGACCCATTGCTTGTATGAACTCTTATTTATTTGACTTCCAAAATTGTTCAGTCTCAGTGTATTTTGTACCAAAAAAGTGCATGCAGTCTGCTTTGGAAAAGCAGTGGTGCTATCTGCATTGGAAAGAATGACACAGTTGTGCCTTCAGTTAATAAACCCATGCAGAGCTCAAGTATAAGGGAATATCTTAATGAAATTTTGTGGTTTTCTAGCCCATTAGCTGTTTGTGTGGAGTGGTAAGTGAAACTTAAGAGTTACCTTGATCTGATAACCTGCTTATAGTATAAATGCTTGGTATAGTGTGTTGCCTTGGAATAGTGGTTTGTAATGAAAGTAGTGGAAGATTACAAATCCAGTTGAATATCTAGTAGGGATTAAAGTGGGAAACTGGTGGATTAATGGTGCTCTCTGCTGGAAAATACCATTCTGGGCTCCATGCACCATGTAGTTGATGTGCACACTCAGGAGCTTACATGTGCTGTTGGATGCAGCCTTTGCGGATATAATTCCCGAACCTGAGATTTAGCTGACATTCTTATTTGGTCAAATCTGAAGAATGCCCAGGCTGGTTATTTTGTGCAGTTGCATCCTACATCTTGAAAACAGTGTTCTTCCTTTGACGGTCTCTGGGCCTTTCACACAATGTATGTTAAGCTGAATCAGACTTTGGTCTGTGTAGGCTGTTGTGCTTCTTGAGACAGATGGAAAAGATGTCTATTTGAAGTAGATACTTACAGAAGAATTTCAGAGGACAAAAGTGATAAACAGCAACTTCTATAGACTATGACTTCTTCTTTTGTTGCTTAGTCTGGAGATTCTAACCATTCTAATACACTACAGACATTTAAAATTGCACATAAAATTTCTTGGCTGTCCAGTGCCTGACAGTGCAGAAACCTGCAGCTCCCATGTGGCAGCTGGGAGCCCAGCATCAGGCACACCAACTGTTATAATCAGTTGCTTGCTAGTTGTAGACAAGTAGAATCTAGTGTAAGAATGAAGTCTGTCAAGTGCTCAGGTGAGCATGAGTAGTATTTTGGGGTGCCTCACTCATCAGCGATGCTGGAATTACTCAGCTAAGCGAGGCTAGTAACATTTGTCTCTGTGTGTGGAGAGTCGTGTTCTTTCCATTAAACAAAATGTGACCTCTACAGGTTCTCCTTTTCTGGTGTAAACACAATGTCTGCACCAACTGGGGAACTTCTGTACTAGTGCTGCTGATTCCAAATAAAGTAATGGTGACAAAACCCTTCCTGGGAACTTGCTCTGCCAAATTCATAATGCAACAGTGCAGGAAAATGAATTCATTGGAGGAGATCCTCACCAGTGTTGTAAATCTTGGTCACTTTATGGACCTTGCTGGAGGTGTGCCAGTGTACACTAGGAAATAAATGGGATTGTTTTCCTTCTTTATCTCCATCATCAGGTGTATTTTATTTTACTTTTGTAAAATAACACATACATAACATTTGTATGTGATGGATGCTTTTTTTTTCTCATGGAGGAAGTCCTTTGCTTGCCTGTTTTTGTCTTGGTGGTGCTGCGGACCACCTGTGAGCAGTTCTGCAGGGTAGAGACGTGGTTTGTTACCAAGTTTTAGTGTGTGTTGCCCATCCTTTCCCCTTCCCCCTCCTTCTCTGTTATGTGGAGCAGATGGTGCTAATTCCCGTGGTGGTTCTTGATGCAGCTGAGGTCTCTTCCCTGATGCCTCTACTGTATCATGGAAACTCCCTGTGGTCTTTCAGGAGAAGAGAACACACAGTTGATTATTGTCTTTTGTTTATGACTTTTAATATCCTATTGGGTTGTATTAGTCTTTGCTGTTCTCTTCCACTTCCTTTTCCAACCTGTCTCAAAGATCTTTGGTCTGAACCTCCCAGCAGCTTGGAGAATATAATTTTTCATTATTGTTGTTATATTGTTTTTCATTCCTACAGACACCTACCCGCCACATATTTACCTTTGTAAACATTCTTCTGTTTTGATTGTATTTATTTATTTTTAAGCAGAAATGCTGACTCTCTACATATAAAAAAGGTCATTCAGTTGCTTTCTGTTTCAGTTTAAAAGCTGAGGCTAATTGCCATGTTGTAGTGTCTCTCTTCTCATCCTTTTGGCCTCCCATACAACAGGATGAGGATAATTGCTGAAAAAAAATGCTGAAATCTTCCTCTCTGCTGAGCCACTGATGTATCCTGCCCACACCTCTCAGACTCCCCATGATGTTTTTTGGTCTCCTTATCTGATTCTAGTGCTATGTCTGTGTCTTCAGTGCACTGCATTGCTCTCATCAGACCTCTCTGATTCTTTTTGACCATATTCTTTCTTCTGGTTAAGTCAGTGCTTCTGTACTGGGGAAGTCAGGAATACAATTTCACCTTGTGTATCTGATTGCTTTATTTCTTATGCCAGTCTCTCCCCTAATTCAGCTTGCCATGTTCCTCCAGCATTCTCCAGCTACAAGTGCCTCTGCATCATATGATGTCTCCTGAACCATTGTGCTGCTCAGTTTTCCTCCAAACCACTCACAAAATCCACTTCTTTTAGGCTAGCCTGCCTTTGCTGTTCTCCACACTCACCTTTTATGCCAGATGTGAAGCCAAATCCTGATGCTACTGAAGTGATTTGAAATGTTGCCATTTGCCTCACTGTGATGAAGACTGAGTTCACTGTCTACTGATTTAAATATTATCAATGGTGGGAAAGTAGGAAATCAAGTTGTCATGGTAGGCCTGATAGGCCAAAAATGGACTTATCCATGTCCTGGCTTGCCCAGGCATGTTATTTCTGCTCTTCCCCCCTTCTGCTGTGGGGAGAAGCAACCGTGGGAAAGAAGACAAAGAACCTGGAGCCACTGAGTCTAAGGACTCTGGCTTGTCCAGGCACGTTCCTCTGCTCCCCCTCCTTCTGTGCTGGGGGAAGCAACCGCAGGAAAGGGAAATGAAAGCCCTGGCTTGACCTAATTGACCTAATATGGTTAAGCTTGGCAAAGTGCCATTCTGATTAGCTAATCTATGTCCAAAGGCCCATTACTCTTGGGCGGTATTGATAAAAAGGAATGAGCAGGTAACACAGTGTGCTGCTGCTGCCTCATTGCATCCTGAAACTGCCTGTAAATTCCACTGCCTCAGATTTACCAGGAACAAGCTCTAAATGCCTGCACGCAATCGGCCTGCATAGCCAGCATGACATTGTGCCAGTATTGCACATCACATTGCATCTTGCCTGCCCCTTTGCAAGGCTTCTGCTGAATTGGGAATCAAGAGGATCCTGGTCAGAGACTATGTTATAGACTCCCAGCTTCCTGAGAAAAGAGCCTGGGAAACTCCAAACTCTCTAATGGCTTTGAGACCACTGACAGCAAACCATCCATGTGCTTTGGGTATTGTCTAGTACTATTTAATGAGTAAATACTCAAAGCCTCTTGGAATTCACTAATTGCCTTCTGCCATAAGCAGAAAGGGGCTTCCTGTGTCCATCTAGTGGATAAGTGGTATAATTAACCGCAAGAATTTTCTCTCCCAGTATAATGTTTGCATTTGCCACTTTAAGAAATAAGTGACCTAGTTTTGCCTGTTTCCTGTGTGTATAAATTTCCAAACTATGTGTTTTGAACCTTGTGAATAAGTTTTCTGGCAAGATTTAATGTCAATTAACAGTTTTTGTAGTTATTAACAATCGTTGGATATCAAAATTAATACATATTATTAATTTTGCATAATCTGTCACACAAGTGACATCAGAAAAAGAATCATTAAGTTCATTACACCCACCAAACAGATCCTGCAAGCTCTCACTGTTGTGGTATGTGTCCTGTGCCACTGTTGGTTTGTTACCCTTGCTGTGCTATGCTTAATTTAGGTTGCAAATTGCTCACATCAGACTCTCAGTTACATTTTTCCTTAATGTGGCATGCCCACCTATGGCATTGTGCAAACACAATAACTCAAAGATAAGATACAGACTTCTGAAAACTTTACCTAGCATAAGCAGTTAAATAATTTTTAAAAATTACTTTTTCATAGTACCTAACAGGACATCTCTGAGCAGTGGCCAGGATCTTAGTGGAAAGTCTAGCTTCACTGTGTGACAGGATATGCAATGACACTGTGGAGCAACATTTTGTTCTTCTCAGCTTTATATTTGTGCCAGGCTGAGAGGTATAAATCCTTAAAGTTCTTTGTATGGGCAGATGTAGCTTTCTTTTGAAAATATGCACAGAGAAATAACCTCAGTAGGATCTTGAGCAAATACTTGCCTTGGCTCTGTATTATGAGAGAGGACTAGCAACAAACCTGTTTTCTTTTTAGAGTATTATATTTAGTCTCCTATGTCCTATCAGCCTCTCAGCTGAATCCTTAAAGGCCTGAGCTGTCTCAGTGACATAATGTTTTAGAGTAGCTGTTGTTTTGTAGAGAGCATTGGGTTTGGTCCAAGATAGTCCTAATGATGTGCTGAGTGGTGGTCCTGTTCAAAATGAAACAGGTGAGAAGCCCTCTGCGTAGCTGGAGCTTGGGATGGAGGTGTGGGGAGGGTGAAGCAGGCTGCTTCTGGGGAGCTCTGTGACTCCACTATTCACCCACCTTGTTCATTTGTAAAGTGGCTGTGGCCTTAATGAGGTAAAGTATGATGCATGGCAGTTACATCAAACTCTGATAGTGCCCCTTAGCAGTGGCAGTGGGTTTGCCTTTGCAGTTATCACAGGCTAATTTCATTCTCACTGAAGTCACTGGCTAAACAAAGCCAATGTTCCTCTCCAATATGTGTGATACTACCTTTTTCCTCTGCTCACTCTTTCTTCCTCTGCTTAAGGTTCACTTTAAAATATGGAAGATATGTTTCTCCTTTTGCTCCTGGATTTCACTGGTTTAATTCCTCCAACCTGCACAGCTCTCTTAGTTTAGAGAGGTGATAAAAGAAAAACAGTCTCTTTCATGTCATGTGACAAGCCAGTGGTGGCATGGTGCACTGGGAGAAAGCTGCTCTGAGCATCAGCTAGCAGTGAAGGTCTGTCTGTCTTGTTGCATCTGTTTCTTTGGTATTTGAACAGGACTCTTTTGAGACAGTCTCTGTCACTCCTTAATTAGCCTGTCACTCCAGGAAGCGAAAAAACCTCAAGGAAAAAAAAACCTGGGACAGGAATCTAATCTGGCTTTCCTGTATGACAGGGCACAGCGTAAGGCTGGCCAACGAAATATGTATTTAAACAAATTGCTTCACATTTACACATTAACCCTTGAGTGAGCGTCCTGTGTTCCTTGAAGAATCTACTTCTTAATTATCTAAGTTCCTGTATTTTGCTAAGACAAATAAAGGAGCATATCTGGGAGAGTCCAATCAATTATCTGTTTCTGCAATTGTTCTTCCTATCTTGTCTTGTCTGTACTAGAAATCCTCCTCTATCCCACTCCCAGAAAAGTCTCTCAGTGTAGAAACCCTCGGTCAATTCTCAGAGCATTCTTAGTGTACTATAGTCTGAGAAGTGATGGTAGGAAGCAGTGTCAGGCAGGAATCTCATATCATCTGTCATAAGCATAAAGATGCTCGTGAGAGTAGTGGGGAAGGGAGACCCTCTGATGTACACTGTCCTCTAAAAATACTAGTGAAAGCATTGCCTGCCTGATTGGGAATTCACGTGTCTCTACATGATGGGCTCATGTGTGCCTGAGAAACAACTGTGTTCACTGCCCTTGGCATCTGCACTGGAACAAAAGGTATCACAGGAGTAAGGAGAAATCTTAAACCAGGCTGGCATGTCCTGCTGTATGGACAATAACTGTTTTAACATGAGGCAGTCACAAGCTCATCAGAACATGTCTGAGCCAAGGATATGAATGGCCGTTGTGGGAACTACAGCAAAATGCAGGCTTGATTGTCGTTTCAGTGACTTATGAACAGTCAGATGTCCGAACATTTAACTCTTACAAACAGGTGTCATCTTTTTCAAGAGAAGAGAATGCACAGCTCTGTTACAGTGCTTTCATCTAGTCTTGTTAGCTAACACAAATGCAACAACTCTGATACAAAACAAGTGCTGAAGTCTTAGCATGTACCTTGGTTTTCTTCCTGAGGTCTGCTGCCACTTCCATTTCTTTAAAACCTTATTTTGCTTGCTGGAAAGGATACCTAACAGTTACACTATGTTACATCTGTCTTTATTTTGTTCCTATAATATGCCTTTTTTCTCCAAACAATATTTAACTAGAGTTCATCTTTAGCATAACTCTGACTTCATGGGAGTTAACAGCAGAAACATTTTTTTGTCTCTAGAAACAAAGTAATGAATCAAAGATTTATAATTGGAAACTCTTGTGCCCTGTGGTACTGTAAACATTTTCTACAACAGAAGCAAGGTCTTCATTAGGATAAATGAGATAACACACTTCAGGCTTGTAGTGGCCATGTAGGCTTTTTTCTCTCCCCTTTTAAACTGATTTAAGTGAAGTTAGTACTTGCTGCTGGTTTTCCAGATCTGTTGACTTAAATCTCCTTCCCCATGAGCCTGTCCAATATTGTCAGCAGGAATGAAAACTTTCCCACAGGCTGTTTTCCCCATCTATACCAGTACTAGGCCTGAATATGTGAGATAACTGGATTCTTCTTACTGTTTCAGTTAGAAAATAAATAGGTAAACATTCGATTTAAGGAACATCAATATATTACTTATCCAGAGCAAAATAAAGCCGTATAGGCAGACGCTGCGTTAAACACATATGTGTTTTAAGCAATGTAGTTAGTCCAGAAACGGCCACCTTCTGATGAATGATGTTGCCATTATAATGCTGCTTGTGACTTCCTTGCCTCCAGACAATACTGCTGCCCCAGCCTTCTAGCTGAGCAGCATGCTTGCAACTGCTTTCATTTTAGGTGAAATCAGTTGGTTTAGTTCTGACCACCAATTTAAACCAATTAAGCTAACCCAGTTTGGTTTGTTTGATGCAAACTAGCAACCTCCTTCAAGAAAACTGGGGCAGCAACCTCTGATGTGGTGATTCTGTAACCATTCCAGCTGAAGCTGGATGAGGACCTTTGTGAAAGCAGGAATTGGTATAGTTTCCTTAGGGAGTATACGACTCAGGAACACTCTTGGCACATTTGGTCCTGAAGAAATAGGCTCTCTGTAGTATAGGTATTCATGGTATCATCATCTCTCCACTACTGACTGGATTTAGACTCCAAATACTTCATGTGAGGATGCCAGTTTCATGAAATTCTCTCTGGTTTTGACCCTGCTCCCTTTTATTTTAAAATGTGAGTGAAAACCACAAATTTTGTTAGTCTTCTCTGGAGATCTGCATGTCTCAGGAACTGGGGCTTTTCATACTTGACAAGGATGATAATACTTGTCAGTGACTCTTTTTATTGATGGATCTTCATAGTTTTTCTGTGAAGCTTGTAGAGAAAATACAGTGTTCAAGGTATAAACTGACCTGCACCAGTTGGTGGTACTTTAGCATCTAGCAGATGAAGTATATAACTCCACATTCATACCACCTCTCACTGGCATAAAGATGATGAGCTACATTCAGAGGCTCTTGTACAAATTTCTGTTGTACTCTACATCAGGAGAACCCTCAGTAAGAGTAGTACAAACAAGCTCTGTTTTAATAAGCAGTAGCTCAAGCCTGTACTGGAATTGAACCCTCTTGGATGACGAATTTCTGAAAAGTAAAGATTTCCTTTTCTATTGCTTTTGTATTCCAGCTCACAAAAAGGAATGGAAAAGCCAAAACAGAGTAAAAGTGCTCCTGTGGGATAGTGAGCCTGCTGGGCAGGCAGACGCTTCTGTCCTGGAGGACGGCTGTGCTCAAGTGGAATCTTAGCTCATTTGTGCCAAACCATACAGTTTGTGTCCAAATCACAGCTGAACCTGTGTGCCAGTGAGATTCCAAAGTAGCTGGCTAGCGAGCTGCAATAAAGTTTCCCAAAGCAGTGAGTTAGCTCTGGAACAATGAGCCACCTTTGCGTGCCTGCCCCAAACACAGGCCTTTGAGAGGAGGCTGTTCTTTTTCATTCACAGAGATGTCTATAGATTGAAGTTTAGGTATTCATTTCCTATATAGGATTTGTTCAAGCTTGAGTCTATGTACGTTATGAAATATTTATAAGGATGGTTACAACATGGAAACAAGTTGTCTGTTTCTGGCTGTACAAGTTTTGGAGGAAGAAGACGGAAAAGTCTTCTCAACTGAAGGAATTAAAGGGACCACTAGCATGAAACTCAAATTCAGTGGGACACTCAAACATTAGATTTGCCTTATACTTGTTTATTATTTGTTTTTCTATTTTGCATGCTTTTTTTTTCATCTGTTCTGTATGAAAGGCATGAAAGATGGTGAGATGGAAATATAAGCAAGGAATAGTCAAAACTGTAGCCCAAGCAAACAGCAGAGCATTAACTGTTCTTTTTTTTTCTTAGTGTATACCTTACATTGACTCTCAGTATGATGCTGACAGGATGTTAAAAACCTTTTCATAGGAATATGACTTTTGAATTTGTTAACGTTTCTTTTACTGAAACCTTTTTAAAAGAGATCCCCAGCCTTCCCACCCCACTGGATGGAGGCCTGGCACTGCTATGAGCTGTTTCTTCCAGATGAAACAGAGGGTGAGTGCTTTTCCCAGGAGAGTTCATAGCCTAGTGTTGAGTATTGCAAAATTGCCGCACAACTGCCCTTACTTCGTCCCTTAGGAATAAATTTCTCTATTGTTTTTGTGAGGTCAGATTCATGTTGAGTTTTTAGTGGGCTATGGTCTGCTCCTGGTATGCATTTTGTTCACATGATAAATTCTGTAGGATCTCCGGAAATTATTGTGGTGTGTCAGGACCTCCACCTTGGAGCTGATGGGCATCTATACAGTGTTCCATTAACATAAAGTGTGGGCTTTGATTCAATAGTGACTCACTCAGGGCAGAGTATTGCTTCGTGAAACACCAGCTCTGCACTCTGTACTGCCTGGGGTTTCAACTACCTCACAAACACATAGCCTTCCTTTGGAGTATGTGCCCAAATAATTCCTAATGCAGCAGTGTAAAAGAGGACAAATATTTGGGACTGGTAACCAGTACTGGTGAGAAATCTTTTAGAATTGCAGAGCATCTCAGGAGATTCTGATTTATTTCTAGAGCCAATAGGGCTTTTCCAGGTAGAGACTTGCTCTGAGACCCTCTTCCTACCAGCGACATACTTGGTATCACCAGTAGTACTTGGTGGTTGTATTGGATGTAGTGTGAGCTGATCCAGAAGAAGCAAAGGTTCTATCTGTTTGTTTGTTTTAATGTATCACAGAAAATTGTTGAGGTTACCAAAAGCATTGGAGAGGAATATTTATTTACTTATAGATGCACTGTTTACATACCATAGCTTGATGAAAGGCTGAACTCATTACTCTTGAACTGAACATGTGACTCTGTAGTTATCTGCATCCTGCTGGATGGCTGTAGGCCAAGGCAATATATGTATGTACTTGGAGTTACAGTTGTTCAGCTGAAGCAGTTGTCCTCTTTTCAGCTTGTCTTTGCCTGTCTGCTGAAAGTTAATGTCCCCTTGGTGTGCCACCTAAGCTTCTCCATTTAGATATCTCTTAAAAAATAATTTAGATTAGCATAAATAATTTAAGCACTAGGTCTCTTTACTTGAGTTTACCTCTGCTGAGGAATGTTTGGAAGTGCTTACACAAGCCTCTTGACTTGCAGCAAGGGTGTTCATTTCTGGCTGAGGCCTTAGAGATTAAGTGGGAAGTAGCAGACTCTCCATGTGCCATGGTGGCACTTAGAGGACATGTGAGAAAGGCGTTTTTTCTCATAGTTCTTTATATAAGTCTTGTTTGTGTAAGTAGTCTCCACTGCCAGCAACATTAATTGAAATGGAATACACCTGTCATAAAAGATACCTTCTGAATCACCACTATGATTTAGTATAATGAGTTTCTGTAGTATTCAAAGGAGGAAAGGAAGTAAAAAGGCAAAGGAGATGAATTTCTGCTTGTAAGCAGCGTGAAGCTCCAACGTACTCTGCTGTGGTGCACCCAGCATGAATAGTATCATGAGGGTTATGCCTGCTTTTCATGAACAGTTCATTTTGAAAGAGAGACTTGTTTTTTTGCTGATATGCTGACAAATGCACAAGAGTAACTGTGCTCCCTGTTGACAGGGTGCCATGTGAGTAGCACTTGGATTATCCATTTGGAAATAATTCCTTGCTCTCTTTCAGATAGCATTGTTTCACTAAACTGCCTCTTTCCTCTTTGGAGGTCTTTCTACTGGTGTGCCTTCACAATAGTGTCTGAATGAAGAGAGAACCACATTTGGACTTGTGTCATGGGTAATCTCTCTTAATGAGAGATCTAGCCATGGTTTTAATTATCGTTTTGCTTGGAAGTACACTAATGACTTCTTTGCCTACCAAGCAAAGATGCCAAACAGAGTGAATAGAAGGATATATGGTTAGTAGCAGAGGTTGAGAGAATAAAGTAGTAGAGTAACAGCACTGCAAGAAGAAATAGCAGAAAAGTTGAACTTTGTATCCTTGCGGAAAGCCCAAGGTAGCAGGCACAGAAATACTTAACTAGTCTGTTCCTGGGAAAGCTGTCTTGTTCTCTTCCAAATGTCTGTATGATCACACTTAATTTGCAGCATGGGTGGCAGAAATTTCGAAGGTGCTAACAGAGCAAAATGAGATTGAAATTACAAGTTCATGACTTCTGAGGAGAAGGTGAAGATCACTGAGATACACAGCAACAACAGAGACAGCTCCTGTGGCCTCCTTACTTCCTATCTTTCACAATATGAAAAAAAAAAGACTGTGTCAGTGAAGGCTGTGTAGGACTTGCTGACAGATAGTCGCGGTCCACTCTTGGTTTAGGCCAGTGCCGCAGTCTTGTCTCCTGCATCTGTCCTTGACTACGCTTCCCAAATCCAACACTACTCTTTCCTGTACCAGCTATGGAATAGCTCAGGCTGGACAAAGATCTGCACTTAAAATGTTTTTGTTTTTAAGTCACGGTTTTATATTTGGTGGTTGTGTGAGCACTTGTGCTGGTGTAGGAGCAGGGCAATGTGAGGGCATGAACAGTGGCCAGAGAAGGGTAGAGGACATTTATTTTAAGGTCAGTGCTAGCTATTGCTGGCTTAAACTGACTGTGGGACTACGGCATAAAGGGACCATGTGGTAGGCAGGGAAGGAGATAACGCATGTCTGGTTGGTTAAAATAGTGCAGGTGTTACAGCTAATGTAACAGGTCCTGTGCCTGGAGATGGTTCATATCCTCCCCATGCCTTTAGCTCCTCTATCAACGAAAGTGCAGATAACTCCTTCAAGGGGCTTCTGCAGGGTTTGATTCAGCAAATCCCTCTGGAGAGGAGGTTTGTAGAGATAGGCAGTGTTTGCAGATTGTAACCAGGTGCCTGTACTGACCAAGAAAATTTGCAGCATTTACATGTGCTTGGGAGTGGCAAGTTTCTCTGGCTTGTTGCAGACCTTTCTTGAGAAATGGAGTTGCCAGCTTTGTAATGCTGGGTTTGTGCTGCACAGTCTTGCCTGCAGCCTTCAGTGCTGAGAAACAGGGCTAAGGCAGTGTGTGTTCTGAGGGACAATGCTTGCAGGGAAGGAAGTGCCACCTTGTCCTCAGTGATATTTGCTGGTTTCACATTTGTTCCCATTTAAGTGGCAGTGTCAACTTTCATTGAGACTCTACCCTTAAGTAGATTGTATCAGGTAGCACCTGCACCTGCATGATAAGGGAGATGGCACAAAGCAATTGATCTAGCAGCCTCTCAGTTGGGAGAACAAGAGCAGAATGTTCTTTGAAAGGTCTTTAGCAATGAAATTTGCTACTGGTTGCTTTTTTTTGGTATATACCTCTAAGCCCTGTGTAGTCTTCAGACCACCTACGAGGGGAAGGACAAGCCATAGTAGCAGTAGAGAAAATTTGTTGATGCTAAGGGGTATGAAGAGGTAGTGTTTACTTTTATTCTAAACTAGGACTGTGTAACCTGAGTGAAATTGCAGAAAGGACCGGAGAAAGGGGTCTACCTGCTTCTCGCTTGCTTCCTTGTAGCTCTGCTGAGCGGACATCTTGATTGCTTATGGCTTTCTCCACCAAAAGTTCACATGTGTAAGAATATTTTTTAAATCTATTTATGTTAAAGAGAGGGCAAGGAAAGAGATCATTAGGTCCCCTCGAATATGCTAGATTTAGAGGAAAAGCTGAGGTCTTCGTCTTACAAGAAGATTAATTTTTCAGTTTGTTTCCATATATTTTCAATGATACTCATCAGTGACATGTCTTAAGCCACGTGTAGTTTTATTATTTCAATATATTCTCAGATCAAAACCTGCTCTTGAACATGATGTTGACTACCACAGAATCATTTAGGCTGGAAAAGACCCTTCCCTGAGCAGCCTGATCCAATGCCTGGCAATTATTTTGGCCAAGAAAGTTTTCCTGATGTGAAATATAACCCTCCCATGGCACAAAATGTCCATTTCCTCTTGTCCTATCCCTTTTTTAATTGGGGAAAAAAGAGACCAACCCTATAGAGTAGTTTGCTCATAGAGGATTCTTTTTGTCTTCTTTCATCTACCAGTGATTTAACAGAGGCATTTTTGCCTTCCCTTGGTAAGTGACTATATCCAAAGCATGAAACTGTGTTACTTTGCAAAAACTGTGTAACTGGAGTGAGATCTGATTTTGTGTCTGCATCTCTTTTGTTCTGGAGATGTTCCCATCTTCCAGTGCTATGCGTGTATAGTGGAAGAGATGTCAAATGCCATAGTATCTGGTGTGCTTTCATTTCTGGCTGTTTTGATTCTACATTTTAGCTCCTTTTCTTTCTGGTTCTTGTAAGAACATTAAGAACATGAGCTCAAGTCATAGCTCTGTTTCACAACAGCTTGTTACCATTATTTTAGAATAGTTCCTGAGATGGCCTTTCCTCAGAATTATTTTAGTGTTTTCCCCTACAGGTTGTTAACCTAACAGCACTTGACAACACTTACTCTAATGGCATTCTTTCAGCAAGTTTTGAGAGTGCACAGGAACAGTGGGCAAGAAGCAAACGTACAAAAGTCCTTTCAAGAGGAGATGGGACGATGAGATGAAAAGTGTGGATCATCCCACATGAGACTTCTTCCTGGGGTTCTTTTGGACTCCCCATGCCTTGCCATGCTTCTCAGGCAAACCTCCCTGGGCCCCAGTTTAGTAGCACTGACAAACAGTTGGTCATCACTTTAAGCTTTTCCACATACCAAAGCCTGTGGTGCTTCTGAGTCAGCTTCCTCTCCTCCTCTCCTGTTCTCACCTGACTTAAGTAAAAAAAAAGATACAGGAACAGAGACATTTCTGCTGAAAAAATGGAAAGCATGAGAATAAACCTACCAGGGATTGCTTTAACCAAAGCCAGAACAGAGGCAAAAAGAAGAGAAACTGCTACTTTTTCTAGGAAATCAAAAGACATTCATCAAAAGGCAGTCTTGTATATCCACCTGGCAGGAACACACAAATTTATTTTTGTCTTGGGAAGCTGTTTTTGGATCTTTGAAACATTATCCTTGTTATGGCAAGTCTGAGGAGTTTGCTGACTATCAGACTGCTGAGGAATTTGCTTTGTTACATTTCTGTCTCCTTCCCTCTGCTCCTCCCCAGGGAAGACATCTTTTCAAGCTCCTGCCCCCTCCCAAAATACCACAGTAACCCACCAACTTTGCCAGAAAACGCTTCGCACATTAGCAGGTTTAAGTGTCATAGCTGTGATCACTCGGAAGGCCTCAGAGCTGCATAGATTTCATTCCAGTATCCTTTCCAGCTGGTGGCTTTGTGACAACACTCAGTGGGCAGAGTTACAAACCCATGAAGCCCATCGTACAGATGAAATATGAGTTGCTACACTGCACAGAGAGGGTAGATGTATACATGTGGATGTGGCAGAGGGAGGAGGCTTATGAGTTCAGCTGTGTCTGTGGTGAGAGAAGTGTGAAATGGCAAGGGTATGTTTTCCGTTACACAGTGTCCACATAAAGATGGTTGTTATTATTGAAGTTATCTGTTCTAGAGTCAGGAAAAGGGCCAGCACTGCCCTATACAGCATTTCTGGAAATAAGCTGTGTTTCTATGCTGTTGTTTTGGCTGTCTTGGATGATTCTTATCTCCTCTAACTTCTGCAATTGCCTGTGTGCCAGGTTCTACTCACAAATTCAGGAGCACCATGTCAGGACCAATCAGTGGAGTTATGCTGGTTTTATTTTTTTCCCCCTCCTTTTTAACCTGGTGCAACTGAGAGCACTTCATGGTCACTGTCTGTATTAACACCTCTTCACAAGAGCAGAGAGGCCCCCATGCTGCTGAAGGCAGCCAGACAGCTGCTTATCTCTCTTGCAGATGTTCCTAGTTTTTTGTCTGCTCTGTGTGATGAGGCCTAGTGGAGCACAAGAATGTATCATATCCTTTCCATTCCCCTCCCTGCTGGTTTAGGGCAGCCAAAAATGAGAGGGGACTAGGGACCCATTAGCACAGTGAGTAGGGGAACGCTTAATAATCTCCTGTTTTTTTGAACATGGGATCTGAATTCCTGGATGTGGCTGCAGGAAGGGCTATGAGTGGATATATGTGCAGAGACAATATAGACATCTACTTTCTTTTCCTAAAATTATGATACTGTAGGCTTTTGGTGTGCAAAAGCTGTATTTAGGCTACCTGCTGGGTTTAGTCAGAGCCTTGTGCTTGCTTTCCTCTTGCAAGACCTTGCAGCAGGCTGGCTCTAGAGCTGCTATGAAACTGGAGAGGCAGTGTTGATGGTCACATAGCTGATGGGCAGTACCTCACTTCAGAGCCACTGTTATTTCCAACCCCAGAGCTGGTCTCTTGAGCAGGCCAAATCGAGCTTTTGTCTCCATGCAAAACAATCTCTTCTAGTTCCATTTGTGTTTTGAGTTGAATTCCTTGCCTCACAAAGGTGAGATTCTCATGGTAATTTCCTGCACTTGGCAGTGCCACACAGTTCCTGCTATGTTCAGTGCTCCCCTCAACCTGTAACAGTGGTTTCTGGCCCACATGAACTTAGCAAGAGCTCTGAGTTCACCCACAGGAGTTAAATGCTACCAACCTGGGAGATCAGAGACATCCTGCGTTGTGTAAAGTTGGGGCTCCTGGATTCTCTTTCAACTGTGAATATTAGATGAGGTCTGAATTTCATTAGGGAACAGAGCTCTGAGTGCTGACCTGTACTGTAACCCATCACTACTGGGCTTTAAATGCCTTTAATAATTCTCCACATTAGCATTTCCTAGCTACCGAACATAACCAGCTTGTAGCTCAGAGTGCAGAGAAGTTTCTCTAGGAACACATAGGTTTGGGTGCTGCTGTACACAAGTGACATGGCAAGGTCCCACAAGGGCTCATCTTTGTCTGAAAGGAGTTTTTTAAAATCTTTGTTCATGCTTAGAGACACAGTGTGCTGGAATGGTTGGACATTCTCTCTGGAATAACAGGACTCAATTAGCTGTGTCTACAGAGAGGAGCAGGGTCCACCTGCAATGAGTAAAGAAAGTGGTGCTTATGTTAATCTGCTTTTCTGCATACATAGTCCACTTTGTGGACTGTGTAATACGTTGCTTGCACCAGGTTGTCACAATTGCCTACTCTAAAAATAATTAAGGAGGATCATGCAGGTTTTGCAGAATTGCTAGGCTACGCCACTCTTCTTTTGCTACAAGAGCGAGGTGTCTAATTCCTTGTACTGTCCCTTAAAAACAGACAGAAGAACCAACCCCCACAGCTCCAAGTCTTTCTCCCAGTGTTTCCCCAATATTGCTTAACACAATGAATTCAAGAGGTGTGTTTTAAAACAGGTGTAGAGTTGTGCCTCACTGCTTCCTGTGTTTCAGTACCTGCTATCTGATTGGAATGAGAGTGCAGATACTGAGTGCCCTGTGTCTTGGTAACAGCGATTATGCATTCATTGAATCACCAGCCCCTTGCCTTTCTTTGTCCAGAACTGGAGTGCATCTCCATCCACCTTCCTCCTCTCTCACTGCTTAATACGCACGGTGCAGTCATCCACTGGGATGAGCTCCTGCTGGTGCCAAACCCATCATGCTGCTGAAGGAGGATGTTACAGTGCTGGAACCAATTGCAACATAAAGAAGCCAAGAAATGCATGAAAAGGGGAATTGTGTTCAAATCATCACATCAAATAAAAGAAAATCCCAAATAAATGTGAAGAGAACATGAAATTTCTTCTTTGATGTTCTATGCTGGGAAGGTTTCAATCTCTTTTTAAAGCTCCTCCTCCACCCTCTTGCTTCTTATGGGATTGTATCCAATATTCCAATGTTCATGTAATGCCTTGACTTTGCAATCATTCTTCTTGGGATAATTATAGGTTAGCATAATGTACCTATTGTTCTGTTCCACAAAGCAGCACTGTCATACGGACGGCAGGGATGGGATGGGGGGAGATCTCTGTGTGTTCTCCTGCATCCACACTGTGTCTTTAATTAGTGTTCTTCCTTGTCTGTCCTTTTTTTTTTTTTTTTTTTTTCCTTTGCCCTCATATGCTGAATGCTGAACCTGAATGCTGAACATTTCTCCTCAGACTGTTGGTTTCTTTTACCAGTTACACTGGTGCCCTGTTTTTGGGTTTTGGCTGAGTTCATTCCTGTCATAGCAGGTTTGCCTTTCAGATGAAAATAACACGGAACCCAAGTAATGAGCTATTGGTATTTACAGAGGAAGCAGATAAATGATCCTTTCCCAGACCTTCTTAGTTGAGTCTCTTGTATTACCTTCCATGACTTTTTCCTGAACTTGGAAAGAAGAAGAAACCTCCCCTGTGCCCAGGGGCTCCACTCTGCTTTTGGGCTCTATTTCACAAGGCACCACATAGGCATGTACTGACACAATCTCTGACTTGGAGTCCTCACACGTTCGGTAACAACATTTGTCTTTGCCCTCCAGGTGCAGGTGTGGGAGACAGCTGTTGGGTGTTGTAAAGTGGTTTTGGTGCTGGGGCTTTCCTTGTGTTCAGAAGAGAAGCTGCTGAGTGTGTTACTAGGGCCTTGAGTAGCATTAAGGAAATGCTGAAGAGCCCAGTTCAATCTCTTGTGTTGTACACAGGAGATAAATGTTGGTTCCTAATTGACAGAGAAGGTATGTAATCAGTTGCTCACTTTCTATTGTTGCCACCTTCAAGATAAATAATATTCAGGGCTGGTGCTGTGTTTTAGCTAGTAAGGCTGTGTAAGCAAATAGGTTCATCTTGATTAGCTGCTGTTTATTTCAGTGGAAACTACTTTCTGCTTTGAGCCAAACAAGTGGTCTGGAGAGATGGTTCCTGACTGGAAAGGAAAACAGTAGTGGGGTGCTTTTTTATTTTTCATAACTTCACACAGCTTACTCCTCTTTGAATGTGGATTTACCAGAATGATGAAATGGGAAACCTCTAAACTTCTGCATTGTTAAAAACCTTGTTATGAAGGAGGAAATTACAGATTTTGGGAGAACCTGGATTAAAACCCCTCTGCTAGCAATGAGTGTGCCTCAAATGCATGCAACTTCTCCACTAGATAAGTGGACAGTTCAGAAGTCAGAACTCTGTCTTCTGCAGTCCCTGGGCTTCCTCTTAAACCAAAACAGAGTTTCTGCTTGAGTGTTGCTTTTAAAATGCCTTCCATGAATTTTGGAAAGATAGGAATGTTCATCCAACACTTTCATTGTAGGTTGTTCTGGGAATGACTTCTAGTGGGAAGATTTAAAATCATTAGTGTCTCTGTATACTTTTGCAAGTTTGCAAATCTGAAATGTGTAGTGTCCATCCATGGGTGTGGGGAGTGGGGGGAAAAGGCACTTGCTGGGTGGAAGTGGACTTATTTTTCTGCCCTGAGAATGTGATCTTTTTAAACCAAAATTCAATCTCTTTCATAATGATCATTTGTAGAATTGTGTCTCCAAAACAAAAGAACCAACACAGATGCACAATTTGGCAAGCTGCAAATACTAAACAGCCAACCTCTTTCTCCCTGGTGTAATTCCATGGGCTTCAAGGGAATTACACCAGTGGCAGTGAATCTGGTCTAAAATGCCTTTCACTAAAATGTATTGGTTTGTATCTGGTGTTTTGAGTAACACTGAATGAGGTCTCGTGTTCTAAAATTGAAGAAATTTGCTGAGACACACCCATGTGTGAGCACACCCACGTGTACCCATTGATCCCTTTCTGGGGATGTTCCCAACACTGAGATGTGCTTGCCAGGTGTGTTTGCAAGCCACTTCTGGCTCTGTTGTCTATGTGGTAGAGAAGCACAGGGATGCTCTTTGCAATTGCTGCTTCCCTTGTGCTTGTTCACTGTTTCTCCTTTGTATTATGAAGTGGAAAGCACAGGTTCATCCCAGTCAAATCCTGTAAATGATTGCCCCTCTTGGACAAGACCCAGAAAAATTCCTCCTGCTGGCTTAAGCCTATTTGCATACCACAGGTCATTACAGGTTGATGCTCACCTTTGCATTTATCTCTATGTGTCAAAGCAGAGATATCATTTCATTTTTCTTTCTTTCTTTTTTTCCCCCTCCAATGTTTCTTCTATATTCTAGGTTATCTTTTTTGAAGAAATAAGAAAGCCAAAGGAGTGATCCCCATGGGTCCTGACATCTGCTGCAGTCATTCTTACTGACTCAAAGGAGACCTAGGGAAGGAGAGGGAACAGTCTGGCTGCAGTCTCTTATTGTTTCTTTTTTGTGGGCCCCCACCCTGCACCCTCCTGGGCCTGCAATCCACTAACTAGCTCCTCCTGACTCCAGCTGTCATTTTTCCTTTTTATCTACTCTTCTCTCAAAGAACCAAATGTCATCTCTTGTTGTTCCTTTAGCTGGGGTCAGAGACTCCTTTATGTGCTTTACGCTGATCAAGGATTTTTAACTGGGAATGAGAGTGGTAATCAACTGCATGGTTGGGGAAGGGGAGAGATTAAATCTGAGAATTGCCAGTGATTGCCCCACGTGAAAAACAGCAGCTAGCAAAACACATGCTATCATTATGCTCTTAAGATTATTTTATTCCCTTAGTGACAGTAAAATGCTATCTGTAGCAAAGAGGTAGGACAAAGTCCATCCTTGTTCAGTCTTGGATTTTTAGTGGGGTGGAATTGGGAAAAATCTAGATTTACAGTGAGGTGTGACTCATTTTCAGACCCTCTCCCTGGGAGATTTCAAGAAAGGAAGAAGGTGAATCAAAGATTTCTTTGTGTTCTATATTGAGGACCCTTTTTTCAACCAAAAAGGGCAGCCATTTTTATTCCACTCTTGACTGGGGAAGTCACTGGAGGGTGTAGTGGGATGTGACTTCTGCTATGTCCTGACACTTTCTCTTTACCAGCCAGGTTTGGGAGATGCTGGCTGAATAAAACCGGGGACACAAAGGGCTCTTTTTGCTTCCTCAGTCACTACTTGTGGTTTATTTAAGACAGAATCAAGCTCTGGGGACCACAACTGGTTTCAAACTGTTAAGTTTCATAGTCAAACCTGGGCAGGCAAGCAGTTAGACAATCAGGCTAAGTGATGAGAATTACCTTTGGATTGATTAATTCCTTTAATTTTGGTAGCCTAAACTGTCTCCTTCAATATGGTCCTTTGAAAGTCTTGTCAGTCCCTCTAAAATGTCTTCTGTTGTCACACAGCTATAGGAATGACAGTACAAAGTGTCCTCATTCTTCTTTTGCACTGATGGAAGTCAAAAGTACTCTGAAGTGGGCAGGAACTGAGTCACCCTTTTTTCAGAAAAGCATTTTCTCCACAAGAGAAAACCAGACTGCATTTAGAGCTTAATTAAGGGAGACCTGGTTGGTAGAGAAGAGAGTGAGTGAGCGAGCTTTCAGTGAATTCTGATTGCCAGCCTTTGCTGAGATGCATGTTAGGGAGTTACACATCAGTATTACTCTGTGTTTGTTCTCTAGATATTTGACAATAATTTTGTTAATGCTTTCAAAATCTGCTACTTTCTGAGCAATTCCAGTTCCTAGAAGCTAAGACTGCATGAAAATTCCAGTTTCATAGCTGAAATTTCTGAGTCTGCTGGCTGTAGAAATATTTACATCAAGTATTTTCTACCAGTTCTGAAATAGGATCCAAATAATGATTTTTTTTTTAATTTTTTGAGTGGTGCCAGTTGGAAACGCTCTAAGTACCAGGAGCAGGTAGTAGCTGGAATACAGAAAGAAAAATGGGAATGTCAGGATAAAAGAAGACTTCTTTACTGTAAGTCCAGGTTTAAGCCTTTTGAACTGAAAATTCTGTGATTCTGTGAACTTGGACCTCATCCCTTTCCTGCCTATTTTTCTAGTTAAAATGGGAGATTTAACTGAATCTCAATTTAAAGATGGAGCCTACTTTTAAAGTTTCAGTCAAATACTACACTGTGAAGCTCTTGAATCTGGGAAGACGTGGAGTTATTCCTGACTTGAATTTTCCTGATGCGCTCTGCCATTATGTTTCAGCTCTCCATTTGGAATGGGCCTTTATATACAGTTTTGAGTTCCTACCATCCCTTATATGCATTGTGATATGAAAAAAAATATGGATAATAGGAATCCACAGTCCTAGAGAAGATTGTCAACTGTCTTCTTGATCTCCTCTTTTGACTTTCTCTGTAGTGTGGGATATGGGTCATCTCCTGGGGCCATCTAAGCACATTCATCCCATGAATCCTGTGGAATTGTGCATGTCCTAGAACACAGTGACGCCCTTCTTCTGGGGCAGATTACATTACTTGAGAGCCCTGTTCCTTTTTATTGTAGGTGTCAATGTTTTAGAATACTGAGAATACTGCCCAGTGTTTTGTGTTCTTGTGTGCCAAATACTATTTTCTGAGGTTGCTGGAGACTGGCCTCCATCTTTCAGTTTGTAATTTCCAGTCCTTTGCAGTTCAAAGACATATAGTCCCTGCTGTGTACTGTTCCGTTTACTGCTCCCTTTTCTCTCCTTTTTTGCCATCTTTCTTTATTCGAATTTGTCATTCCCAGTGGTATTGCTGTTTTGTTCAGTGGTAGCCATGATTAACAGTTTTCCCAATGGATTGATTTGGGTATTTGGATTGACACCTGTCTTTTCAACCCACCAGCCTTTGAACAAATCCCTTAGTACACAGGCAAATACCAACACCGAAGCTGTGGCCTCAACTAAGCATACAGTGACATGGGAAATGATGTTTCTGAAGTTCAGATTCAGGCCTTGAATCCAGACTGAAGCTGAAGTGTAATTTGTCATAATTTACCTATCACTGGAATATTGAATGTTTTAGACTGTTTTTTTCCTGTACTCAAAGATATTGACAGTTGCAATCACATGAAGAGATATAACTACAGTAGCCAGTTTAGTCCTTCAGAACATGCCATAAGTTCCTCCAATTACTATACAACAAACAACACTGAACAAAACAAGTAATTACAGAAACCAAGTACTAGATTTTTACTGCCATTTTGGGTAGGCTAATGACTCTCTAAAAAGTGGGTATTACTAATATTTAATCCTTTTCTTTCTTCAGAACCATGTGTTCTGGATTCTTCTCTGGTACTCTATCAAAACTTTCACTTCTTTGTAGGTAGAATGAACAGAAAACAGACAAGCAAACAAACCTAAGCAAAAGCATGCAGCAGAAGGATTCTGATAAGTATCAGATGCTGGATATTAAAAACAATCTCAAAAACATGTCAGCCTGTAGTAAATTATAAACATACCTGCTATCACCTCAAATCCTCTAGGAATTTTTGCCACAGATGCTTGCCAGATGCTGCATCAGTTTCCAGCTGTTTCTACACTTTGAGATGCACCAGGCAAAACTGAGAAACCCCAGCAGCTGCTGGAAAAAGTTACGAAAGATCTACTTAGATGAAATTCTGTCTCTGTTTCCACTAAGGTGATGATGACTGAAGACATAGCTGACCACTTTCTATTAGCTGGCATCATACTGAAGGTTCACTTTCTTTTAGCATGCTCTGCATTTGTATTTCCTCTACTTCCTTTAGTCTTTTGGTTTCCTAGATCAAAAGGAGGAGTATGAGAAAGAGCTCCATGGAGTTATAATTGGTATAAGTCTGTCATTTTCCTATAATTGAACTTTTTGGCAAGAAGTCACCTGGAAAGCAAGAGATCCCCCAGCTCTTCATTGCCACTGCAACAGGAAAGACCTGGAAGGGATTGTATCTAAATATATAAATTCCAGATAAACAGCAGGCATTCTTTGCATTCAAAAACCAAACTTGAGCTCCTGCATGTCTTCCAAATGAAAAGGTTGAAAGTCATTCATGGCAGCCTTATAAACAAGAATCAATATGACAGTGATTCATTTTTAAGTATATGCAATCTCTCTGTGTATAGGCAACGCTATAGAATGGATGGGGAGGAAGCAACATAATCACCAGGGTGTGGTAACCTGATGTTGTGCTGTGATATGCTGTCTTTGATGCTTTGTCATCATTGTTGCATGTTGATGGTAAACTGAGCAGATGCCTTAGCGCAGTGTCAGATTGTCACATCATGATTACCTTGTAGAACTTTTCAATTGTGTTTTCTTTTCTCTTCCTGACTACTGCTGAAAAGGGTTGCTTCTCATCTCTTCATCTTTCTGCCTCTCTCCTTGACTACATCAAAGAGTAAAGAACAATCTCTAGTGCTTTGAAATATTGGCTAAGTCTTGTTTGTTGAGCAAAGAGAGGCTCTGAGTAAGCCTGCAGATTCCTCCAGAACCCACATGTGATGTTTTGAAGAACTCAAGTTGAACATTGCTGAGGCATGTAATACGTTAGATTATTCTCTTACCTATGTTTCATTGAGTGACATGGTGCTGACTTCTGAGTCTTTCTCTTTATGCTGAGGAAGAGTCAGTGCATAGAATTTTAATGTATGTTAAATAAAACCTCCAAGAAAGAATACCCAAAGGCCTTTTCTCTCATAACTTTCACCAAAGATAATGCCATTTTTTTAGAATTCAGTGTATATGACTTACAGTTCTCTCTGGGGAGAAGAGGAGAGAGTGGACATTTGGAGAGAAAGGAGATAGTACTTTTGTTGTACGTGTGATTGAGCCAATAATGTTGCTATCAAATAGTCATGGTTCCTAAGCTTACCACCATGGAGAACTACCCATTGAAGCCATTTACCCTGCCTGCTTTGTGCTTGGTAGCAACTGCACCAAGATGATTCATCTGTGTATGATGGTTCTCAGATGCAGGCGATTTCCATACCGTGCTTATGTTGTGACCATTTTGTAGGTTCTTCCATTTTCTTCTCAACTTCTGCCCATGGAGGGACTCTTCCCTTCCCACTTCCATTGCCTTGGAGCTGTTTTGCATCTCCTGATGAATGTCAAGTGCTTTGGGCCTGCAGCCCTAATGGGTGGGGGCTAAGACTTGGATCTACCCCTGAGACAGAGTGGAGCCAGCAAAGACGGGTTGTGTTAAATTGTGTGGTGACAAGCCTTTTTTTCCCCCTCCCTTTTTGTTCCCAGAGGATAGCTGGGTAAGTTTGTTGTGCCAAATGCTTGGAATGTGTTTTTTCTCCTCTTCCTCCCCCTTCAAAACAGAAAGAGAAAAGTTTATGCTGTAAATTGTGTTAATTGGAGAACATAAATCCAAGCTGTAGTGCAGCATTGCTGGGTCTAGGCACCTATTGAAGTTTAATGAGGAAAGAGCAGTTTTATTTAGCCCTCCCCTCTTATGCTCTCCCCACATCCAACTCTTTTTTATGGTACAGTCCTGTCCAGATAGGGGTATGGGAGTGCCAGGGAGAGTGTGTGTGTTGATCCAAAGTTCTCATGGGTCTGAACACAGTATGTGACTCTCTTAAAATAATGCAGCCAGAATGAGGCATGGGCGTTCTCAGAGGCCAAAGATAGTTGTGTAGCCAGGGCAGAAAAAAGAGAAAGAGGAATCCCTCTGGGTACCTGTCTGAAGTGGCTGCAAGCCCACTTGGGACAAATCCACCCTGCGACAGAGAAGGTTTGTGTGCCCTGACCAGATCTACCTGCACTGATGACAGAGTCCTGTGTAGGATGTCGTGTTAGTTTTTACTCTGTCAGGCCTGATACTTGCTTAGAACTTTGTGGTGAAGTATTTCCTTATGATCACTGACTGGATGTTTTTAATGCCAGGCTGGATGTGGCTCTGGGCAACCTTATCTAGTTGAGGGTGTCCTTGCCCATGCCCATGAGACTAGATGATCCTTGGGGTCCCTTCCAATCCTGACAATTCTGTGGTTATGTCCAGAATAAAAACGTGAATCTTCCCAGTCCTGGTCATTGCACTAGGAATAAATTCATGCTCATAAGATCGTGCAGGATGTAATGGAGTCCCCTACACACGAAGCCAACCGGGGAGGACCTTGATCAATGGGAGTATGATTACACTGAGTGTAATAATGTGCACTTCAGCAGAGACGGACAAGTTCACCTGAAATGGCTCTGAAGTGATATGCCAAAAGTGAAAGTTTCTTTTTGTCACTGATGTTTCAGGAAGAAAAGCAATTCACATAGTGGAAGAAAGGTAGATTGAGAAGGTAACAGGAAGAGGGCTTAAACAGAGGGCCCTGCAAGTCCCAAAAATAATTAAAACCAATACTGACTGTCTCTGATGTCTGGTGCAATAAAATAATAAAACTTACTCTCAGGTAAAAATGCCTCTTATGGTGATGCGAGACCAGTTTTCATCCTTCAGTTCTGAATATTTATTGCAGGAGGTATTTTAACCCGCTGGCAGTTTTTTACTGATTTTGCTCACAAGCTCATCAATATTTGTGTGGCATTAAGCGTTAAAACTCTTATTTTTATCAACTTTCCCAGTGCTTGCTGATGCAGCATTGGAAGTTTGAGAAGAGCAGCTCACTTTTGCTCTGAGAGATGAGATGAAAGGTTAGAGGGGGTGGATGGTGATTGCATGAGCAATGCAGGTCAGGTTACTGGTGGATTCCTCTTGCAAGATAAGTGAGAACCCTCTGAAAGGTAATTATTGGAAAGCATAAATTCCTGAGATAACCTGTCCAAGAAGAAATACTGACAGGAGCAGAGGCCATGTGTTAAAGGCTAGCCATTTCTCCAGGGCAATGGGCTAACCTTTCTCTCTTCTTTAATTTCGTAACCTCTCCTTGCTCTGTCAGTAGACTCACTCAGTTTTCTTCTTTTGGCTACTTTTCAGTCTTCTCCTGGTCCTGTTTGTAGACCACCGTGATGCTTGTCTCCATGCTGTATTAACTGGGGTGCAGACAAGTGGAGGTTTAGTATGCAGCTCCATGCCCAAATTCTTGTTTGTCATTTTCTTTACTTGTCATGGTCATTTTCACTGCAGTGTTCAGGTAGCCTTTACAGCATGTCTGTTAAAAAATAAAGGTTGCTCCTGTAGTTCTTTAACCGATTTTTGTACAGAAGAGCTTCAACTCACTTTCAGAGATGACATGGAGTCAGTTTTGCCACTCAGTGAAGAAATGCTGTATTGCAGCTGGGAAAGGATGTCTTGAAGAGTGAGAAAACAAATTTCAGAAGAAAAGATGGAGCAAAACTTGGAAACAAGTGTCTTATTCTGTGGCTTTCTTATGTAGACTCTGTCTCAAACTCAGTGTCTCATCTGTAATGTAGAGATGATGATACTTACCCAGCTCCTATTTCCACTGGTTGATTGATTCGTGGGAGTCTCCTCATCCCTAGACAGACTTTTGTGACCTACAGTTTTAACTACTGCTGTGTATTACATCCCAGAAAGAAAATAGAAGTGATATGTTAGTTTTGGCTAGGTCCAGCTGGGAAAACACGATAAACTGACCTGAACAGGCTTGCCCACGTGTATCTGCTTCTAAGGCCTTATTCTAAAAGTGCACTGAAGCATGTGCTGACTGTTTAAGACTCTGCCCAGTTTTGAATTGGAGAGGACTTGCACACTCAAATGAGGTGCTTTGAACTGGGACTTGATACTTGATTGCAAGCAGGGATTCATCAGGAGTCTTTGAAGACCTCAGGGATCACACAGGGCTAAAGGTGGATCTAAGCAGAAAAGAGGGTCTTTTTTTTGTGCAGTGATAATCACAGCACTACACTTCTGCAAGCTTTGCTAATTGCTAAGTGATTTACAAGGCTTTTCTGTTTGCTTTGATGGTTCTACAATAATAACCACCTTGGTCTGATACTTGAGTTATAGTGGTGCTGAGAACAGGAGGCAAGTCGAAAGAAAAGCACATACAGGGGAAGCTGGTGAATAAGGGAATTGCCATCAGATATTTGAGTTTCTGAAAGCTGCTTGTGGCAAGTGCTTTTTCATGTCTTTATTTTCGAGTTCCACTTCTGCGCTGCATAAAGATCTACAGAAACAAGGGCACAGGTGTTTGAAACATTACTGCTCAGAGTTAAAGCAATGTATGCATTTGCAGTCATAGTTTTCTCTGCTCTCATGGGATGTGCTCCAGGTGTAGATGATCCTACGCATAGACCTTTGAGGTTCAATATGCTCTCAATAAAGGGTGTTCTTTATGCTGAGAGAACTGAGATGGTGTGTTGGAGAACACAGTGCATCTATTTCACCTATTTTAACTTCTGTTGTTCTTTTTGAGAAGTAATAATGATCCATCAGCAGAGGAATGTCCATTTGTGGGTAGAACTGGGGGAAGGAGGTAAGAAAAGGAAATCTAGTGCACAGTCTTTTTGGGAATTCCCCTGTGTAGCATGAGTCAAGTGTATCCTTGCTGTGTGTCTGCTGAGGTCAGCATGTAACACATGTAACAGAGTGATTGTTCCTGTGTATTCAAGAGAAATAATAACTCAAAGAAATACAACCTTAATTATCTAGGTTTAAGAGGACTTTGCAGAGAACAGAAAATATGATTTCCCATTGTAAGTGCTTTGTGTCGTTAATAATTATTGGCTGGGTAGAGTGGATTTTTGTGTGCTCTTACATGTGTATTCTATTTGCCACAAGTATTGTAACTGAGGAACTGAAAGTGCTACCTATTGAAGATTAGTAACTTTATCTTTAAAGTATTACCTGTAGCTGATTTTTTTTTTTCCCCAAGGCTATCCTCGGAGACAAAGTAAACTCTAATTGTGGGCTTTCAATCTAGTTCTATATAAATGTCTGCTTTGCTGCTTCTGCGACCATTTTCACCTGTGCAAAATGGATTGTTTCCTCTACTAGCTTGTGTTTTCTTAGCAGGAGATACAAGGTTTGGAGATACAAGGTTCCTACAAAGGAGACAAGTCAGCAGAAAGATGGGAACTCGCTAGCTCTTTCTAGCCAAAGGATTGAAAGTACCTAAAATATTAATGTAATTACACTTCTGTGGGGGGGGGGAACTTCCTTGCTCTTTAGAAACATTTTTAATGCTCTTCTACTTGCATGTTTATTTCATTCTGTTCTGAATTCTGCCATCTGGATTGAATGGCACCATGTATTTGTCTACTAAATAACTGCAAAAGGTGTAGGGGAAATCCCAGCCTGCGAACTTCCTACGAGGCTAACAGAGGTCATTCAGACCAGGACTGTCCTGTATAAAGCTTGGACAGTTGCTAAAAACATGCAAACCCCTCATGCTCTTTCCTGGCATCTCTCTGTCTGTTGAGATCTGATGGAGATATGTGGCTTCATGAAAGATGAGATATGCAGAGACACATGAAAAGGAATGCTCTTGTCAGTTTAGCTGATGCCATTTGAGCTGATGATGTAACTGTGGTGGTAAGGAAAAACTCCATCCATGTGTAAATGCTGCATCTCCCAAGAGAGCTGTGTTCACTGAGTGACATATCTGTCACAACTGATGTGTGGACAGACTTTTCCCATTGCAAATAAACAAGTGTGCTGCTTGAAGACTAACCCAAGCTGTGGTTGTACTGCTGGAGACTACCTCTGGTGGCAGAGAGAATTTTGTGAGCTCTTCCTCCAGGCAATGTCAGCCTGGATCAAATGTTAGCCAGATCAAATGGCCTCACCTGGAGGAAATCAGGGAGCACTCACAAGTATTGTGACTTGCAGGAGGTGCATGAATAGTAAGCTGTAGGAGACAAGCAGTGAAAAGCAGCAGGGTAGGAGGAAACGGGTGATATTTTTAGCCAGCAGAGCTAGAGCTTGGAGAGGATGTCTGTTTATGATCTGAGCATCTTGTAGTATAGACAGTGCATACAATTATTAGCAGGGTAAGTGCAGGTTGTTACCAGTGTTCTGCAGGAGAACTGCTAAGGCTTCAAAGGAAGTTGCAGCAGAGTCATTTGTAGAACTGCTTTGCTGGCTTCCCGAGGCCAGCTCAGGCGATAAATTACATTTTTTACTAATCTGCCTTTCTCTGTAGGAATGCAAAAGATAGGTCCACTGTGGGACCTCAAGACTGAGGGAGTTGAATGCATAGACGACTTCTTTGGCTACATCTGACCCCTAAGGCTATGATTCCACTAAGCCAGACAGACTTCTGATGACCCCAAGCCCCAGCAGCTTGAGATGCTTCTTTTAAAATATATATTAAAAAGTCTCTTCAATGTTGTCAAGTCCAATCTAATATTGTTGCTGAAGTTTTCATTAGTTCATTCCTTTAGTAATTGGAAAGAATTTTTGACCTTTTAGGGGAGGTTAGGACCAAGCTGAATTCTGACTGCTGTCTTCAGGTACAAAAGAGGTCTAGGTTATTACCTTTCACACCCATTGTTCATTTAATTGGATGTTGCTGCATCTCTTTAAAACAGGAACCCTGGCCTGAGAAAGCATAGATCCTCTGAGATATCCCCAAGGAGTCTGCCTCTGAGATTAACCTAATTGGTCACTGTGCTGAGCCTAACAGGGGCTGTATGCAATGTCTGTCTGTGGAAACACCTTAGGTAGCCTAGTGTCTGGCATGGAAACTGCTGCTGTTAGCTCTCCATGGAAATGGTAGAAAAGTAAGAGAGGTGAACAGATTATCACAAGCACCACAGCATAATTGGTTGCAGTCCAGTATATTTGAGTGGGGCTAAGAAATTGTTTTTCTAAACTACCTCAACTAAGTACACATCAACATATACAGACAGCTGTTGTATCTATCCAGTAACTGCTGAGTAAGGTGTGTGTAGTGATCCCACTTTTTAGGCTTTGAGAGCTGGGACTGTTGCTACAGGCCTTGGGTAAGGCCTTGCATAGCTGCAGGAAGAGAAGCAGCTCCAGCTCTGGTCCTTCCTGCACAAAGTTGGCAGCAGCTCTTGACCCGGAAAGTGAGATCTGGTCTGGAGGCTGCTATCAGTGAAACACTCTGATGTACGGTGCTCTTCTTGACAGTATTAATTTGTGTTGTTGTTTCTTTTCTGTAAATGGAAATGCTGGCAGAGGTCTCTTACTTCCACAATACTTGTGAAGCATGGAGCTTATCAAATCAATTTCCCCACGTTGTAAACCATGCCTACCTTTTGCAATTTTTCCTCAGAGACAGACGTGTTACATGAGATGGTACCTGTAGTATCTCGTTGGATTAATTACAGTCTAAGCCTGTTTCCAGAGTAGTGAGTATAGCTCAGTCTCTGAGGTTGGGTTCTTTCATATGGTTCATGGATTGGTGGAACGGTTTGCACTCCCCTCCATGAGCAGGGACACTAGACCATCACACCATGATTCAAGCAGTGTAGAAGCCTGTCAATTCTGGCTACAGATAGGCAGTAGGAATTTTCAACCCACCAGGGAAAGTCTGCTGTTACATGCCTGGCAAAAGTAGATTCTTTTGCACTTTTACACATATGCTGGGTGTTCGGAGGAGGATATTGAACAATCTTGTAGCTTTTTTACTGATTTAGGATTCAACCTAGACTTATAGATCAGGTCATCTCCTTGACTGTTGTAGGGTCTGGGCTGTGCTAGTGCTGGCTCAAGAACCTGCCATCATCTCTTGCACCACATGCAGTCTATGCACCTGGCACAGTACTTTTGAACAAGTGCTTGAAATCTTGTCTGTTATTTTGACCCATCTGTACAACTCCTTGCAATGAAAGACATTAACTCTGCTTGCAAGGCTTTCCTTTCACTTATCCTTCAATCACTGCTGCTCCAGCAACGCTGGCTCTGCTGTATACTGCTTTGTGGTCTGATTTGTGTACTCTGTCTACTACTGAAACAGTCATTTTCTTCCTCTGACCTCCATGCTAGGGAAAGTTTTACAGGCCCCTTTTTGTCCATCAGGTGAAATTATTCAATATATATAGAAAGGAAATAGATGCCTCAATGGCTTTGACTCTTGGAAAGCCTAGGATAGACATGTGTTTGTGGGTCTTTACAAAGCTGCCAAGTTTATGTTAAAAAACTGAAAGCCCAGAAAGCTTGAGTCATCCTGTAGTCCATCTGGAAATCCTGTTTTGCCTTTGCTCACGTTCACACCCCTTACATCATTAGAAGATGTCATGCAGGGACAGACACAACTGACCCTTATGAGAAAACTGAATCTGCACATTCCTACAGTTTCTGGCTTGCCCCTCAGTTTATGGTAGGATTTTGAGCAATCTGTTAAACCTCACCTAACATCAGAAAAGCCATTCTGTGTTTCTGTTGTCTCAATATCCTATATCTGCAGCTGTGAAGGGTGTGTGATGGTAATATTTAGGAGCTGCTTATAGACTAGAAGTTCCAGAGTATGCAGCCAAAGGAGTGGCCCAGCCAGTCTTTTGTTGTTGAATGCTTGATAGTGGTCTGATACTCTTGACTATGTTGTATTTTCTTGTGCTTGGATCTTTTGATGAATGTTTTGTTAGCAGTTTGCAATGTAATGTGAGGAAGAGCAGAATGGAATACTTCAGCTGTTCTGGGAAGATGCTTTGGAGCCTAAGCTCCAGGGTCTGCTGTCCAAAGGTGGTGTGGGAATCTGGTTATGCTGGTCTCTTTTAAGAATGTCTGGCTGTATCTGCTTATCTGGGTGAAAAAAGGAGAAGCAGCTGTTAAAGTGACCTGAATGTAGCCCACTGTTTTTGTGAAAGCCAGTGGTGTTGCAGAGTGTACAGACTGGGGACTATTAATCTCTTTGGCTTGCTTTGCTATAGTGTAGGTACCACAGTTTTCCAACCATCTCTGTCTTTGTTGCTTATGTAATCTAAGGTAGAGGGTCAAATTAGGCCAGCCCAGATGTAAAAAACACAGATGAGCACAGCCAGACCACTGCTTAAAAAGAGAATTATGCTGACTGGAAAAAGAGAAAGGAAGACCTTTTTGATGATTGTGCCACATTTGATGATGGCTCACATCAGTACCGTTGCTTTCAACACTGGGAGATATGGGAGAGGGCTGTCTGCATGGTGAGGGGGGAAGGATACATAAAGCTGGCTGTCATCAAGGTAATGGCTGGCATTGCGACTGATTAACTTCTTCATATTCCCTGGAGGTTTTGCATAGATATTGAATAGAAGTGGTGGAAGAATTGAGCCCTGTGGCATTCTCCATGTCAAGGCTCATGGAGACATGGAGAGGAGGAGTAGCTGCCTGTCAGGGGCTCCTGGGGTATAACAGAAAGGAACAAGTGTAGCCAGCTTACTACAGTTCTTTCAGCAATTGCCAAGACATGCAGTTGGTCGAGCTCTTGGTCTGCAGTGTCACAGGCAGCTGACAGCTCAGGTATCACCTGCATGGTTTCCTCGTCTCTTTCCATCTTTGTGAGAAGGCCCAAGGCTCCACTGGTGCTTCATTTCCAGACTCATTCATGAATGTCTCTGAAAGAATAGCACAGATTATTTTCTGAAGTTACATTGCATTATTTGTTTCCCACCACTTCTCAGATCTTGTCTATTTTGAAACTGGATGGCAGTGCTGCTGAAGTACAATTTCTGGCTTAAAATGCCTTTTTCAGGTGCCCTCTGAATTCCTCACCCTATTCTAAAATCATGGAATTGTTTGGGTTGGGAGAGATCTTTGAGATTATTAGGCCCAACCATTAACACAGCACTGACAAGTCACACATCTTTTAAATACTTCCAGGTAGGTTGATTCTACCACCTCCCTGGGTAGCCTGTTCCAGGGCTTTGCAACTTTTGGTACCTTTTTCCCCTAATATCCAACCTAAATCCCCCCAGGTGCCACTTGAGGCCCTTTCTTCTTATCCTATCACTGACTATTAGAGTATATGACTTACATCAAAATAATGGATAAGAACCTCCATAGTCTTAAGGAGGAGCAAGTCCCACATTTTTTATCATGGCTGGGGACACCTGCAAACTTCCGAAGGAAAAGTCTGTTGCTTTCTGTTACGTGATTAGTCATCTCTTTTAGTGCTATCAGCTTTTTACTTGCCTAATCATGTAGTGGGCATGGTTTTAAAGGGGAATGTATAGAAAGGGGCCTGGCCTTGGGAACTGGAGACAATCTGGATTCATAGTGGAAGGAGCTGGTGGAAATGTCGAAGCTTAACTTAAAGAGGACTGGTTCTTAGTTATAGAAATTTTCCAGGGGTGATGTGGGCCTCAATTGTGGTTGAGGCTGGCTGGTTGTATGTCTTTAGTGAATACTCCTGCACTGTGTTCTGCCCATTTTGTAGCTTTTTGAAGAGTGTAGCACACTGGAATATCTGGGACTTTGTAGGATGGGCTGGGAACTAGTAGTGGAGAGCTGCTCTGATGCTTTCATGGTCCATCAGGATTCCTCTTTAGCAAAGAAACCGATGTCCTGAAGCATTGGAATGAAGCCAGGCCCTTGGTCCTTGTTGCTAATTTACAGGCTTATAGTCCGGGTCAGTTCTTGTATTTTATTTCCCCATGTGAAGCATGCCTAGACAGAGGAGTCATGGTACTAGATACTGCACAGAAAAGTAGTAAGCTGAAGTCTGCTCAGGAATCTTATGGCCTAGTTAAAGCAGGCTGGCAAAGGCTGAAAGAGGGAAGTGTTGTTCTTTTGACCTGATTCCATGATAGAAAACTTCAGTTTCTTAACACTTAAAAGGACAGTCACTTCATGAAAGTCAGAGGGTCCAATGTACACGCTCTCATGTCAGTGACAACCTGCAAGGCTGCAGAGAGTTGCACCAGCCTCATGTTGCTGTCCCAGGGTCTATGGAGCTGGTGCTGCTTCTCATCTCCCCATTCATACTGAGCTTCTGCTGCTCTGAGGCTAGTGTTTAGTTTCTGTCCCACCCTTTTTCACCAAAAAAGAGCTTCTAACTCCTACTAGACATATCACTCCTATGCACTCTTGCAGAAGACTGTAACAGCGTATGTTTTTCTTTTCCAAGCCAAGGAGCTTTCATTAGTCAGCCAGAACCAGGTTACTTTAGTGTCTTCAGGCTGGAATGTAAATGTAAATCCTGCTTGTATGCCAGCAGTGTCACCAGCCTGCCTGTCCCAAGCATCTGGGATTTCACCTGCACCGAGGGGGGGCTGTGTGCTTTTCACAGTGTGCTGACAACTTTACTCTGTGTTTTCAGTTGTGCAGCTTTCAGTAGGATTTGCCTTCCTTGGCCGGTGACTGTGCCTGTCTGCTCTTTGATTGTTTTTTTTCCCCAGCATCTATGAAGTCTGTGCATATGCTGCTGATTTTGTGTCTTTAATATCAATCTAGACAAGTCTGTGTGACCTTTCACTCCCATGTCCAAAGGGAAGAATCGACCCTTGCAGTCGGTCACAGCACAGCACTGACTCATACATACTTTTCATAAAAATAATGCAGAAATTCCCCATAGCTTTTACAGATTTACTTTTTTTTTTTTTTTTTGTTCAGGAGATGAAGTGTAAGTCTTACATAGCAACCCAGCCTGGAAAAACTGTGAAGCATGTAACGTCAGATAATTAATCTTTCTGACATATGATACACTTTGTACTATTAAGATCGCCCTTTTTTTTTTTTTTTCCCCTCTCCTGTTGTATCTCACTTGCTCAAACTCAGCCGATCTGTTTGAGCTTCACTTGAGCTCATGTGCTCTGCAGTCTTATTACTGCCCTAGTCTGTTCTCCAGCTCCTTTGTAAACCTCCTGGGAGGTGGCTGTGGTTTGTCCCGCCTCTGGGACTCCACAGTGAAGAGCACAACACTTTTCTTCCCCCCACCCCCCTCCAGTTTTAACAATACATTCTGGTTTTCCTGTAGGAGATAAAATATGCTGTGTTTAGATGTATAGCACTGAAAACAAATAGAAAAAACATAATCTCTGAGCTTGAAGTTTCTTATTAAAAACTAACTGAAACTTGGAACGAGTCAGAGTCACTCCAGTGAAGACTAATAATAAAACAACTAACCACTTAAAAGTACTTACAGAAAAGCTATTTTACACTGGGATGTGACTGTCATAAGGAAATATTCATTCTTTATTTTCCTATAATGATTATTTGTCACTTATTTAAAAATTCCATTGACAACTGAAGTCGAGGAACGTCCTCAAGGTCCCGATATTGTAATACCTTTCCAGTGAATACTTGAGGGCTGGGATTTTTGACCACGCTTGCTGTAGTGGTGCCAAAGCAAGCTTTAAGTATGGAGGTGACTAAATGCTTCTCTTAAATTGCTAGCTTTTCTTTAAGGCAAAAAGGTGTGTATTTACAATCTTTAAAACAAATCTAATGAGCCAGCTTGACTACAAGACTGTGTCAAGGGTGAATTTGACCTATGCACTTTGTAGCTTCTCTGCCATTAGAATCTCAAAAATTGTTTTCTCCCTCTTAGAAAAATCTAAAAATTAATCTTAATTTCTACTTGACAGTATCATTTAAAGCCAAATATTTAATGTTCTAAGATGTATAGTTATTTTAAGTCTTAAAAGAAGGTAGAAACTGAGGTAATCTCCAGCCAGATTCTATACCCAAGATGCTGGGATGTATTGTTTTTGTTAATTCGGGTGCTTTGTGTTGTGTGTATGCTAATGACTGGAGTAATTTTTACCATAAAGAAAATATGTGCAGTGATGGCAGTTTGTTGTCATACAGCTGTGCTCTTCCTTCCAGAAAACTCTTGGACTTAGTGAGCCTCCCTGGCTTAATATGGGGGGAATCTGACATAGCTCTGTGGAGGCTCAAGTGTTTGTGGAAAGAGCGGGTAATCTTTGATCAGCTGGAGTCTCCTTGTTACTGACTTTGATTACACAAGTGTACAACTTTAATTACAGCTTTTAATAAGCCTTCATTTCTTCCTAGTCACATTCTTTGTACAGCAGTGCTGCTTATCTATTCCTTTCTCCTCTGCCCCCCCTTCCCTCCTCCCCTGCCTTTTTATGGAACATGAGGTTTGAGGTCATTGCAGGGATTCAGTGTCCAGAGGGATCCCATTGTGCACGCTCTGCCCATGGCTCTGCCTTCCACTTGCTGTGCAGTCCAGAGAGCTTTCTCCTTCAGCTGCCCTGCAATGATCTGTGCTCTGGCTGCTGACCAGGAACTCATGGTCAGTGGCATGGAAATCACGGCTGTGAGACACCCTATTCACATGGCCGTTTACATGCATGGAACTGATGAACAACCTTTAGAAAGTCTGTGTAGGTGGAGGATGTGCTGACTCCTGTGGGCAATTCCTGCTGGGGAGAACTGCTATTTTCTTTCCCTTTTGGGACAGTCTGAAATGCAGCAGCTGAAGCCAGGCTGTCAAGGGGCCAGCTGGAAATTGGTGGGCTCCAGCATCTAGCCACAGTGCTCGTTCCACATCCAGGGATATATCCTGGATACCCTCTGCACACTGGAAAGATGACCTGGTGAAGCTTTGTGAGAGAGTTATGGACTTGTAAATGATTGAGATATGGCTTAAAACAAGTGCAAGAAAATGCAGATGTTTTTTCACAAGAATTATATTTCATCTGTGGAAGTCATCACCCCAGAACATTTTAGGTATGGAAAAGATATCTGCGTTGAAGAGTTGGTTAAAGTCATGGAAAAAAGATTTATCAAGATCTATTAAACATAGTATCCCCAACATTGGATAGCCTGAGACTTAAGTTAAGTTCTGGTCATCTCAAGTGAGAAGGAGGAACCAGAGGTGCCGCCTCCTGTATTTAGCTTGTTCTTGTATTCTTCACTGAGCCTCTGCTCTGCTGTTGGCTGCTTTCAGTGGGAGCACATTGGGGTACATTGTAGGGCAAAAGTCTATGGCTCTTGTGGAAGCCATAAGGTGAACCAATAAGCCACTTGAAAGATGTGAGTCAGAAAAAAGACACAAGTAACAAAACAGGGCAAGCTGCACGGATTTGACATTCAAAAGTGTGCAAATGGAATGTACTTTTAAAATGCCAGTTGTGTATATGGAAGAGGGCAGCAGGGAAAACAACTAACATGAGAGGAAAGGAAGCCTCTCCCTTTGGCTCCCTTGCTGTGCGTGCTATACTCTTTTTGCACACTAATGAATATCAGAAAGCAAGTTATGTTATGTATCACTCTACTCCTCTTCTCTGATGAACTTACTCCTGATGGGTAGCTTTTTCTAGCTATTCATGTCATGACTGAATTTCACCTTGACAATAGATCAAGAATGAGGTTCAGCAGTGTGGCCCACCTACTTCGCAGTGTTCCAGCATGACAGCTGCTTTGTGTCCTCAGGGTAGCTTTACTTTGATGCTTTTCCCTGTTTCAAAAAACTTGGAGGAAGGATTTTGGTAATCTCTAGCAGGCAGAGTTTTTAAGCCTTTCCCAAGGGAAGATGAGAATTCTACAGAGTTTACGGACAAATAGTTATTTATGAAGTAAGTGTCGTTGTCGTTAGAACTCTTCCTCCTACTGGGCTCCAGAGGAGAGCAGCATTTGCCATGCTGGATCTTACTGGTTGCTGTTGTAGTGTGCTACTGTTGGTGCCTCAGGCTTGACTGTGGAAAACTCTGGAAGGGTCATGGCAAAATGTCTAGTCTGACCAGTGCAGATGTGTCCCCAGTTATTCAGGGGTGTGTTTTTTTAATGCATCAGAAGCACATGGTGTGAGGACTGTGTTCTTTGTTCTTATGGGTTCTCTGACACCAGAAATGCTGGAGTGAAGTTCTTCTAAACTTGGCTGCCTTTTTCTGGTTTCTCAAAATATATTGCAGGAGTTGCTGTAACATAGAATTGAGATGACTGATTTGCTCAACTGGCTGGACAAACTGAGGGAAGAGAAGGAAGAGAATGAGTTCACCATGGTGAATATGTTGCCTGACCCAGGATCATGGTCCTCATTTAGTAGCTATACAACTACTGAAAAGATCTGTGTCCAGTTCCTGAGAGTCTGATCTTATGGTGACACTTTTGACATGATATGCTTCAGCAGTATCTTCTATCAACAAACCTTCCCTTGTTCAGGGAAAAATTTTTGGCTTGTCTATTTGTAAACCAACCTTTTGTTCTTTTTTTTCCTGGTCTTGTCTAAGGAAGCGGTGCAATCTTTCTTACTCTCTTCCCTGTCTCTCTTGGCAGACTTGGGGACCAGTTCTACAAAGAAGCAATTGAGCATTGTCGCAGCTACAACTCTCGTCTGTGTGCTGAGCGAAGCGTTCGCCTTCCCTTCCTGGATTCACAAACTGGGGTAGCTCAAAACAACTGCTACATCTGGATGGAGAAGAGGCACAGAGGACCAGGTTGGTAGCATTGTGTCTCTGTATGCATGTGCACGTATGGAGGGCTGGCCACTGAGCCCTCATGGGGTTTAATTAATAGGAGTGCAAACCTGCTACAGGCCACACGAAGAGAAGCTGCCTAAACCTCTGTGCCTGCAGGGGATTTCCTTTGGTAACTGCAGAGAGCTCATCCTAATTATTCTTTCTCTACCCAAAGAAGTGCCTGACATGGTAGTTTCTAAGACTGCATCATTGTAGCTTTTCTAATGCTATTGATCCCAGTCTGTGGCAGAAGACACAATGCTCTGCACTAATCAAGACTGGAATTATGTTCAGGGTGGAGAGCTGGAAGTAGGAGTTTCTCAGAAAAGAAGGATTTATATTGGGAAGAATATAAAACCGAGATAAAATATAGGAGAGTCCAGTTATTGGAATTAATATTTTTCTGATTGTAGTTGATATACCTGCAACTCGTGGTTCTGCTTTGTATATGCTACTTGGGGTATCAGTTCTGGAGCTGCAGTTTCTGCAAATGCAGAAAGAATTTGATAGGTGTCCTTAACAAGCTTTGGCTAATGCCTGTTCCAAAGCTCAGGAAAACGAGCAGTGCTGTTTTTGTAGACTTTGGTCAGTCTTTCCTTTGTTAGAGTAAATCAATCTGAAATCCTTGTTTGAAAGGCAAAGGAGAGTCACCCATTCAAAGACTTGAGATATTACACAGAAGTCCTCCTAAATGGCTCAGTATCTGACCTACCATTAGCACAGGGGACACATTTGTTGACAGCACAGGATTATTTATTTATTTATTTATTTTTCCCAGTGCAGAACAGAGAATTTGGGCAGGGAGGGTGCTGGAATGCACAGGTACTGAAAGCATGACATGCACGCGTGTGGATATACACACAGCTGTTCCTGTAAAGCATACTGGAAAACGCCCCAAAACTCCAGGTCTGGAATTTGGCATGCAGATGCCATCTTACCTTTGCTGCTGGTCAGTTTGCTGGAGATGGTGTGGAAGGAACACATAGGATGCTTCCCTTCCCTCTTGTTTCAAAGAAACCATTTGCCACTTCTGAAGAGTACTTAGCTGAAATTTTCCCTCTCCCTTTTGTAGAATATACTGAGGGAAGAGTCCTTGCACTACTGCTGTCCCTAGTGCTGCAGGACAATAATATCAGAAAACTCCTTCTATAGTAAAATGTAGCTAATTCTGGTGCAGGAGGCAACAGGTGTTTTACCAGTGTTAAAAATATCCTGAGAATGCTCCAGCTGCCAAAAACTGCTGGGGTAATCTGGAACTGCTGAATGTGGTTTACAAGTTGGGAGTTGTCTGAGGTTCTGGGCTTCATGTCCACAGCTGGATTTTTGTTTCAGTCGAAAATTTCCTGTTCCTAAGAGCCTATGCTGTGGCAAAACCAGATTCTTTCTGTCTTTCTGTCTGTCTGTCTGTCTGTCTTTTCTCTAATCCATTTACTCAAGGAATTCCTGGTTTAGTAGCATCTGGTTGTGAGTAAGGTGCTGCTGTTTTATCCTTTTGAACACAGTTGTAAGTAGGTATTCATCCCCTATAACCACAAGTAATGTTTACGCAAGAGTGTCTGCTACAAGCATACAAGACAAAGATACTCTTGTGTGGGTCTCATTTGTGCCTGCATGCTTAGCAGAAATCATCATTACAGTGTTACCGTATCATATCAGGAACCGAGAGGTATTAACACTTTGACTTTCTCAGCCACAAGCTTACTGCACTACCTTTAGCAAATTTGAAGTCCAAATCTTTTTCTTCACTTTTGACAGCAAACTGTTTGGCAGCTTACCCTGCAAAAGGGGATTAGTGACATTTCTCCTGCAGGTCTGTGGTGGAAACTAATGATGAAACATTCTTCATGGAGAATCTTAAGTGAAAGAAGCCTCCCGCATCTTCACCAGCCGCCGAATCTGATGCCTTTGTTATTTTGAATTAGAATAATCAGTGTGAAATGAAGCAGTCCTCCTCCCCCAAATTTGCTTCCCTCTTTCTTGACTTTAATAGTCCTTTTAGCGTTCCCTTGGGTGTCTTTGCATCACCTATTTCTTGTAGTATAATGTTGGGTCAAAGCATCCCTCTACAGTTTCAGCATGCCAGTTTTCAGGCTGTGCACCATGTGCTCATGGTCATACTGAAGGGCTCTGAAAATTTTCTGCCGACCACCCTGGTATCTGTCCTGTGTGCTGTGTTCACTGCCATTTACCATCCTAACCTGAATAACGTTATAAAGATGAATAGCAAAGCTCCAAGACCTCTTTTTACTTACCTAGGGCTTGGAAAACAGAGACAAGAGTCAGGATCTCAGTATATCAACCTGGTTTCTTGCTTTCCTTTGTGTTAAAGGAGTCAGAAAACTGCATCTCATGATAAACAGTTCAGGGTTAATTTCACACAATACTGCACATAACTCCCTCCTTTTTTCCCTCTTCTCCCTGGCCTTTCACACCAGCTTTGAGTTATGACTCTCCTGCACTAATGAGACAAACAACATAACTCACTGCAGGTTCTGCTATTTCCTCTGTAAGCAAATGGTTGGAACTTTCTCTGGTTGCCCTATAAGGCACCAGAGGGAGAGACAAGCAAGCAAGGCCTGAAGATGTTAAGACATGTCTATGCATTATTTCCATATACATTGCAAGATCGGCTGTGGAGGAATTAGGTTCAAAGCATTCAGAATTAACTTCTTCCTTGTTGCCTCTCCTTTGTGTAAACAATCAAAGATCCACACTTGAAGTAAGCCAACACAGTGACAGATGGGGGTCAGGGTGAAGAACTGAAGTCAGCATTTGATGGGTTTGGATCAGATGAAGATCTAGGATGTGTTTTAAGTTCATTGGATGGCTGTGTATTAATGAGCAGCAGTATTGTGAATATGAACAGCTTACCTCAAGGATGTTGGATCATTCATCTCTTATTGATCTATCTGCCTCCTGGAGTGGGCTCTAGAAAAGAGGCTTTCCCACCTCTGTCTTTTCAAGGATACCTGCTTTGTTTCTTGTTGGACTTTCAGCATCTGTGGTTGGTTTCCACTGTTTGGGCAGAATCTGGAAGTGCTTTTTCATGTAATTCAACCCACATTAAGAGATACTGCTCCAAAACTTCAGCAGATCCTTGCTCCTCTGTGTCTAGAAAATATGCTCAGAGCTGTGGTGCTTACTTTATTCAAATCACTCCTCTGTGGAGGCCTGTGCAAAGGACGATTGTATTCCTTGTCCTGTTGCTTTGGTCTTGCGAGTGCCATTTCAGTGTTGTAAGCAAGTTCTTGCACAGGACCTGCTGTGAAAAGGTGAGGCTTCTTGCCTCTACCTCTTCAATGAGTCACATCAGAGCCAGGCACAACCCACCTCATCATAATAAAAATTGTTTGCAGTGGTTAATGTTTGCAAAGTGCCATGAAGAAGTGTGTCCAAATACTAGAAGTGCTAGTTATTCACATTATTTTCTCAAACCAGTCCTAAGTGCCCCACTCTAAAATGTGTTCTTAGGGTGGGTGTAATTCCCAGCAAGCTATGCAGCAACAAAATAAAAGGCATGAAAAGCCCCAGTTTAGTAGCATTCTGTGCCCTGGAACAGCCAGGATCTTTCCAAGTATTCTGTTGCTGGTTCGTACCCAGCCAGTGTGCTGCAGATGCTCCATTTATGCACCAAATCCTTGGAAGTAGTAGGTGCAAAGTGCTGGGGTCTGAGCTGGAATCCTCAGCAACTGAAATATTTCAAACCAGATGCTTAGGCTTCACTTTCAGGATTCAACAAGACTATTTCCATGAGTTGAAAACATTTGTTACATCGTCCTTCCTACTTACCCTCAAATAACAGGACATTGTTTTTTTCATTATCCTCATTTGGTTCAGTGAATCAGTTTTGTTCCCAAGCTAATACTCTCCTGGCTGCTACAGAAGGGATGAGAGAACTTCTGGTCTGCTTTGGAGCCCCTGAACTGTTCTGCTTTATTGGCACACCCTTGATGTTGTCCATCTGTTCACTACTGATACAGTTTCAGATATGGTAATAGCATTCCTGACCCTTCTCTTATGTGGTTGTACCTGTTTTCTAAGGGCAATGAGTCTGGAATTGCAGACTCTATAGTTCCTTCAAAACTAACAGCAGACGTAGAAGGACAGAAGAGCCAAAGTATAACTGAGGGATGGAGAGGGCAGGGGAGAAAATGAAATTCCTTTTTCTGTGGCTTGCTGGGTATTTCTGTGTGCCATGAGTATCTGGAGCAGATCAGGATAATGTGAAGCACTTGGCAGTGTGCTTCTGTGCCCCTAGTAGTGATGCATTCACGAGGTCCTGCTGTGCTCTGAATACAAGAAAGCAAAGCATAGCTTGAACGCTGGCTAAGGAGTGTCTCAGGAGAGCCAGGGCAGCTCAGAAGCCAGTGATGCCAAATGTGATTCAGTGGTGCATGCAGTAATATAAACATTAATGCTGTATCTCCTCCCTCATTCAGAATGTTGGCATGAGGAGGTAATAACCACAATGAAGAATCTGTCTTCAAGCACAAGTCCAGAATTTAAGCAAAAATGTGGAGTCCAAATAGCCAGGCCTCATGGATCTTGATTTGCTCCCACTTGGAAGACTCAAATTTCCTGAGCTCCTCTGTGCATCAGTGCCTTCTGATTTGCATGTCAGAACTTCATCTCTTTGCTCCCAAGGGGCTTTCTCTGCCCGTGGAGGAGACATTGCCCCTGTGACCCAGGAGAGTCTGAAATTCTATTTACCCTGAAGAAATCACAAATTATTTATGTGCAGCTCTGGTTTCAGTGAGCTGAGTGAAGTGTCTAAGTGAGACCTAGATTCTCTGTAGGCCTGATCCCAAGAGGTGCTGAGGAGCCTCAGGAGCACTGGATGCCTTGAGTTTGCAGTTCTGCCTCATGATTTGCAGGATTGAACCCTCCAACAAGGAAATGCTGGAAGGGCAAGAACAAAGATGCTGGAGACAGTGTTTGTGGTTTGCAAACTGGAACGTGATGGTTTTTATTTTTTGCTTTTAATCTTCAGGCCTGGCCCCAGGTCAGCTGTACACATACCCAGCACGTTGCTGGCGCAAAAAGAGGCGTTTGCATCCCCCTGAGGATTCCAGGCTGAAGCTGCTGGAAATTAAACCTGGTAAGTATTTGTTTGTCTCTCCCTCTCTCTCTCCCATGCTGCAGAACACCTGGCATGCACACAAACCTGGCATTAAGACCTTGGACTCCATATTTGCCCCTCTCCAGCTGTTTCTCTTTGCATCTTCATATCTTACCCAGCTTGCTGTTATAATAACCACCAAACCCTGTGCACACAACTCCTCCCTTACAAAAACATGAGCAACTTGTATTGAATGCTGAATTTACTTTCTATAGTGTCGAATCCTGGCCTTTGTTAGCAGATTCATAAGAATGTAAAGAATCAGTGTTTTGCTAATGATTTTCTCAGCGTTTTGTTAGTAACAAAATTTTGCTTTGGTATCTGCTGACTAATCTTTGTGAAAAAAAAACTACTGTGTGTGTGGAGCAGTACACTGATAAGATTTCTCATAATAGGGCTGGAGACCAGGGCTGTGACCTGATTATAAAGAGCAAATAATATAAATTAGTGAACATATGCCACATGTGCGTGTCTGTTTGTGTACCGTAGTCCATTCTTCTTTCATTCTTCTTGTCCTTGGTACTCTGCTCTCACAAGTAAACTGTGGGAAGTGATGAGTCTGAATGCTGAAGGAGTGACTGTAAAGCAGATGTGGAGGAGCTACAGCTGTGTCAGGTAGACCAGAGTCTTGTGCATTCTTCTCCTTGGTTAGTAATAAAATTTTGCTTTCTTTTGGATCAACTATTGTGAGAAAGAGGCAACACAAGTACTCGCAGCTGTATGTGAGACACTGCCAGTATAAAAAGTACAGGAGAACCCCCAAAATGTAAATTAAGAATATTAAAGGAATCTATCTGACAGAAGAAGGTGTCTAGGAACTGATGACTTTGCCTCTAAGCAGTAGTTGGTGAAAAGAGAGAAAGGGGCAACAAAGGCAAACTATGAACCCAGCAATATCAGAGGCAAAATTCATGTTGATTTTGGTAGAAGCAGTTTTTGGAGTCTCCTTACCTTCAATACAGGAGATGTCAGCAGACAGTTGAACAAAAGAAGGAAGTGTCTGTAACCACTCAAGCTGGGTCAGACTAAGGGCAAAATCTCAGCCAGCAAAGAAAATCAGACCTCACAGCAGAGCCACTTGGAAAGAACTGGTGAAATCAGGCATGTACACTGGTGGAAATGAGGCTGGACTGTAGGAAGAGGATGATGCTGGTTCACAGAAATGTCTACCTCAGACTTCGTGAAGATGGCAGTGCTGCTGTGCTTTGTTAATTTAGTAAGGTAAAGCAGTAGTGTAGAGTTTGTCTCTTCTTTGTTTGCATTATGCTTCTCTGCTGTACTCAACTGAATGCCAAATTAGTGCATCTTCCATGCCACAGGGCATGAAAGGCAATTAACCACAAAGTTATCAGATAAAGAGACCTCAGCATGTCTGTCTCTGTGTTTTTCCCTTGCCATAAACATCTCAGGAGCGCTACTTTTGTTGCATTGCCAGTGGCAGCCAAATAAGGCAAGTTACAGTGCTCTAACATTTAAATCTATTTTCTAACCAATTTCTATTTAGCGATTAACTTCCTTTATCATTTACACCACAAAATAATTTCACTCCATCTGTGCAGATCCAGAATAGACTCATTAGCCAAAACATGGATCTTTCTCTTTTCTAATTTGAAAATATAAAACCTATAGAAAACATAGGATTTCCATTGAAAGGCAGCTTTTTGACAAATCAAGAAAAAGAGTAGATGATTCATTTTCAAAATTGTCAGCAGAAATGCTGTACATTTTGAAGTGGGACACAGTGGTAGTACCTAATGCTGGACCTAGGAAGCTTCCTTAGGCTGACCTCTTTATTCCTCAGTTAAACACTGGATAATGGTGTGGAGCAAATATTGGGAATTTAAGATCCCTTAAAATCACTACTGGAGGATATGTGAAATAAATTTGGAAGAAACCTAGTCTTACCATTCCATAGTTTCCCTCCATCTAGGGCTTGGATATCCTACTTACGTTTTAGAATCATAGAATCAACCAGGTTGGAAGAGACCTCCAAGATCACCCAGTCCAACCTAGCACCCAGCCCTATCCAGTCACCCAGACCACAGCACTAAGTGCCCCATCCACTCCTCTTGAACACCTCCAGGGATGGCGACTCCACCACCTCCCCAGGCAGCCCACTCCAGTGGCAAATAACTCTCTCCAGCAAGAACTTCCTCCTAACATCCAGCCCACACCTCCTCCGGCACAACCCGAGACTGTGTCCCCCTGTTCTGTTGCTGGTTGCCTGGGAGCACTTCTCAGCAGGTAGAGAGAGCTCATGCTCAGCTGATACATAAGTAGCTGATTTTTGCATAGATGGCTGTTGAGTCGGTTATATGTTATATAACACAGGTGAGCAATACAATTCTACAACATCAAATTAAGGGTAAACCCTAGTTTTACGAAGTTTAAAATTTGTTAAATGTTTCAAAATTGTTCTGGTGTGACTGTACCATTGTAGCAAACACAGAAGAAGACCCTAGCTTCAAAGACTGCCTGTCCAGCAGTCAGTGGGATGAGCACATGGGGTGTGAATACTTGCTTGGACTGCACCTGGACTTCTGGTGTGGCTTACTATATCAATGAGTTGAATCCAGAAGCTCAAGACTTCTACATAATTCAGGAGATAATAAGACCTAAGATTTTTGTTTTGATAAGCTACAGCTAGTCATCAGCTGCTCAGTAAGTTGAATCAAGCTATTGTCTTGCCATTGGTTCAAGGGTATAATAAAGAATTTAATAATAATATAGTATGCATAGTTACAATCTACTTTTGCAGCATTGGTACCTTGCAGGTTTGGGCAGTGCATGTGAGTGAACGTTTCATATTTGGCAATACCAAAATTTAATGAAGAAAATAACCATGTTCCAATTTGCTCCTCTTTTTTTGTAAAATACAAGTCCACTATAATATTTTCGGGGTCAGCTGCTGCTTGCTTCTTAATAGAACATGGTGTTTTCATTGTCTTGCTTTATTTCTTTCCTTTTGTTTCAAACAGAAGTATTTAAAGAAGAGTTAGAGCAAAGTGGTAAAGAACAGAACACTGGAATAGGGGTTGCATTTTCCTCTGCCATTGTACTCAGTTACATGCATGGATTGCTCTAGTAAAGTTGTTTGATCAAGGGTCTAGCAATATTCCTGTTAATACTATTTCTAAGCATCCTCTCTCCTATCCTGTAGTTCCCCCACTTGATATGCAGGGGAAGTCAAGTATTGCCAAAACCTACTTAATGAGAAGTGCTTCAATGACAATACGGGCAATGTTATTAATCAGAACTTCAAGAATTCCTGACATTGCCTTTCACATGGGATGGTCTTCATCTTTCAGTGGTATGTTTACATCAGAACCAAGCATTACAGCTCAAGTGCAGCCAAATTTTAATGGGTGTGGTCTGTATGTAGCAGTCAGGACTCCTGTGAAGAGTGGTTTATATTTGAAACAAATCCCAGTCATGGACGATATATTGACATGTTGCTAATACTGTGATTTTTCTGGGTACAGAGTGCGAAAACTATTGGATCTTGATACTCATAATATTAATGAAACTAGACTCCTATTCAACCAAGTATAGGCAAATCTAATTCTCTGTAGATCTGGGCGGTGGTATTTGCATGGAACTTCAACACAGAAGAGTGGGAGGGCTGAAAGCACTTCATGTTTCCACACTCACTTCTCAACTGACTGTTCTGTGCAAGGGAGATCTGTGAATCTGGGAAAACTTGGCTGCCTTGATTGAGCTGGGCTGGATAGCCTGTTTTTCCAGAGCAATGGGAGAAGAGGGAGAAATTCCAACTCTCTTACTACAATCTTGCCACAAAAGCAAGCAATAGGATTCTCATTAATGTCAGAGCAGCTGGAAAAGTGAGGATTAGAGACAGAGTAGCGATCCCTGATTACACCCAAGGCTCTTTGAAATCTCAGTTGTGCTTTGTCCTACATACTTAGTGATTTTGTGGTACTGGCTAGTATCATGATTCTATGTTGGGCCAGGTATCATTATCATGGAAGTGGCATTACCTACAGTAAACCCTGCTGACAGTCCGGTATTAATCAAGCTTTGGAGCTATGCAAATGAGAACAGATAGGGGATGTGTGACAAAAAACTCTGGTGAAAGTTAAATTGTTAGTGTCCTACTTCAGTTTTACAAGATAGCTAAATACAGATATGTACATGTGTGCATACAAAGCTTTTATTTCATAGAATCATATTTCATAGAATCAACCAGGTTGGAAGAGAGCTCCAAGATCATGCAGTCCAACCTATCACCCAGCCCTATCCAGTCATCTAGACCATGGCACTAAATGCCTCATCCAGTCTTTTTTTGAACACCTCCAGGGATGGTGACTCCACCGCCTCCTTGGGCAGCCCATTCCAATGGCAAATAAGTCCCTCTGTGAAGAACTTCCTCCTAATATCCAGTGCTATCTGTGTGCAAATAATATGACTGGAAAGCTTTTGTCTCAGTTCACTGCTCTCCTTTGGTTTTGGACTGATAGCCCACAGTGAGGTCTCACAGTAGGCAGCATTCCACCCCCTTGGAGGGTGCAGAGTAGAACTTGTGTGTGCTGCTACTGTGGTGAGAGTAAGCTAGTGTCCTGTGCCTGTAGCTGTCCTGTTACTTATCTCAGGGCAGTTGAGAAAATGCTAGTTGGTTGGTTTGTTTGCTTGTTTTTTTTTTTTTTCCTACCAGCTGTTGAAGAGGTAAAAGTAAACAAAAGTATTTTTCATTTGCTGTTATGAACCATGGTAGAATTGTTAGGGGCAAGTACTGGTAGCAGATTTTTAGATGCCACTTAAACAATGCCTGAGCTATTTTTAATCTGACATATCGGGTATACCTATATGAGTGTGCCTGTAGGTGAATGAATGGACTCCTTACAGATAAGCTATTATCTCTTTCAACCATGTCAGTTTACCATGTAGAAACTGTGTCTGTCTGTACAAGGTACTGTGTTTCTCCTGGGAAGTGATGAGTGCCCTCAACTCTTGTGGAAGTTGCTCAGCCTGTCTGCGGAGCTTCATACTCTCTAAAATGAAGCACTTCACCAAGACGAAATTCAAAACCAAAGGAAAGAATTCACATCAGTGTCACTTATAGGACACTCAAGCAACATACTAGATCTTTGTCTTGGGGCTTATTGCGAAGGCTTCTTGTACTCTACTGTAGTTATATACTACTGCAGATCTTATAGTCCAAGTATAAAATATTTGGAAGCATTTCAATTCCGAAAAGGAGACATGAGTGATGAGGATAAGAAACTACTTCTGTGAAGGTTTAACCTGATGTTTGTGGTAGAGCTGGAAGTCAAACCCAAGAGTGCAGGAAGAGCTCAGTTCTCCTGAGGTCCATATATTTGTTGCTTTCCCTGGTTGCTAGGTTCGGTGTTGCACAAAGATGCTAGAGCCTAAAACTAATTCAAAACACTAATTTTGTGAGAATTTATATTTTTTTTCCTCAGGCCAATTAATATTGACTACTTTCACTTTTGATTTCAGCAATTTTTACACAATCACGTGTTGGCCCTTTTTCAGTACTAGAAAACAGCAGGGTTGCTTCTTTGCTTCTCTGTGAAGGTTGTAAGGAAAGGTGCATCTTAACTAAAAAGTTTTGCTACTGTTTAAGATACACAGAAGCTTCTCTGTGATGAAAGTTTATGTTCCTGCTATATTATAACGTATTTTATATATATATATAATATATATATGCCTCCAGCTCCTCTTTAGATACATTAAGACTGTCTTAGGACAGCAGAATAATTCTGGTGCCAAATCAGAGTGTGTCTGTAAAATTCAGGTGAGTTGGATATGATATTCCTGAAGGGGCTGTAATATAAATGTATCCATTGTTCAGACTTCTGACAGGTTTCTGCAGCTAAGAATTTACCAAAGATACTTTTGTGCAGAGCTTGCTTTTGTGCCTGCCTTTCTTTCTCTAATTGTTCATGGCCTTTATAAACATTTGCTGTCGTAAACCCTAAATTTGGTCAGATATGACATGACAGCCTGCCGAGAGAAGCAACTTTTGTTCTCTGACTACTTGGTCTAGAGTCTTCAAGTAAGATGGTGTTTAACAGCCCATTATCGAGTCATGTGACTTTTTCTGTCTGCCCTCCAGAACTGTGGCATTAAAATGTTGGGTTTTTTTTTTTTTGTTTTTTTTTTTTTTTTTTAAATCTGCTTTATATTTTCTCTGCATTTGGAAGTAGTTTGGCTTTTAACGTAATGGGCTGTGGCTGTGCCTGCTGCTGTGCAGGGGCTCCGGCAGCAGTCGGCGGTGCCGGAGGCCAGCAGAGGGAGCAGCGAGTAGCGTGCGCTCGGCAAGGACAGAGTTCGGCTCTGCCGCTACTCAGCTGACTGAGGCAGGGGTTCCCTTTGCAGAAACGAGCGCGGCTCTGGGGGTGTAAAACTAGGGGAGGAGAGAAGCTGAGCCTGCTCCGTGAGTCAGCTTTTTAACCGATTTTCTTCTGGGGCAGGAATAGCCTGTTTTCAAATGGTTATACGTTAGGTACAGGATTTGATCGTGGTAGGTGGTGCCAAAGCCGCACTTCTGCGGCGTATTTAGGTCAAGTGTTAGGCAAATAATAGGTCAAATGTCAAACCACTCAACATCACAGAATGTGGATAATGATGAGCTTCGTATTTGGAGAAGCTGCACGACCTGCATCAAAGAATTTTACTGAGCGTATCCGCATGGATCCTGTAGTTTCTGGTTGAGCTAGAGCAGATCTCATTTTCACCCATTCCCATCCCTTTGTTTTTTGTTGTGTTGTGTGTGTGTGTTTTTGTTTGTTTTTTTTTGTTTTTTTTTTTTTCCACCTGGTTGTAGAAGAAAGTAAAAAAAAGACATAACTTTTTGTGACAGAGAGGGTGAATAATTTTCAGTTCTCATTTGATGTGTTACAGTGCACAGCTGCACTCTGGCCATGCTGAATCCCAAGGTTGATCTATTGTGTATCTACATATGACACACTTTGGTAGCACTTTGCAGTAAAATGAAGCTTAATACCACAAATCCAGATCTGGGAGTAGGGATGCTGGAGGGCATTGGGATTTTGGTTTAGGTTTGATTTTTTTTTTTTTTTTTAAGGGATTGATAGGGACTTTCAATGTGTAAAGAAAAGGAAACATTTCCCATGACTGTAGGAATCCCTAAGCACCACAACTGTTTTTCTTTTTCCTGGGATTTCTTTAGCAAATTTGGAACCTCTCATGCAGATGGGGGAATTTTTTTTTTACCAGCTTTAGCCTTTATTTATATTAAAATAAACACTAATTTCTGCTGGGCCCTCTCCTTTGGGCTTCTTATTCAGCCAAGTACCAAAGTATTTGCCTAAATTTAAGTATGTATTTACTCATCAGCTAAGACTGCAGCTTACAGATGGGTCCATTTGTGCTACTGAATCAAAAAAGGAGGTTCCAGTTTTCCACTAATCTTGCCTTCAGATTGTTCACAGCCAGACATGGCACCACAGACAAGAGCTGCTGTTCTGTGGCACTTACACACCCAGCTACGGCCTGGGTTAGAAAAGGTGGCTTTGCCACCGAGGAAAAACTCAGTGTGGGACCTCTTGTGAATTAGTTTCTTCCTTTCACACACATATTTAACCAGCTTATATTCCATCTCATCCACCACCTCTAAATTCTTCCCACAGTGGACTCTCTTGCTGGTCCAAATCTCTGGTCAGATAAAGTTTGTTTTCTTACTAAGAATACCTGTCACTTTCTGCATGTATTCACTGTCACTGATTTGTTATGTAGAAGTCCTGCAGTGAAGTATCTTTGTCTCATTGCCAGTCTGCAGTAGAGCTTCCAAACTCTGCATTTAATGATCTGCCTCACTACCATGTTCCCGCATTGCCTGTACGCAGTACGAGTCTACACAGCGCCAGGGATAATGGCGTATGTCCTTTTCTCTCAGCTTCTTCATGTGTAAAATGGAGATGCTAAAAGTCACTTGTCCATCTCAGAGAAGTTCCTAATGGGTAGTTAGTAAATCTTCCTGGATAGTACTTGAGGGCTAGGGGAGACCTTTTTATTTAAAGGACTGGAAGTATAAAACATGCCTCTTGCTAAACCTTTCAAGTGGCAGTTTTAAATATTTTGGCCATCAGCACAAAGCAAAGGTACAGTGAAAGTACATCAGCTCTGGTGCAAAACCTGAGCTTATGAGTACCAGGATGGTGATGAAGAACAAGTACTGTGTTGCACACATATATATACAAATAAAGAGACTCACTATAGGAAAACTGTTGAGCCAGTTTTCACAAGGGTAGCTGTGCAATGTGTCAGAAAAATATCTCTGGTTTTGCACAGTGTAACTTTTCTTGCTGCATTTTGCCCAGTGATGAACTGGGCTTCTGTAGGTCATGGCTGCCAGGGCTGTGGTAACTTCTCCTTCAAATCACGTGTTGTTCTTGCTGGATATTGCATGTGATAACCTGCCAATTCTTAGAGTAATTCTGGTCAGTAGTCTCCAGGATGTTAGAATTTTCCCCCAGATGGGATTTCATGATTTGCAGGTATGAAAATAAACCATGCTGATTTCTAGAAAAGCAGATAATGTTCTATAAATAGTCCAGTAAAGAAAACAAAAATAGTGTTTCTGCTGCTTTAGTCCACAGTCATGCTGCTAGAATTTACAGGATTAACTTTGTGTACATAATTTTTCTTTCATTTGTGGGATCTGGAACAGGTCACTACAAGTACTTTATATGCACTATTTTAGCAGGAGAACTGTTGGTTAGCTGAGATTGCTCATATGAATCACCTGGGATTACTCCTGCTTCATGTGTGGCTGAGCCAGTTTGCATAATTAGGAGAAAGCTGTGTGAAGAAGCCACTGAGCTTTGGAACCTCCCTAGGTTTTGATCAAAAGCCTATTGAAGCCAGAGCCCTCTGGCTGTAGTCATCAGGCTAAGGTAGATGCAGCAATTGAATAAGATAAAGCAATTATGGAAAATGTTAAATCTGAGTATTTCTGAGTTCTCTGGGTCTTGTCCCTGAGAATGGGAACCTAGACTGCTTCTGTAGTGACCCACCAGCACAAAGCTGTTGTAATTTCAGAAGCAATGCAGCCACTTAGAGGTGATTTTCCCACCAGAGTGTAATCTCAGCTGTGTTTAGTGTATTTGTGAAAACAGAGTTACGATTACTTTGGAGCCAGACTCTTGAAAATGTTTTGGTCAACTACAGTAGACCATTAAATTGAAGGAATGAGTTGTGCTTAGGACCTCTTCAGAGCCTCTGCAGTGTGACTGCAGCTCATCTCTTGGACTTTGATTTGCAAGAGGTGAGGAAAGCTTGGAGGGCTCAGGCAACTGAGATGGCAGTCGCTTGGAATACCTGGGCTGCTTGAGAGGGACCTTACAGTGCCACCACACTTTCTGTGGTATCCAGCCCATTGCTTTGCTCTTTTGCTTTCCTTGGCTATTGTGAGTTTGACCTGCATCTGGCTGCTAGGACACATCTTTGGGAAGAGGTTTTTCAGCATGTGCCTATTAAGCTGCCAAGGCCTCACTGTGAATGCTGTGTCTCTAGGAGACATATTGTTCCTACTAGGAGAGGTAGAAAGTTAACATTAATGTTTGTAAATAACCATCAGGATTACTTCTGAAGTAAGCAGATTTAACCTTAAAAAGAGGGGAGTGCAGGTGAGCTGAGGATAGGATTCTCTTTAGAGAAAAGGGGGCTTTTGAAAGGGTGTTTTCATAGAATCATAGAATGGTTTAG